>VWZD01006215.1:38767-59477 GCA_013396695.1 Sakesphorus luctuosus
CCCAACTAACTAACTAACTAACTAACTAACTAACTAACTAACTAACTAACTAACTAACTAACTAACTAAAAATTACTTTCCTAAAGCAATTAATGATCAGGATATTACAAAGCTGTTTCAGGCAATGTAGAGACTTCATGGTTCATTTAATGAGACAGATCGCAAATTCAATTTTTTAAAACAATATAAATTGCAGAACTTCTAGAACTTCATTTTAAAGACATATAGAAAAAACACCAAAGATTTCTAGATGTTAAAGGGTGATGATACTTATGCTATATTATTATTAGTTTATATGTACCACTCTACTCTTCCTCCCTTTGAAAATGTCTTTTCTGGGTCTCCAAAGTTTAGCAGCATTGGATCCCTAATCTTCTGTAAAACTATAATGGTACCTTGTCTTGCTCATACTAAATTAATAGAATTACATCAGCCAGTATACTAATAAGAACATTAATGAGAATATGCAAAAAAATCAGACTATGAACATTAAAAAAATGTAAATTTTATGCCATTAGATGATTTCTGATGCATTAATAGTATTTAGAATCATGCAGAGATCATTGGAATCAAAGGAATTCCAGCATATGCATAACACTGATCTTCAGGGCTACTTCAGAAAAGAAAGGTTGAAAAAGATAATTAGTTGAAACATAGAATGCTCATTAAATATAACCAAAAAATGACCACAGACTCTACTGCCCATTTCAACGTGTAACATGGAAGAACAAATCATTATTCCTACTAAGATTTTACATGTGAAATGATACCAGTGGCAGTTTCCAGCAGAATATATGCATCACTAACATTACACTGATTAGGAGGTGCTATGTCTTTCCAACCAAAACTGGGTTTATGTCAGGATCATGTTCAGTATCCACCACTAATTTTCTGTGCCATGCTCATTTCCTCAAATTGAGTGCAATGCAAATTGACTTGAAGTAGATACTGAACATTGTCATTTTCTACAGAGCATTGCTTATGACTAGACATAATTCTTTTATCTTCATATAATTTTGTGGTTGGATTTAGCTGATAATTAGCCTTTTGACATATACCTCACAACCACCAGGTGCTCCTTTCCTGCAATTACACCTGTAAATGTAACAGTTGTCAGTTCCATATATAGCAAGTACTGAAATGATTCGGTATGGACCAGATTGTCAAGCTGTTGCCCTTTCAGCACTTTCTCCAACCAAAACACAGGATGATTACAGGAATGGTTGTTTGACTAGCTGAGGACTGAATAGAAGCTGGTAGAGAATTTTAATGCCCAATATTACATTATTTTGCTCTATGTATTTTTCATAAAGATTTAGAGAAAGTCTGTGCCAGTAACTCAGAAATATTACTTATTTGATTAAAGTAAGTCCACTAAAGCCAAGTTAAACATTCATGCTGGAGCTGAATCTGGTAAGGAGTGCTGAGTGCCAAAAGGCTTCACTACTGCATAAGTTCTTCTGTAAGCAAAACCAGCAAAATGATGAGTAGGGAAAATGTGGGCCTGCTATTGAGCAAACGTAGGGCCCTGGTGACACAGTCTGTGGAACAGTCTGAGGTACTGACAGCCTTTTTTGCCCCACCCTTCACCAGTAGGACTGGTGTTTGGAAAGCCAAGACCCCAGAAACAAGGAGGAAAGTCTGAAGCCAGAAAGGGTTAGACACTGTTCTAGATCCAGTTTAATTACATGACCTAACCCAGCTAAATAAACCTGATTCTTATTTTATATCGTCTATCACAAATAATAGAGGCATTTAAAGACAATGTACCAGAAACCAACTTTAATAGTCAGTGATCCTAATACTTGAAATTGTTTCTGTGCAGATATCCTCTTGTGATTGACATGATAAAGGTCCTAGGTTTTTAATTTAACAGAGCAACTTTCTCACAAAAAATATGCAAGTTGTAATTAATTAACTTGCTACTACCTTTATGTCAAAACATTGAAGCAAAACATATGTCTTCACTAAAACCTCTCAAGACTTAGACAGCATGAAATTTTTGAATAAACTTAACCCTATATTCTACAAAAAGTGGTAATAATTAAATCTTTGGCTATTTAGAACACATTTTTAACAGAATTTAATTCTAGGGTCAGAATCAACATCTACCTTGTTCCTTCAGTTTCTGAGAAAAGAGTTATTCCATGCTATCATAAAATGCAAACACCAAAGATAAATTTCATACTAAACTTTAACCCTAATTCATTACTAACATATAAATATTTCATAAATAATTGTTAAAGATTACAAAATTTTATCCAAGTCACAATTTAAAACATATTTATCTAATATTCTGGGAATAATGATTGTATTATAGGTACAATCCATCTCAGAATCATCTTGACTCAGGCAAGCTACAGCACTGGAGCCTAAAATATCATTACTTACATAACTGTTCCACCATTTTCTCTTGTTGAACATTCCTCAGTTATTTGTGTCCAAGTCATACTTGCTATGAGGAGAGAAGGCCCATAGGAATGTGGGCATAAGTCATCAATGCTACTCCATCTGGTTGCTCTCAATCCTCCTGTTGTACTTTTCCTTCTTTTGAACAGTAGGCTCAGTTAATAGGCTTCTAATTGAGCAAAATTGAGCTGCTTTTTGCTGCAGTGAATGGTATGTTACAGGTAATTTGAAGTAACACAAGCCTATTTATGAGAGTTTATTTCAGAACACCACCAAGCTGTGGGGTGTGGTCAACACACTGGAAGGAAGGGAAGTTGTCCACAGGGACCTGGACAGGCTTGAGAGGTGGGCCACTGGAGCTTCATGAAGTTAAACAAGTGCAGGGTCCTACACATGTGTCAGGGCAATCCCAATCCCAACTACAAGCTCGGCAAAGAACGGATCAAGAGCAGCCCTGAGGAGAAAGAGTTGATCGTCTTGGTGGATAAGAAACTCAGTGTGAGCCAGCAATGTCCACTTGCAGCCCAGAAAGCCAAATGCAACCTGGTCTGCATGAAAAGAAGTGTGACCACCAGGTAGAGGAGTGTGATTCTCCCCCTCTACTCCACTCATGTGAGACACCACCTGGGGTATTGCATCCAGTTCTGGCACCCCAAACTTTACGAAGGACTTGGATGTGAAGAAGCAGGTCCAGAGAAGGGCCATGAAGATGGTCAGAGGGTTGGAGTACCTCTCCTATGAAGACAGGCTGAGAGAGTTGGGGCTATTCATGATGGAGAAGAGCAAGCTCTGGAGAGCACTTACAGCAGCCCTCCAGTACCTAGAGAGGCCTACAGGAGAGATGGAGAGGGACTTTTTGCAAGGGCTTGCAGTAAAAGACAAGGGGCAATGGTTTCAAACTGAAAGAAGATTTAGATTAGAAATAAGGATGAAATTCTTTACTGTGAGGGTGGTGAGACACCAGAACAGGTTTCCCAGAGAAGCTGTGGATGCCTTATCCCTGGAAGTGTTCAAGACCAGATTAGGTGGGGCCCTGAGCAATCTGGTCTAGTGGAAAGTGTTGAAACTAGATGATCTCTAAGGTCTGCGGGAGTCTGGAACTAGTGGCTTTATACAGTCCATTCCAACTCAGCCCATTCTATGATTCTATGTTCTGTCTGGACCTACAAAACTAATCACCCCACTGCACTTCTTGCAGAACAAACTTATCTTTCTAACCCACATCTAATTTAAATTCTCATTCTATCCATACTCCCAGCAATTCTTAAATACTTTTATTTTGAAGATCTTACAAAGAGTAGCAAATCCCTTTAGCTTGTGGCCCTGTGTCCTAGTTCAGCAGGTGAGACCAGTTGTCACTGTGTGGGGGGGACCAAAGCTATGTATTCTACCCCCATCTATTCATTCCCAAGGTCAATGGCCCATTTGCAGCAGCTTCCCAGGGAGTCGTTAGCACCTCCACTCCCAGCCTGAGGGGGCGTAGGTGCTAATGGGCCATCAACAGTCCAAAAATAGCCCATGACTCACAGAGTTAAACACCCATTGTGTGAGTCCCCGCCCCAGGGGAGGGACTGGATGCTCCCTGNTTTTAAAAACTTTATCTGTTTCCATTATTTCTCAAAGTTTATTCATTTCTGCACTTAGATATTGCATCCTTGCTATTACTAAAGTATATCATACTAAAATTAATGAATATGTGATTAATTTTATCTTTTGCTTTCACATTTCATTATTTGGCAAACCAGTAACTGAGCACTTTGCAGTGAGTTTCTTCCAGGTGTGATCAATAGCATTGTTTCCAAAAATTCCTTGATCTCTGGACATTTTGACAAAGGGTCATGAATCACTTGTCATACAGTGCCATTTATAACAATTATCCAAGTACACGTCTTATCATTTTGACAACACAAAGCATATTTTCACTGTAAACAAATATATGTGGAGAGAAAAAAACAACCCAGTTCATCATTGTGTTGGTTATTATCATTATTAACAAACAATCACTTCTTCTCCATTACTATTTCAGACTAAAACATTGGTCAGCCTGCCTGACATCCTTTTGGGAATATCTGTCACTCCAGCTAATACCTAAAAGATAGTCAGTTTTTCCTTATAAAAAAATAGCTTCTACTTCCTTGCCTGAATTTTGTGGGCAATGCAGCCTCTAGCCTTTCTTCAAACCCAGAACCTCAAACTTGTCACTCAGACTCACACAACCTGGGTGTCTTCTTCTCAGTGTGATTTCACTGCCCTCTGGATTCTGCAGGTTATGTCTTTATTTTTCTGTAGTGTTATCTACCTTCCCTATCCAATAAAGAAAGCTGAAAAATTCTGTCCAGATTTTTATTAGCTCCCATCTAAGTAGCTTTTATACCACACTTTCATTTGTCCTGACAATTGATTCTTATTTATATCCATCTAGAATTAATCTTCTTCCCAATGATATTATTTTGGCAATGTCACCTCTTTCTGTACACATGTAATTCTCACTTTCACTCATCAATCATGAAATATGTATTGTTTCTTTCAAAGTTCTCTGTTTATCTTCACTTGATCATCATGTATCATTTAAAGTCACATCCCCAGGCCATTATGTAAGCCTTCCTTCCCAATCAGCTCAGTTTTCAAACACTGCATTTCCAAATACTTGAGAGTGTACTGGGTTTGCGTGGCAAGGTTTTGGTAGTGGAGGAGCTACAGGGGTGGCTTCTGTAAGAAGATGCTGGAAGATTCCCCTATGTCTGTGCCCTGGTTCTAGCCAGGACAGGGGTAATTTTTGCAGTAGCCATTGTGAGACACTTGATTTGAGTCTCAAGATGGATTAGATTAATTATTGGGTCAGAACTAACTCAGGTGTGTACGGAGCTGGGGAGGGATAAGTCAAATCTCGTGAAGGTGTGGTAATGTATCCCGCAGGCAGCCCTTATGAGCCTGCTGGGGTGACCCCAGAACAGCTGTCAGTCAAAGGCAGCCTGAGAGCACTGATCCACACTACACCCCCTGGAACCCCTAACCCAGCCTTAGATCAGCTGGCACATTGGCAGAACTGCCCCTCACCCTGTCCTGGAGCCCCCGAGTGGTGAGTGGCCCTGAAATCCTGCCTAGAAGGAGTGGCCACAGAGGGCCAGAGTACATAAAAACAGCACAAGTGGCCTCTGTCTTTTGCTTGAGACCTACCTCCACCATGTGGAGGCTAGACTTGCACAGGACTCTCTGGCAGTAGCTATTTTTCTTATTCTCTCTCTGTCTTTACTCCTTTTGATCTCTTCTCTTGATCTCTTTTCTTAATATTTTGTGTAACTTTAAGCCAGTGGGTTGAATTTTGCTATGCTATGTGTCTTAGCATGTGCTAAGTCATAGCTTTTGTGGAACACTTTATTTTGGTTGTATTTTACCCCTTTGAACTTCAGGCAAGATCTCTTATTTTCTCCCTAATTTTCTAAAATTATCAGTAAAAGTATCTCCTTTTTATTTGGGCATCTTCTCTTTATGTTACCTCCAGGTATGAAAGAACCAAAGGCTCTTCTAAATATTCGGTGCATGAATTTCTAGAGCCTTGTATGTTTTTAAATAAAACTCCTAGTTGAGCTTGTGACTTGGGGGCTGGGGTTTTACAGCTGGGAGGGGACATGGCCAGGACTCAGAGGTTATTCTATACAATCTCACATCATTGCCAGGGGTCAGGGCAAGGAAGTTTCTTGCAGGGAGAAGGGGTCCTTTCCATGTTCGAACAGTGTGGTGGAGGAAGTGATCAGGTATTGTCTTATCAGGGAAACCATGTGAATTATTGGTTTCTTGTACACTGTCACTAGTACTGTTGCTGTTCCCATCTGTGGGGTGATGGGTTGATAAGCCCTGATGGGTTGAGGGAAATGCCTCAGGCCTCTGGAGGGGTGCTCCCCGCAGAACACAAAAGCAAGTCAAACTGGTAAGTGGTGGGTATTACCAGAGAATGGAATGTTATTAAGTTAACATGGCCTTTCTTTGTCGCACCTTGCCTCAGCAAACTCAAGGAGTTTACCCCCCTCAGGCATCTGCATCACCTCCATGATAGATTGACTATTAGTCACAGAACCACCTGAAGAAGAAAAAAAAAAGATATATAAGAAGTGCAGTTTAACTGCAACTTGGGGAGAAAAACTTCCACTTCTGGGAGGGCAACCTACGAGCTACCCTGTCTTTCCCATTCCATCAACATTGCATCAACATTCCATCAACAAGCAAGTAAATTCTTACGTTATTTTCTTATGCCTTACTAGTTATAATTTGTTATAGCTCACTGGGTGTATATGTGTTAATGGGAAGCAGCTGTATTTTTCCTGTTGCTTTTATTTTGGGTTACTGAGTGTGTTTACAGGTGGTGTTGAACTGTTGTGCTNCAGCAGGCAGTGCTGGGTTCATAAAGCTTTGATGACTCCAAGGGCGCTTATAGCTAATAACTTTTATTTAATACAGGTAAGAACAGAAATCTTTGCATTTCTGTCTCTCCTCACTTTCATGTGACACTATCTGTTTTCTTTTTTCATTTCTGTTTCCTATAAAGTGTTCTTATTTCTACCCATGATCTTTACCTTTTTTTGCCTTCAATTCTTCTCTCCAGCCTGCCACAGGGAAGGGCGAACAAGAGAGTGGCTCATGGTTTGGAGAGTCTCAGTGGGAGCACTAAATTGGGGACTATTCCTAAACCACAACGGTCCAGTAGAGCCCATGCCAGATGGCTCCAAGATGGATGTGCCACTGGCCAAGACTGCTCATCAGGGAGAGTGGCAGCACCTCTAGGATAAGAAAGTTAAGTGAAGGGATGGGAAAGCCTGATCAACAGAAACTGCAGCTGAAGAGAGCAGTGAGAATATGTGAGAGAAACAGCCCTGCAGACACCCAAGTTGGTGCAGGATGGAGAGGGAGGAGGTACTCCTGGAGCTAGTGCAGAGATTTCCCTGTGGCCTGTAAGGCAGACCATGGTGAAAAGGCTGTTCCTCTGCAGCCCATGGAGGTCCATGTGGAAGCAGAGATCCATCTGCAGACCATGGAGGACCCAACAGTGGAACAGGTGGGTGCCCAAAGTAGCATTGGTGCAGGCTCCAGGCAGGACCTGCAGACCCATGGACAGAGGAGCCCACACTAAAGCAGGTTTGCTGGTGGGACTTGTGACCCCGTGGTGGGCATGTGCTGGACCAGACTGTTCCTGAGGGACTGCACCCCAACAAAGGGACCCATGCTGGAGCAGTTTGTGAAGAAATGCAGCTTATGGGAAGGATTCACGTTGCAGAAGCCCATGGAGGACTATGTCATGTGGGAGGGATCCTACACTAAAGCAAGGGCAGTGTGAGGAGTTATCCCCTGAGAAGGAAGGAATGACAGAGACAATGTGTGATGAATTGACCACAGCTCACATTCCCCATCTCACTGCACTTCAGGGGCAAAGGAGGGAGAGAAAATCAGGAGTGACGTTGAGCCAAGGAAGAATGGAGGATTTTTTTAAGATTTGTTTATATTTCTTATTACCCTACTCTGATTTTACTGATAACAAATTAAACTAATTTCCCCAAGTCAAGTCTGTTCTGCCTGTGACAGTGATTGGCGACTGATCATTCCCTGCCCCTATCTTGACCCATGAGCCTTTTATTCTATTTTCTCTTCCCTGTCCAGATGAGGAGGGGAGTGATAGAGTGGCTCCACCAGTAGGCACCTAGAATTCTGCCAGAGTCAACTCACCACAGAGAAGAACTTCATATAAATGTGTTCAAGATTATTTTATTAAGTTCTCTTGATACTGCTCTTCATCTTTGGGACCTCTGTTTAGAAACCTTCTGATGACTAAATAACACCCTTTTATTGTACTTCTCTGTCTCATTGTTTGAATTCTTCTGATGTATTTTATCTTTGAATTACAGTGCCTATGAATTGGGAAATAGAAGTTTTGCCCATGCATGTTTCTAAAATATCTGTTACATCAGAGTCCTAATACTCCCAGGCAAGATCTGAACTATCACCTAACTCCTAACATATATCCAAAGGAAAACAAAAGTACAAACATGAATCTCTGCCTCATTTCTTTAGGGCCTAAGACACCACAGATACTGTAGTTTTCTCTAGAAATCTTGTCAAAATCTCAGAAATTTTGCTGCTATTGTGGGCAGGTTTGCTATCCTGGCTGAATAAAGGATTTAAATGGATATTTTATAGCTAAAATCACATGGGGGCCACAAAATAGCATATCTGTACTTGAGAAACTTGCAGTATTTCAGACTGGAAATAGGAGTTTGCATGACCAGTAGTAAATCTGAAATAAGAGCCTTATCTCTTGACAGTCATAGGAAAACATTCAAAGTACAGGTGAAGGGCTATGTGCTGTGGTAGCTTTTTAATCTAGAATTCTAACTGCATGAAGTATTTTAAGAGACCAGGTTTATTTTCATATACACTAATGCTACTTCCCTGAGCCTTTCTTAAATTCTGTATCTCACTCCTCTTGCCCACCTCTAATCCCCATGTCCTAGCAAGTAATTCATGTGTGGCAGCTTCTAAGATAAGGACCTATGCCTTAATTTATGTATCCTCTGAATAAATTTGGCCCCAATTATCTTGACTATTCTTATGCAGGCTCTTTGACTTTGTGTATGCTATTAAAGCATACTTATACTCCAATAAGCAATCTGTAAAAAATGTATAATTGGATTCTCTGTGTGTTGTCTCTCATTAACTCTGTCTTAAGTGTACTCTGTAGTCAAGTTTAAAAAAAACACCCAAAACCCTATTCTGACAGTCAACCTTGCAAATTTGTCCTTAGATCTGCAAGTCAAATTCTGACACTATTTAAATTCTAGAAGTGCAGCTTTGTTAATAATGTCTTGATTATTTGTGAGCATTATTTGTGAGCATAATAAAAAAGAAAAAAAAGAAAAAAGAAAACCACAAAAAAACCTCACACTCCACCACAACCATCACTGTAGTTCATATTCTCACAGCTTTATAGGCACTGGAGTGTGCTGCTAAGAAGAATAAAACAGTAAATATACAATCAGTATAATGGGCACATTTCTGCATAAACAAGTAAGTGTAAATCATACTAACTACATGGAGGAATGCAATATTTAAATGTAAAAGATTTGTCATTTTAAACATACTGTTTCAGAGACAAAATTTAGGTATTTGTTCATGTTCCCTATGAAATTAACAGGTTTTATGTGACTGCTTTGTAACACTGTTTTGCCTAAGGAATAAACTACTCTATGATGTTATAGAAAATTCTAATTTTTTAGTAATATTTTTAAAGAAAATGCATGCATGAGCAAGGGATTAATACCAAAACAGTTGCTTTATCATATATAATATAAAAATTATGTATAAAGTGTCACAAAAGAATGAGACAAAAAGAGAAATACAAAATTTAAAATCCAGTTTTGAACATTTCTGTATTTTAAAATGCCAGCTGCTGCTGGCAAACTCTAAGCCATCATCCATCCTTCCCCAGCCCTCAGTAGAGCTGGTTCTGAACCTGCCTCAAGCTCTATGCAAAGCTGCACAAGGGCTGTGCTGCTTTGGCTATTTCCTGCAGGAATTCCACTGGCTGCTAAGGAATGGGTGGAGCTCCATATGTCATAGTGCATCTTCCTTCCCATGTTTGATCCTGGCATGACCCGGACATGCCTCACACCAAGGAATGGGGTAGTAGCTTGCCTGTAAGGACATTTGTTCAACAGAATTTTGTATTGCTTAAAAAGAATCCTTATGAGCTATTTCTGATCTGTTTTCCTACAGGTTTGTGTTATATTGTAAAGCAAAGCGATGCTGTTTTTAATGAACATTTCATTATATTAAGGAAAAAAAAAAAAAGCTAAGATGTATATGGGTTCAGTAGGGCAGTTAAATGCCTCCCTAACATCCATTCCCGTCAGATCTCGGAAGCTAAGAAGGGTCAGCTCTGGTTAGTACTTGGATGGGAGACCTCCTGGAAATACCAGGGGCAGTAGGTTCTAGTCCCGAGGACTTCACTGACACCGTCCAAGCTCGCTCGGCCATGGAAGATGAACCTTAGGAGTTAAAGGGTGGGGCCAGTTCTGTACATGCTGTGCCTCACCTGAAAAATCCACTGTGCAGGCTCGAAGGACACACCCACTGGGGAGAGCCCTTCCCAAATATTCGTTAGCAAAGCCTAGCCATAGATACATACGTACATATGGGTTCAGAATGCTACACTGTATATACAAGTAGACAAATGAGTTTATGTACAATACATCTGTTCTCAACATCCCTGAGATTCTTGGAAATAGATTCTAATGTTATAATTGTATAGCATATAGTTTCCACTATCCTTTTGTTTTGATTTATATTATTGTATCAACTATGAATTAATACTTTACTGTCTCCTGCATTTGGTACCATTCTTTCCACTGGGATCAGCTGTCAGATGAGATTCCCATTAAACCTTTTGGTTGTATTAAATACTTCTAATGAAAGCACTGATAAAGTGCTTTGGGGCGAGTCTTACACATTAATCTAGTTTTTCCCTATTAGCATTTGAGATTATTAAGAAGGGTGTGGGTTTGGGTTTTGCTACTTTTTTTTTTTTAATTACTGTTCTGTTATCTGTGGCACTGTCTGATTACAAAATGCCCTTTTACTAACTTTTATACCATGAATAAACTTTTCTAGTAATTTCAATTTTTTTTTGTAGTGGAGGTGAATTGTAATTATTTTCACTATCACCTTGAATTTTTCCCTTTGTTTTAATGCTAATCCTGTGAGATATAGAATAAAAATATTTTTCTCCTACTGTCCAGAAAATAGAGTTTAAATTATAGTTCACCTACTGTTTAATTATTTAAACCCTATATTTATGTAGTACCTGCTTTGATTTTGCAGATTGCTAATGCCAAAATGAAACTAGTTTGAAAGTACTTGTTAATGGCAGAAACTATAATTTCTTATAAAACACTTTTATCTTTCTCTTCTAAAATAAACCAAAGTAAAACAAAACCTCTCTTTAGATAAAAGCAGGTTGCATTGAAATAACTCCAAAAACTGTTGCTAGTTTCAGGGGAGCCAGAATTTTATCTTTGTTTCTGGTCATCCTGTTTTTTCCTATTATTCCAAAAGGGCCTAATCTACATCAGCAGAAATCAATGTAAAGATTCCTGCTGACATAATTTGGCTCACAAAGTTCAATATTGTTTTGTGGATGCCATTTAATATTTATCTCAGCTATTATCCAAGGAAATATATGGAGAAGACAATGTATCTTCATGTATATCCACTGAAGTTTGTATTATAAACTTTAGGTTGTGGGATTATTTGTGTTTTAAATATGAACTGACTGCAAGTGAAATGCAATCATATGCATAAGAATCTGGTGGCTGCTAACAGCATACCCTGTCTTGATTTTTAGGAGAAAAAGAAAATTATACTGTACTCCATTAAAAAGACAATTGTGAGTTCTTAAATAGAAGGAATATAAGTACCCACACTGGATTTGGACAAACAATTGAAAATTAACACTCTGCCTCTTATAAAACTATCATGGGGCTTTTTACAACCAAAAGTTGTCACTAGCTGGCTTTTATGTGTTCTCTGAAAACAAAGACAGTCTGGCTTTGATAGCACATTAATTTTGCATAGCACAGCTCTTAACATTGGATGTTTATTTAAAAATATTTTCTGCTGCAATTTTCAGAGAACTGGGATTAAGAAGTGATTGTATCACTTGCTAATGGTTATTTGTGCTCCAAGGTACACCACTGAAATTAAATCTACGCAAGTATTAAACCTACATTCTGACTAGTATTACAAGATCAGATACTAACTACTCCAGCTCAATTACTAATACTCCAACTGATATGCATTTGTGGTACTTCAGTTATTTTCTAGATACATTTTTTAAAAGAATCAGTAGGTGTAGTAATTTAATTCCCAAGTTGTTCAGTCCTCTTGATTTTAAATACAAATGCCTCCTGCGGAAAATAGTGTTTTCTTGTGTAGATTTGCAGAAGAATTCCATTTCTTTCTGTCCTCAAGCCCTTGGGATCTTGGCATCCGCAGGGGCTTCCTACAGAAGGATAATATAAATATTCAACATAATGAAGTTGTGAAACACTGCTCCATAAGAGGAACCTCTAGCATTTTTATTTTCTCAAAAATTTCTAAATATGATTAAGTGCTGTGTTGCTAATAGGAAATAGAAATTAATTTTATAAGAATTCCATGAATTTTTCAAAATACAACGTGTTAGAATGAATTTGGAGAACAGTTTTCATTAGTGCAATATGATGATTATACATTGTTAAGGCAACAGGAAGGTTGCATAGTTAAACAATAAATGGAGTAGATGACATTTCAGCTGTACAACTGACACAAGCAGGTTGTTCACTCATATCTATTATGCCGTGTGGGATTTTCAGTGCCACGTTGAAAGAGGCAAATGGTGGTGGTATTTCACAGTGGTGACAAAAAGTAAAGTATGCTTCAACCACTAAATTGCACAAGCAGTTTGCCAGCTGGTAACACTGAAACTGTGGGTAGCAATTGAAAAAAGAAGCCTCACAAGCACAGAAGCTTATGTGAAAATTCTTCAAAAGGCAAATCTGAGAGCTGGAACTACACAGTGCATTTTCGTTTGCACAGAAACACTTCTCTGAGTGCTTCAGTGCTGCCTCAGGAATTGTGTTTCATTGCAAGCTTTCTCCATCTCCTTTTGTTTCTTTGTTAATTTAGTTTCTTTTTTCCCCCCTTGGTTTCCTAAAGGGAATAATCTGTCTTGAAACACTTCCAAGGGAACTGCCAAAAATGTTATATCAGAAGTCTATAGCTGTTGTTTTAATTTCAGACCCCAAAGGGTGAATTTGCCCCATTCTGCTTGATTTTCAGTTGAGACTTACTGAAGTGTTCATTCATGGCCAGGAGAAGAAAGTTGATTAAGTGACCCAAGCAATGTTGTTTAATTGAGTTAGAAACCTGTGTGTGAGTTTGTTAAAGTTTCTGAAAGTGGCTAATTTCTACAATAACATTCTTCCAATTTCATTAATATCCACAAAATGGATAGTGTCTATAAAAGTTATGCATGGGTGTACAAAAATTCAATAAATGAATGCATTTTTCTCATGATCTCTGTGTCTAATTGTAAGGTAAGATACATGCAGGTACCCCCAAAATGCAAAGGCAACGGAAAAAATTCAAAAAGGTTTATTCTGAAGTTGAGAATTCTGAAAAACTAACAAAGGAACTAGCACCAGCAGCAAACAATGCTGGGTCTCAGAAAAACATGCCTCCTGTTTTTCTTCCAGGCTTTTTATCTTTGTCCTCCCTCCCAGACCATTCCTGAAGCAAAGGCCTGTAACACTGTGAGGGTTTATCTCTCCTCAGATCAGAGAGACTGCAGCTTCTCTCTGGAATGTAAGAGGGAAAGAAGTATCAAACTGTCTTTGAAAAAGGGGTTTCTTCTTAGGCAGAGAGTCTCCTTAAGCGAATCATTTAATTAACCTCTAATCTCCTCAAGAGAAATCTTCCAGAAAAAGGGCAATCTACCCCTACACTAATGATTGCAAATGAACAAGATACTGATAAATATGTAATAGATAAAAACACAGAATTGCTACTGAATGCAAAGATACTTATGCTTTAAGAATAAACAAGATCAAATGACAAGATCAAAGCCTGATGTACCATCCCATTGTAAGATCCCAGGTCCAAAGCCACACACAGAGGCATTTTACTTAAAAACTACATAAGACTCCAAACAAAATCTGCCCACCAGATCTTATTAGAGTCTTCAGTTCTTAATACCTTGAGATAGCCCAAAGAGAAGAAGCTATACACTTTTCTCACAAAATACTTTTAATTTAGGGACAAAGTAAAGAATCTTGGCAGAAGTTTAAAGGGGGTGACATGCAACCAAAGTAGAACATACCACAAAGCCCTGATCCAAGACTTGCCACACAACTTAGCAGAATCCAACCCAGCAGTTTTAAGTTACCCAAAATATTAAGCAAGAAGATAGTAAAGAACTAAAGAGATCAAGAAAAGGAAAAGGAGTAAAGATAGGGAAGAAGAGAGAGTAGAGAGGAGATTACCATAGCTGTTGCCTTCATATGGTGATAGCAGGTCCTGAAACAAAAGGCAAAAAGGAGACCATGTGATCCTGGATTTATGTGCTTTGGCCTCTGTTGCCACCTCTCCCAGGCGGGCCATCCAGCACTGACCACTCAGTGCTTCCAGACTGGAGTGAGGGATGGCGTAGCCAATGAAAGGCCAAGTTAAGGATTCCAGGGGGCATGGTGTGGGTGGGCTACCAGGTTGCCCTTTTGATTGACAGCTGCTCCAGTGCTGCCAGTGGGGTTCTGTGAGGCTGCAGGTCTGTCATGTGAGTTCCAGGACTGCCATGCAAGTTCTGGGGCTGTGTTCCCCGCCACACACACTCTTGAGCTGGTTGTGACCCAATAATAAAATAATCCAGTGCCACACACCCACCCTTTTCTTTTGTATTATTATAATCAGGTTTTAACATTATGTGCTGCAAACTGATCAAGAATATTTTCGATGCTAAATATTCCAGTGTAATAGTAAATATCTTTTACTTTCCAAAGAGCTGAAACTCTCACTGACATTTTGCATTATCTTTTCTTCTTCCTTACTTTATACTGAAATATTTAAATATTAAATATTACAGCTCTGTTTCAGAGTTTCTGGAATATTTATTTCATACTGCATTTGTAAATAACATCTTTGTTGGATAATCAGAAAACCATTTAGATGGAAAGATTTGTTGTGATTTACAAATGTTTCCATTTAATACAGTCCATACTTTTTAGTTATTAGCTATTCTATATATTCTTAGTAATTGTATATAGCAGTTATTTCCTTTTTTGGGGGGGGCGGAGACTATAGTGTATGATCATTGAGAATGGAGCAAAAGGGCATTACAGAGCTGTTAGAATGACAAGGGAAAACAGGCGTTTCACAGACTTCAGGTTAATTAAGGCAAGTAAAATGTTCTTATGTACTTCAAATTCAGCCAAGAGAATATTATGAAAAGTACCATACAATTTTTAATGATCAGTTTTGTTCAGGACTTTAGTTTTTTTTTTATTTGAAAGATGGTAACTCTAGTAATAAGGTTCTGGGCAGTCCTAATACTAGGAAAAAAAATCACCTACTATATCACTCACTAATAGTATCTCCTTAAATACTTCAGAGGTACACAGAGGTCTTCCTTCCATCTGTACGCAGACTGGACTGACCTCATTTAATTTAAAGGTTCTTGTGTGATTACAATTTAAACCCAGTTTTCTGCACCACTACAGATGATTACATTACCTCTCACAACCACCACTCTGAAGTGGAGCAGCACTCTAGAAATTCCCTTCTTTGAGAGCAATCTATCGTTTGATTAGCATGGCAGTTCAGGGGCAAAGGGGTGCCAGGATTAGCTCTTTAATAACCCCCTGCACTAAACAAAGAATAGTGGAGTAGAAGAGGGAGTAGATTTGTCATTGGTGTTTAGGCTTTCCTCCCTCACATTGAGGGGAGATGACAGGCATAAATGAATGGAGTTTTGGCTCTATGTGCTAAATATTGGCAAGCATAAGACATGCTGCCTGCAAAGCAGAATACTCTGTACCATCTTTAAGTCTACTTGAATCTTTTTCCCTCTGTCTCCCTCTTGCTATCTGGCTGCTCAGTGGAATGCTTGAAGTTCTAAGTGCTAGTAGGTAAACTCAAACAAATCCACAAAATGCAAATATACAAAATATTTTTCATACAGCTGATCCACAATTTAAATTTGAAATGTTATTTCAATAACAACAGTGATTTTATAGAAAAAAGTTTGATTATTATTATTCAAATTCTGATAACATTTTCAATTGAAAGTCTTATAATGTTTTTATTGAAAATACTAAGCCAGTATTATCCAGAGAGTTATAGAAATGTTTTTACTTGCTCTTTCTCTAAAGGCAAAAATGTCAATCATCCTCTGAATTGCAGAATTTTTGTTTTTGTTACAAAACATAAGTAAATACTGTTTTAAGTACTGCCCTGCATAAAGGTCAAAGGCCTCATAGTAGTATTTCTTTCCTGCCCTGCTATTCGTTCTTGCCTGTTCTCTTGCTTTTATCTAGATATGATGATTTTTCTATTCTTCCTATGAATCTTAGTCTTTGTAAACCATCAATGGGATTTCTCATGCAATAACAGTACTTTACTTAATAGTCTAGGCATTTATCTGACAAATCCCTACTCATATTGGTAAGTTTAGGCATATAAGAATATTTTCTCCAGCTGATGCCATTTTTTGTGACAATAAATTCACATAGTTATTCATTATAAAATGAATCCTCCTTTATAACAGCTATAAACAAATTAGCAACAGGCTTGCATTCTGTAGTAATAGTGTTTTCTGTCAAACTCTTTTGTCATCCTTTTAGTCCACAAAACTTCTGTGCCATTTCCCAGGAGAAAGCCTTCAGCTAAGACACTTCAGAGCCTTCAGAGACACTTCAGAGCACAGCTAGCTACAGAATACAAGAATTATAAAACTGTCATAAATGTCAGAATTTATTGTAATCAGCAGCACAGTAGTTATGCCTGGAAACCAGCCATTTATTCTAAGGAGTTCTTTATGGTCTGGTAAATTGCATTAAATTTAAAGAAGATTGTTATGACATTTTATACAAAATAATATTTCAATAATCCAGGACATTGCCAGTTTCATGGGATTTTTTTCTTACCCCCAAATTACCTTTCCGACCTTTTTTCTCAGACTTAATTTTTACCATACATGGCCAGCACACTCTCTCTTTTTCTCTTATACATACACATTTCTCTGCACACTTCTCTATAACACTAGCACTCTATGCATTTAAACTTCCAGGTTTTGCACCTCTGTGAGTTTTGCACCTCTGTAAGTTCATTGAGCACAGCAGAGTTTCCAGAAGCTTAGACGACTGTATAGAAGTTCAGAATGAAACAATGCAATTATTTATCTGGAGTTTTCAGTGTATATGTGTCCTGGGTTACACAAAGTTCTGATATCCACTTTTTCTCTTTTCCCCAAATATACCTTTTTGGCTTTTTGGTGTTTTGCCTTCTTTAAAGTGATTGAACTACTAGTGATTAATAACTCAAATATTTGACCACCTGCAGTGATCACTGGACTATTTGGTGCCTATGGCTCAATTAGCAGTGTGCTTTACTAAGTGTGAAGAGTGGCCACCCAAGGTTCTGAAGGTGTGCACATGTGACACCTCAGGCTACAAGGTGTTGTTGAACAAGACCAGGGGAGAGGCAAATCTTGTGATGCAGGCTAGTTTCTTTGTCCTTACACAAATGACTTAGCTGTGATACCTCCCTTCCAGGAAAGCACTGGGACAAGTCACACATAGCCTGAAGATATTAATCTCTGATGATGGGCCATAATGGATCCACCAATGCTGACATAACAGGCAGCTGTAACATCTTATAAGGTGTAAAAATGTCGCATGATCCCATATTACATCATCCAGTGTAGAAATCCCTGCCCTAGAGGAGGTAGCAAGGGCATTCCACCTAGCCTAAGCCCAATATGACCACACTAATACTTCACTCAACACTAGTTTTCTTTTCTCACCATGAAGGACTTTCCTTGTCACCTGAGGCTTCCACCACCACCTTAATGGATCTGTACTGGGACCATCACTTTGACCAACAACCATTGAAATTGTAACAACCAAGTCTCATCACTGGATCCAATGGGCGGGCATCTTGCAGGTCTTACCCGTTGCCTGGGGGGCAGCCATGCTCTGACTGCCTGTGCCAGAAATGCAGCCTCACTACAGCCCCACACAAGCATCTGCCAATATTGAATCCCAGCTATCTGCTGTTTCCTGACAGCACTGACTCTCCAACTGTTCCTGACTGTTTTCCAGGCATGGGGAAGATGAATCATGTGGAATGGCTGGCATCTTGTCTCTGTCCTGTGGCCACGAGTGTTTTTTCCAGGTGGAGGAATTCAGCTGCCATCTCAATTTGATCCAGTGATCAGGACTTGGGGAGTTTCTCATCAGTTGGTTTAACCCAGTTTTGTCAGTATTATTATTGGCATTCTTATTGGTAAAGAGTTATTTTTTTCTCTTACATCTAGGTGTATTTGATCTCTCTCTCTGTATTGGAGAAAGCAGGGGTATTGAATCCCTGTGAGGAGACTTCTCTTTGAGGTCTCCACTCCTCCAAATTTTCTCAAACCAAGATAGCATGAAAGCTAAAGCTTCTAAAATAAAGCAACCCACTCTACACACAGTAAGGAAACAAAGTCAAACAACAGAAGAAAATCAATGTGTTGGAAAAGAGAAAAGATGATTTCTGAAAGTGAATAGTTAAAGAAACAGAAGCTAGAGCAATATAAAGGAATTCTGTATTTCTCTATAGAGAAATAAAGAACACACAGAAGGCAAAACTCTTACAAATAAATATTTAATATTTAACCATTAATCAGTATGTAGTCTAATATTCATTACTTGTGCAGCTACACTTAACCATTTTAACAAAATAATTGCCATTTTGTGGCAGACTCTATTGTTCATTTGTCTCCCTGTTTTCCTCTTTTCTTCTGTCTCCTCTACCCATCCCTGCTTCAGTTCATTCTCTGTTACGGGCCTTAAACTTACATCCATCTTTTCTGTTGCTTTTGACACTTTCCGTAGTCAAGTAATGGTGAGCACAGGTAATATATTATTTATTTATTGAGCATTGTGCACACTGGGAGGCAAATTAGTATTCTGTCCCTATCACTCACTGCTAGACACTGCACACATTTGGAACACATTACCACATTAGACCAGTTGTGAGGCTTTAAATTAGATTTGTGACTTGAAAGTTTGAATAAGAAAACTAATAGAACACAAAATGAAACAGAGGGAAAATGAGATTAATTATCTACAACATTTGGAGTGAACTGTTGCTGATGCACCGTGTTGTAGAAGACTATTTTTGTACTACGAACATGCTTTTATTTTGCCTACATTTAGCTACTTGAATGGTTGTGAAAACACATTTATTTACAGTTTCTAATATCCTAGACTTATTTCTAAAATTAAAAATAGGTATTTTCAAAGTGCTGCATAATTTTCTCCTCTGTTCTTTTTTGCTTTGCTATTCTGAGACAAAATGAATTTTAAGCACCACAGCAACTGTATAAAATAGTAGTGGAATTAAAAATTTGAATCCTAATGCTGAATTAGAGGAAAATTAGGTAAGATTTTTTATTGTGAAGTTGTTAATTGGGTCATGTTACAATATAAGACAAAATTATGTATTCAGTGAATGTATCAATGCAGGTTTTGAGTGGAGAAGTATACACAGAAGGAAAATACAGATAATTTTTTCACCCTTACCATTTTCTTTCTCACCCATATTAAAAACTCTCTTACATTCATTATGAAAAAACCAGTAAAGACTAACACAGACAGTAGCCAAATTGCACATTTACAAGTGTGATTTATCATCACTGCATCACAGGCTGAGCTCTCATTTAATTTCTAAAATTATTTAGGCAATTCAGGTAGACTGAGAAATTCACCTGCAAATAGTATTGAGTTCAGGGACCTTATTCTTACATCACTAGTGGTTTTTTTTACTTATTCTGTCTTCTTTTCTTGTTCCTTACTTCTTTTTTTTTTTATTGAGACCACTGATATTTAATGAAGGCAATTTATGGTGGAACTTTAAAAACTGTTGAAGCAAACCATAGACTGCCCAAATGAATTTCACCAGATTTGCTGTATATTATTCCCTCTTCAATATTTGTACATGTTTTTCTTTACATAAACAGACTTCAACTACTGTAAGCACTTTTCCTTTTTTTACTATTTCCATCTAATTTATTTCTTTGAGTTTATTGGATCAGAAAAATATTTTCTATAGTGCTTGGACTTTTGGGAAACATGGTTAAATGAATATTTAATTCTCTTGCTTATATAAAAGAATACATATTAAGAAGTACTGTATAACCCTGGTGCATTTTTTAAATTCAGTATCTAAAAACTAGAAGAGACGTCACGAATGAAGAAAAATGAGAGAAAATATCTTTCTTTGTATATTCATATATGCACAGTTACACTGGCTACACCCAAACATGTATCTGTAGGATTGAAATAATTTAAGATGCTTTGATCAGGTGTTCCAATCACATATTTTTTTATTCAAAAATATTTGTTTTACTAAAAATATCTAAATTATAGCCCATGGCTTGGACAAGTGTACCCTCTCCTGGATTAGGAGCTGGCTGGAGGATCAGGCCCAGAGAGTGCTGGTGAATGGAGCTGCACCCAGCTGG
>VWZD01006215.1:59573-125307 GCA_013396695.1 Sakesphorus luctuosus
GTTGGTGAGGCCACACCTTGAGTATTGTGTTCAGTTCTGGGCCCCTCAGTTCAGGAAAGATATTGAGGTGCTGGAGCGGGTCCAGAGAAGACCAACAAGGCTGGTGAAGGGACTGGAGCATAAGTCCTATGGGGAGAGGCTGAGGGAGCTGGGGTTGTTTAGCCTGGAGAAGAGGAGGCTCAGAGGTGACCTCAGCACTGTCTAGAACTACCTGAAGGGAAGTTCTAGCCAGGTGGGGGTTGGTCTCTTCTCCCAGGCACTCAGCAACAGGACAAGGGGGCACGGGCTCAAGCTCTGCCAGGGGAAATTTAAGTTGGATATCAGAAAAAAATTCTTTCCAAAGAGAGTAATCAGGCACTGGAATGGCCTGCCCAGAGAGGTGGTGGATTCACCATCCCTGGAGATTTTTAAACGCAGATTGGACATGGCACTGAGTGCCATGATCTAGTAAATAGACTGGAGTTGGACGAATGGTTGGACTTGATGATCTCGGAGGTCTTTTCCAACCCAATCAATTCTATGATTCTATAAGGAAAGTTTATTGTATCTTTGTGTTGCTGTATTTTTAAAGAGCAAAGGCACATTAATAAAAAAAGGGGAAATAATATGCAAACTGTAATAACTAAGGAATTCAGTGGGTTGATAAGGGTAGCTGAAAGAAATATGTATGAAATATGTATTATGTGTATTTCTGTTCTGTTGTATAAACATCGGAACCACAACTAGTGACTTTTACTGATAATGTTACTAAACAAAGATGACAAAATTATGTATCTTGGTGCAGAAAAGGCAGGACTATTTAATATGCGTTCATGTTGGGCATCAGCAGGAAAACTATACCAATAACAACAAAAAACCCTCAGAACAAGACAGAGGAGTAAGTGTAAGATTTTATATTGATAATTATATTTACTAAAATTACCATGTATTAAAAAAGTAATGAATTTAAGCATTTTTTAAAACACAGAATTAGAACATTCAAATGTAAAAACACCCAAGGAATTATCCAGAAATCTCTCTGAGGTATTTAAAATAGATATTTTCAAACAGAAATAATGGAAAACTCACAGAGGATTTCAAAATAGCTGAAATGCTGTATGATATTTTGAAAGGTTATAGGAGAGGAAATTGAAGGACAGCTGGGTTGATATCAATCTCAGACAGTTATCAAAAAGCTGGCCTGGATGTAATCAGTAAATAATTAAGAGTTGGTAACATTCAAAATTAATGTCAGCCAATGCAGTTTAATGAAAAATAAGCCTTCTTATACAAACTGTTTACTGCTCTTCATGAGATTATGTTGTCAGTTTATAAAGGTCAATTTGCTGAATAAAATATTCAGACTTCTGTAGGGTACTTGGATTCATATCACATGACTTTCTGGTTTAAAAAAAGATCTCTTGTAAAAGGAAGATATCCATATTTAATGTACATATAATTGTCTCTGCTACCAAGTCACAATAAGAAACTGTAGTTCAGAAATTATTACTCACCATGGAGGATTTTTTTGCAATTTCAGGAATATATTGCAGCCCAAGATTATTCAGTGTCTATGTTGGTAGTTTAGAACAAAGTATAAATTAACAGTGAATAAATTTACTGAAAATACCAGAACAGGTAAAATGACAATAAATAAATAAAGAAGTAATCCAGGTAAACACATTAAGGTGAGACATATTATTTAATAGAATAAAGTACATTTTAACAGTTTACTTTTTAATATGAAGGGGTGAAAGATTATGTCAGAATAAACATCAGATCGCTGTAGTATGATTTGAGCTGATCCAAAAACTAGATGCTTACCCAAGGGACGCTATAGACTTACAAAAAACATAAAGAGGTCTGTTTACTGCTTTACCTGTGCACTGGAAACTGAGACTGATTTCTTCTTCTACTGCTTTCAAGAAGGAGAATGGAGGAAGAACATAAAGTACAGAATATAGCTGGCAGGTTTGACATATGATCTTTACTGTTTCTTGGAATTTGCCACCTATAATCCTGTGTTCCCTGCTGTCGCTGACTAGAGCTAACATGAGCCTCTCAAGATTTTCATTCTATCCTTATTCCTAGTTTGGCCTCTCACTTTTTACCTCCTTCTTTCATCCTCATAGGTATCAAAATCTTCACTTTGAGTCCACATATGAGAAACCTTGAGTGAGTACTATTCTCATGATAACCAACATAATTCAATTACCCACATGCAATTCAGAAATTAAGCTTCATCACCAACTATGCAAGAAGAAAAACAGTGTCTCTGCATCACAATACGATATTAATGGCACTATTAGTTGACTGCTATGACAAGTTCTGGTGGTTGTACTTTAGAAAAAGATGTTGCAATTTTAGAAGCTTTTGAAAACAATTACTGAAATGAGGAGGGATGAGGAAAATGGCTCATGCGAATAAGCTGAAAAAGGTCCATGTATTGAATTTCTTCAAGGACATGACTTCATCACAATCTGCAAATGCCTAGTTGAGAATCTTTGTGGCATTAGGCATAATGAGATGCAGTGGTTTGAAGGCAAAGTTAGGTAAATTAAACTAGATATAAAGGTCATTTCAGAGGCATCTTAACAAAACAACTTCACTAGAAAAGCAATGACTTCTCTATTGCTTCTAGTTTCAAAATTAAACTATAAAAAAAAAGTTAGCAACACAGTTGCACAGTTGCTAAGTGTGCTTTTGTGGTCTGTATACCTGATATAAATAAGGTTAATTAACTCTAACAGTCCTCTTGATTTTAAAATCTTAGCAATTCTCTATGTACAGCCTTTGCTCACTTTTGTAGCCCTGGCACTTTTTAGTTAATGGCTAAGAACATTGAGATAGGCACTTGACATGTATCTGAACATCTACAGCACGTTTTCTATGGGATTGTTTTGGTAGCTCATCTGAAGAAATTTTTGAGATATATGCTCCTGAACTGATATGGGTACTCACTTAAAAGTACAGTTGTAGTTGTAAGATCATATCCTTTTCTCAGCTTAATGTGTATATGCTTACATCCTGCAAGGGCCAGAAGATAAACATACCAGTTATCTTTGACAAAGAGCTGCTAGGTATGTGCCTTACCTCTGACACCCACAGTAAATCTGGACAGTCAGCATCTCTAGATAGTTTAATTACCCATGCTCATTTCAGAATATGAGCTTTTCAGGCTCTGGATTGGTCCATACGGCATAATTGTTTGGTGCAGTTTGATGGTTTGTAATGCAAGATTTCATTCCAGGACCATTTTCCAGAGCAAGACACATTTGTTTGTTGACTTTCTGGCTAAACAGACACCACCTCTATGTTACAAGGGTGCTTTGGATTATTCTCATCACTTAAACTTTCTCTTTTTTTGCATGATACTATATAGGGTTCATACAGGGTTCCTAAAAAAAAAAAAAAAAGAAAAAAAGTTATGCAAATCACAGACTATATGTCAACTCTTGCCCAGGATGCTTGGCATCTCATTTGGCCACTAGGAAGGTGCATCATTGGAAATTAACTTGCCTGGATATTTACCATAAGTGTTGAGAATTATTTGGCCAGTGATTCTTCTGTCACAAGGGTTAGAATTCATGAAAGACTATTTGTGTGTTTTATTCATGGCTCCCACAGCAGCGCTTCTGGCTTTACTTGGGATTGGCATATGTACAGGTCCTATTTATTCCCTAATGTATGTCTTTCATTAAGCTACTCTATCTATGCAGTACATCTGCATATCATCTTTGAAGTAAGAGAAGTAATTTATGGCATTGCATAAAGGACTGATTTGTAGTTTCAGAAATTTTGTTGAGGAGTGTTTAAGTACCTGAACACCTAAACAAAGAATTTTGATCTGCTTTTTTCTATTTTAAAAATAATCCTTTATTGTTGTTGTGATTATTATTATTATTATTGACACACTAGCATATGCACACTAAAAATATACTTTGAGAAGGTTTTATTTCGTACTAAGATACCTGACAGAAACCATGGATGCTCCCTTCTATTTGCCAGTTGCAAAAGTACCACTTGTCTTCAGAATCAGGTATAAAGAATTAATCATGCCACTATCTTGAACTGTATTGCTACTTCTCTAAGAAATAGAATCATAGAATCATTTGGGTTGGAAAAGACCTCCAAAATCAGTGAGTCCAACCTTTGGCTGATCACAACTTTCTCAACTACACCATAGCACTAAGTGCCACTGGAGAGAGCCAAACATAAGCATGTAAGCAAGTTTTATCTCAAACATTCTGACTGTTGTGACAGGAAAGTTATGATTAGAAGAGAGGGTCTTGTGAAGGTGTGGCAGTGCTGTTCTGAGCCAACTTTCTCTTCTGCCTTTAGACTATCAGTCTGCCTGTGTTAACATCCCCCCAACTCACTTCCTGGAGAGCTCAAAAAGGCTGGATGTGTATGTGTGAACAAAATCGTATGAAAAATGTAGTTTACATAAAAGGCATGCATCAGGTTAACTATAAAAAAGTGGATTTGTATTTTTTCTTTTTTCTTTCTTTGTTGCTGTCTTTGTCAACCCAAGATCCAGACCATCCACAGAACAGGACTAACACAGGATCTTCTTTCTTCTCTTACTCCCTTTTCCACCTTCATTTCTTCTCTCCCTTACTTTGTCTTGGCAAAGTAGGGGTGTCATATTATATCCCTTTACTTTGTACTGGAGTTTGTTGTGAGAGCTGGGAGCCTAATGAAGTCTGTTGTAAAACTTAAGGGTTTGTTAGCCAATGCTTTTGAGACTACATAGGGAGCTAGTTGCTAGAGTTTAGATGATTATATAATAAAAGGCATAAGAATTCCCTGACATGTGGACTGATGCCTCTGTTCAGCCTGACAAGAATTTACAATGAACATCACACCCCTTTACTGAATGGGCTGTCAGCCATATCTAGGTGTTTCTTGAACAATTCCAGGGATGTTGACTTTACCACCTCCCTGAGCAGTCTGCTCCAATGTTCAATCACTCTTTCCATGAAGAAATTATTCCTGATGTCCAACCTGAACCACTCATGGCACAGCTTGAGGCTATGTCCCCTTGTTCTGTTGCTACTTGCTTATGAGAAGATGCTGATCCCCACCTTGCTAAAAACTGCTTAGGGTAGTTGTAAAGACTCATATGGTCTCCCCAAACCTTCTTTTCTCCAGGCTAAACAATCCCAGCTTCCTCAACCCCTCCTCATAAGACTTACTCTGTTGACCCTTCACTAGCTTTGTTGTCCGTCTCTGGACATGCTCCAGCAGCTCAATGTCTTTCTTGAAGGGAAGGGCCTAGAAATGGATAAAGGACTTGAGCTGTGGCCTCACCAGTACTGAGTGCAGCAGGACAATTGCTTTCCTAGCCCTGCAGGCCATGCTATTTGTTATACAATGCAGGATGCCATTGGCCTTTTTGGCCACCTGGGTATACTGCTGGCTTATGTTCAGCTGGCTGTCTACCAGCACCTCCAGATCCTTTTCCACAGGGCTGTTTTCCAGCTATTCTTTCTCCAGCCTATATTGATGTAGCTGTCTCATTATTGTAACAGGCAACAAGATCTTATTGCCAGCTACAAAAATTACTGGAGTGTAGGAAGATGCTGAAATGAATTCCAAAACCAGCACTGGACATAACACCTTAAAAACTCAGAGACTCAGTTGAAGTTTGAAAAAGCAGTTTCTAGTTCTATTACCCTGTCTGCCTTTCAGTTGTGATGGGTCGTTGTCCACACCCTGCCAGCTCTTTTTGTGTTGCCCAGAGGCCTTTTGTTCTGTTGTTGGGCCAGCTATTAAACAGTGCTCGTCCCCATCCAGGTGCTCTGGTGAGGGCTCCTTGGCCTTCTCCCCTTTCTGTTCTGTTTTCCCTCGTGGCTGGGAGGGGGCAGTGCCAGGGCCCCAGCCAGCCCTTCCCTTGTCCCAGTTCTATTGGTTAACAGACCCTTAACCCTGCCTCTCCCTCAGTTTTCACCCAATCCAGCCAGACCTGGGGACTGCCCCCAAGGTCTGTTAATACCTGAGCCTTTTTTTGAAAAAAAAAAGGATTCTCTCGGCCTTGCAACTGCTTGGACCTTTTGTCTCTCCCTTTCCCTCCACACCGCACAGAAGAGACCCTTTCTTTTTTTATTTAAAACTTATACTGGAGAGAAAAGCCCACCTAGTTTGTAATTAAGAGGAAACAAAAGTCAGAACTATTATATAATTCTGCAATTATCTCTGAGAGCAATTCAGATGAAAGAAAGAAAACAAAAAAGAGACAACAAAGAAAGTGACAGAATCATAGAACATTAAAAATATCAATAGTTCAAGAAAAAGACTTTCAAATTTTTCAGGTGAGAGTCACAAATAAACTTAGATCATTGTGCAATTCTGTCCTCTGGGACTGTTTACTTTGTTCCTGCTAAATTATTTTTACCCTACATATAAATTTTAAATGTGAGTGAGTAAAAAAGAGAATGTTTTGAAAACCTGATGGCTAAGAACCTGTGTAGGACAGAGAGAAGAAAGAAGAATGTATCATCAATTTTCTACTTTTCTGAACATAAGGTCATGCAAACCAAAAGACCCATTAAAAACTGAAGTTAAACTTCAGACCAGTCTGTGTTACAGTGTAGGTAAAAAAAGAGGTTTGTAATTCTGTCCTCCAAGGAGAGTAAATGAATTAATGAGCTGGACAGTTAAAAGTGATCCTTCCATCTCTGTAATATTTTTACTGTATCCTCTAATTACTTTTATTTATTTTTTTGTAAATTCAGTTCTTGGGTTTGGGGTTTTCTTTGTTGTCCCTGTCTGTATTATTGTATTTAGATTTAGTTGCTTAATAAAAATAGGGAGTTTAATTATCCAAAAGTCATGAGACTTAGCATGTAGGCTCATCCAATTTCCCAGTACTTTCTTGATCTAATTGAGCGCATGAATATGTGTTTTTAGATATATATATATTTATGTGTACATATGTACACAAACATATAGATAAACATATCTATGCAGATATATATATTCACCTATACATATAAAAGGCCTAGGAAATTTGTAGGTAACTGCAAATATACAGCTAAAGAACAGCCATACAATGGCTCAGATTATTTTAATTCTTTGTCTATTTATATTGCAAAAGTTAGGCCCAACAGCTTCTTTTCACTTTTTTCAGATGAACAGAAAAATAGTGAGAAAGCCTTAGGAAGGGCTTATACATGGCAGAAGATCTTTTTGACTTTCAAATATAATGATTCATACCATGAACACAAAGGCAGTTAGGAAGGCCTAAAACAGAGAATAAGGATGAAAGGGAAGACTCATTTAATAGAAAATGTAGTATAATATGGTGAGGAAGGAAAAGGCTAGCACAGGTATTTATATCTTGGATATGTAAGCAGAGACATTGGAGACATAAAGCTAGAGAACTGACAGTCATGGAACTGTAAATATTGAGAATAAGGAGGAACAGAAAAAACCCAGTGAGATTAAATTTTTCATTAAAGGTAGGATAACAGTATGCAAATTACTGTTTTAAAGAGGATAAGAAAAGGGCATTTTTCAAGTGGTGGAAAGTGTATTACAGAAAAAGAATAAAGTTGCACTTTCTAAAAAATGTGCAAGAGGTTCTCAGTTAGAAAGCTGTGTCAAATGTGTAATAGGGCAGCTCTTACTCTTAAATCATTTAAAAAAAGACTGAATAACATATTTTGAAATAATATTGTACCAGAAAGAGGATGAACTAGTAGACCTTGCCCTTTTAAGATCTCTGTCACTTCAGTACTTTATCCCAATCCATTTAATTAGTTATGAAAAGATTAATCAATAGGGTCTTTTCTGCCAGTTCAAAAATGGGAGCTTCTGAAACAGTTATTACAAAAATGCTATATATATAAAATCCATAAAATTTTTATTTCTGTTTTAATAGATGGTACTACACTATTAAGACTTTCTTCAGATTTTTTTCTTCTGAACTAAAGAAATTATTAACTTTCTTTGGAGAATAGTATCAGGTCAATATTAATACTATGTGAGTCTTTACAGGACTTCCTGTGGATTTTGGCCATCGGCATAGTTTTTGGTTTTTTCCCCTCTTTTTATGAAGCAAAATACTAATTTTGAAATAAGGATCAAAGTTTCTGCATTTCCAAGACAAGCAGCTATAACAGAAAAGACTTCCTTACTGTAAGTAGCCTCATGCTTGTTTTCTCTAAGAAACACTGGCACTAGATAGGATATGATAGAATATATTCACGTGGCTGATCTTGTCTAGTGCTATTGAAAATAGTGATGCTAGAAGAGAAAAAAATTGTTCAAGTCTGTTATTTAATATTGGGCTTTGAGAGGGACCTCTGAATTATAAAGAAACCAATATTATCTCTGATATATTATAAACAGGCAACTTCAATGGCAAAAATACTTTAGTCCTATACAATCTTGATGTTAAGCTCCACATTGTGTGCTTTTGCATAACAATAGGTTCAGTTGGCTTTTCTCAATTTTTAAGAGCAATAATTTCCAGCAGTGATAATGACAACGCATTTTTCCCATTGACCTAATCAAGAAAATACTTTTGTAGAATACATTTAAAGAGCTAGTCTATATGACACTGATTTTAACAAATACTAACATTTAGGCCTAAATCTATTTTTATATACAAAAGAAATCTTTAGATGAAACAAATAGGTTAAATTTCAATTAATAATTTAGTTAAAAATGGTGCTTTGTAAACATCAATTATAAATACATGTCTTCTTGGAAAGACGAAAAGCATTCTGTACAAGTGATATGAAATTATGCACAGTTTCTTAACAAAATTGAAAAAAATAACATTTTTACTCTTCTTTGGTGAAATATGTTGTGCTGTCATAGACTTTCAGCTGCATAACAAGTAAGAAATATATTGAGAGAAGAATTTATGGCATTAGTCTTTTTTTTTTAATTTTGAGAATAGCTGCTGAATCAGATCTTTACACTTCAAGAAGGACCTTAGTCTATTCTGAAAGTTATTAATGACTCTTGTTAGGTTCAAAGATCTTTTGATGTGTCCTGCATAGGGATTGGATGTACACTTGCTAAACTGGAGATTTGAAAACAGGGGTTTGGATTGGGAAATTGTGAAGCTATTGTCGAGTGATACTTTAATCAACTTTATAGTTAGTGTTTATATAAGAAAGTTTTGGTGGAGTTCTGCAGATAAATAGTAAACTTTCTGAAATATTCCTGAGAAACAACAATATTGATATGAATGGGTATGAGAGAAAAGGCTGCTCATTACTTCATAGCACTACCTGTCTTGGCACTGCTTTGACTGACAGTGATATCAATTCAGCAACAGTGTGTTTTTATGCAAAGGAGACTCCATTTTCAGCAGACTTTGCCAATAAATTCAAAAGTTAGAAGCTCTAAATCAGGGCCACAGCCAGTGTTAAAATCTCAGTTCTCCAGCTACAAAGAAAATGCTGCATGACAGTTTCAAATTGGCTTTTTTATAAAATGGTGATGTTACAATTACAGTGGACTATCAACTGTGTAAATTAGACTTTTTTAGAATCCAAATCTTAGTTTACTTTTCATGAACCAATTTTGATCCTGAAATAAGTAGGCACCTTTCCAGCTGAACTTACTGAGAGTGACAGCACTGGTCTATGATTAGGCACATTGGTCCACATTCATTGTAACAAAAATAACTGAGGTGCCTAAAACAGGTGAAGTCCACTTGGTGTTCAGTTCCTCAAATGCTAATAGGGAGAGAGATGGGTGCCTTCAGCGGGCATTTTGTGAGGGTGTCTGCACAGTCACCCTTGGCAGTCAACCTGGATAACTTAAAAATAGGAATGTGAATGCCATGATGTTTATGGAAGGTGAACATAGACAAAGCTGTCTGAAGGTTGTTTGAGATTGTTTGCAGTCAAAATGGTCACATTAAGCATCTGAGTCCAGTCCACACAGGGCAGCCAAGTCTCACAATGTGGTCCTGGGAAGGATCTGTATCCACAGTGAGGTACCACATGGGGCCAGCACCCAGGGCCACCTCGCTGCTGGGTGCAGAGAATCTTGCCGGGGGCATTGTCACACAGAGCTGGAGGGCACACATCTCACACAGGTGGTGAGAAAGTGGGGAACTTGCATTGCCAGAGAGGAATGCCAGTGACCTCTAGCTGGGACATAGGGGAACTGTTGGGGGACACTAAAATTTTGTAAGTTTTAGTTATGGAAGAGTGTTTAGAAACTTGTACGAGTGAGCTTATTATCATTTTGTAAGTGTCTAGCACTGTGGTTTAAATGTTGTGTTACTGATATTGATCCTGAATATACAGCTCACTGATTTCTGTTTTATTACATGTCGTTAATAAATCACTAAATTGCTTTGATCCTAATTTAGTTTAAACTATTTGAATTGAGCAATTTTTCTCAGCAATACAATACAGTGCATCAAAAATTTGAAATATCTCAGAGTGTGTGATTGTTTTAACTTAGGAGCCTCAGAAAAAAAAGATTGAACTATTCCTGAGTTATTGCAACCAGCAACATTGAACCTGAATAGATATCAGCATTGCAGAGAATGAAGTTGCAAGTCTTCATTCACATATTAAAGAACTTATCACAACTGGAACAGCAATCCCTTGGGCAGAGATATTTAAGTGAGAGAAACTGTGTTTTTAGAGTCTAGTTCTGGAGAGCAGTAGTGTTTCCAGCAGTGAAAGATGGTTGCTAAAAGCACTCAAGCTTTATTGAAGTTGCTAAGCAATGATAAGAAAAAACCACTACATTCTGCCAATGTTGTTTATGTGTTCAGGTATTCTTGTTTCATTTTTGTTTCTGTTTGCTCTCTAAGGGATGAGGAAGGACTACATGATTACAAAGGTGTGATAACTGATGGGCTATTTTTTACAAAGCAAGGACTACAGACAAGTGTCAACACATCATGAAGGTGTTTCTATTTTACACAGATCAAGAAAGCAAACAGGAATTAGGTAGGGCAGGCTACAAGGGACCCAATAAACAAATAAATAAAACTATCTCTTACAAATTAAGTAGGTCTGGTCTCAGGGCTTGTAGTCAGAGAAAGAAGGGCCCTACATGGAGAAAAAAGTCTATTGATTGTGAGGTCTGGCAAAGGGTCTTTTCTTTTAGATCAGTCCAAGCAAATAGCTTTTTAGTGTTTTCCCTACTTATTTTTATTTTACACTTTCATGGTGCTACACAGACATTTGAATGAAATTAGGCAACAAAACTACTTTGTGCAACAGTTTTTTTTCTTTTAGTCTGGCTATCAATGTCTTGTGTAAGAAAACAACGGACATGTTGCCCCAAGCTCTACCTGCTGTGTGTATAGCCAGCCCTCCTCCCTCTTTGCTGTCACTCCCGCTAACAGCTGGGACTAACAACAACCATGTGTCATCCCAGCTCCTCTTAACTCGTTGATTCTCCTGAGATCAGCCTGTCTCTTCAAATCTGTTAGCTGATTGTCTCCTAGCATAACTAACTGCCAACACTTAATATTTCTTACCTGTTCCTTCTTAATATTCATGTATGCTGTATATACAATATGCACTAAGTGCAACTGGTGTCATAGCAGATGGATAGAGCAAAAATTGTATATATTACAGGAGAAAAAGTCATGGATTTTATTTTTGTCCATTTTTTTCCCCTTCTACATAAGTAATACACTTTTTTTTCATTCTGTTTGCAAAGCCCCTTGCTACCTAAACAAGATAGCACAGTTTTAGACATAGATTTCTTTGTATTTATTAGATTTTAAAGAATTGTAGCTTTTATTGCTCACATTTTCCAATAGCTATTACATTTCAATTCTGCCAGAAAGACTCACTTCTGTCTACCAATCAGTGTCAACAGCCAATCTTATCAATGTAACTGGACATTTATTTCAGAAAATTAACTTACATTCCAGTAAATATTATTGATTATGACAAGTGATACTGTATGATTACTAACTGGATAACTTTAAACATATGGAAAATCTCATTTCTGTTTTCTTTACAATGTGGTTAACCAGGACAGAAAGTCAGAGTAGAAAATGGTGTAGCATATAATAGTCATTGAAATGTGAAATAATAATTTCTGCTCCAGTGGTACCTTGATATATAATTACACAATACATATTTTAAGAAGTCTCAGATTGCATATCCCCATGGCAGGCAACTACTTCCATGGGGAGCATTTCATAAATGGAGGAAATTAACGGGCTAAAAGCCAAATTATGGCAGAAACTGACAAAATTAAGGGGAAAATCAGTGTGAAGGATAATACTCCAGGCTTGACTTGTTCCATTATACTTAGCCTTTACAGAGAGGCTCTTAGGTCACTGGATGATTTGTTCTGCAATACCTATAACTGTGCACAATAGGCTAAGTGAAAGGCAGTATCCATCATAAGTTTGAATTGCCTTGCTTTTGGCAGTTTATTCTGTGCCTTTAACATTATTTAAGTATACTATGGGGAATATTGTTATTAAAGACACATTGGTACTGAATGATCCAACCCAAAAGAGCCTAAAAGAATAGACATAAAAAGATCAAAATATGGCAGGTGTGTTGTACCTAAGCTTATTATCTGAAACTGAGTGCCTTATCCTGCACATATTTTGCTGTGCCAATTAATTTATTTGACAGACATCAACTGAAATAGTAAAGAAAAGAAGCTGGTCAAAGCAGCATGAGGAAAAACATGGGCAACAAATATGCCTTTTTTTTAGTAAATTATTTGATCCCTGTCCCACTTTTGGTTTATTTCAAATAATTATTATATAGAAAAATATTGTTTTGTGTTTCAGGACTTTGATGACTGATTATGCAAAGAGTGGTGGATAAGTATACAGTGTCATCTTTAGGGTGTGGGAATAACCCTGTGACTTCTGCAAAAATCTTGAACTAATACAAAGTTATCATGGAGTCAGAAACTCTACAATTGTTTGTTTAAAAAAATCAGCATCTAAATTGAGCAAAGATACAGAATGTTGCATTTTTCTAGGAGTGGATTCACAGTGGGTTTCACAGACAGACATAGGAGCATGGACAGTAATTCCAATACAATTTCAGGAAAGCTGAGAACTTAAGGTGGGGTTTTAATACCACAGAAAAGAGTAGATATGAGAGTAATGCTCCTGCCTTTGAGTTATGTGTTCTGTTTAGTAGCTTAAATCAAGTTCTATTTAATATCATTATCAATTATCAAAAGACAAGGGGGATCAAATGCATTCAGTAAGTTTTCAGATTACATCAAGTTGGGCAGGAGTGTTCATCTGCTGGAGGGTAGGAAGGCTCTGCAAAGGCATCTGGACAGGCTGGATCGAAGGGCTGAGGCCAACTGGGTGAAGCTCAACAAGGCCTAATGCTAACTCACAATGACCCCATGCAGCGTTACAGGCTGGAAAAAGAGTGGCTGAAAAGCTGCCCAGCAGAAAAGGACCTGGGGGTGCTGGTAGACAGCCAGCTGAACATAAGCCAGCAGTCTGCCCAGGTGTCCAAGACCAATGGCATTCTGGATTGTATCACAAATAGTGTGGCCTGCAGGACCAGGGAAGTTATTGTCCTGCTGTGCTTAGCACTGGTGAGGCTGTACCTCAAATCCTATGTGCATCTCTGGACCCATTACTTCAAGAAAATGCCGGAGCATGTCCAGACAAGGGCAACAAAGCTGGTGAAGGGTCTGGAGCGTAAGTTTTATGAGAAGCTGATGACAGAACTGCATTGTTTAGCCTGGAGAACATTATTCTTCTCCAACACTACCTACGAGGGTCTTGTATAGAAGTGGGATATTCAAAAATTTCTTCACCAAAAGGGTAGCCAAGCCTTGAACAGGATTGCTGGAGACATTTTTGTGTTACCATCTCTGGAGGTATATAAAAGACATGTATATGTGGCACCTGCAGCCATGGTTTTGTGGCAAACTTGGCAGTAAGAGGTGAGCAGTTGCACTTATGATCTTAAAGTTGTTTTGCAACATGAATTATTCAATGATTCTATAACCAGTGAACTATATGGTATATCTAAGATGTCTCACTTCCACTGGATCAAACCCATTCCTATTCAGAGAATTTGGATTTAAAATCCTGCTGGTGTTAAGGCTTTAAGTGGGACAAATCCAAAGAGGCAGGTGTCTGCAGGCCTAGATAGGCAGCTTAGTAGGAATTTTGAAGAGCTAATTGATATTTTGATATGCATAGAATCACACAATGGTTGGACTTGGAGGGATTTCTGGAGGTCATTCAGTCCAGCTCTCCTGCTCCAACAGGGCAACCTACAGCAGGCTGCCAGCACTGTATTCAGAGAGTTTCTGAATATCTGCCGAGAGGGAAATTCCAGAACCCCCCTGGAGAACCTGTTCCAGTGATTGGTCACCTTCACAGTAGAAGTGTTTTCTCATCACAAAGCGCTTGCCCGAGAGGTTTATTTATATTTAAGACTCCAAGAGGTCCCACCAGACTCTTGCAAAGCCTTTAAGTTCTTTGATACCTGGAATCACTTAAAGAGGAAAAGCTAAGCACTTATTCTCAAGAGACTTGAGTTAATTTAGTGAGAAAATAAGTGTTTTGGCAAAAGATTTTATGGGAGTAACAAACAACCAAAGAGAAGCATTACACTAAATCACCCAACAAACACCAACCCAAAACTTACTGAAATACAACCCATCGCTTTTAAGTTACCCACAACAGGAAGAAAAGAGTAAAGGAAGAAAAAGGGAAGAGAGAATAAATAAGTGAAGAAAGAGAAGGAGAGAAGAGGAGAGAAAAAATAGTTACTGCCAAGAGTCATATGATGACAGGTTCCAGGAGAGAAGGCAGGACCAGAGCGAGCCACTCTGCAGCTTTCTTTATGTGGTTTGGCTACCATGGCCATCCCTCCCAGGTGGGACATCTGGTTCACTGACCACTCAGTGCTCTCCTACCTGAAGTGAGGGGTGCCATAGCCAATTAGAGGCGCCAGAGGCATACTGTGGGTGGGCTACCAGATGGGCCTTTCTGACTGACATACCAGCCACATGGCTTCTGGGCCACATGCACTCTGTACACTTTGCCATGTTGGCTGCAGGCCTTACCCTATGCACAGTCCTGGTCCCCTCCTCTCCTGTACACACACAAAGATTCAACCCAACAGTCAAACAACCCACTGAAATACAAATCCGTACTCTTATACAGGAGAAACATTCTGTGTTTCAGTTTATGACACTGGTTCTGTCACTAGGGATCAATGAAAATCACCTTTGTTCCATCTGCTTTCCACCAGCATATACCCATACTCTGGGGTTAAGCCTCCCTAGGTGCAGTACTTGACACTTCCTTCCAGTGAACTGTGTTAAATTTCTGTTGGCTTTCCATATTAAATGAAAGTAAGTCTCATTTCCTCATACTTGACTTTGGGAAGCTAACTAACTTTAGTTAGAAGGAAATATCTACAGTTCCTGACATAATCAATGGTAGTACCTGCTTCTTTCTAGCATGTATAGAGTGTGATCTGAATACATTGACACATAAACATACTTTATAGGGTTCTAAAGTAGGGGCAATTTAGGAGTTCCTTTACGTGCAGCTTAGATTTTCATTGTCCCAGAGTGCAGCAGTCTTCAGAAGGCACAACAAAATCAGTCAGAGAAGTTAATGCTGCAACTTCACATTGCTTCTGAAAGAAGAAGGATCAGTCTGGATGCCCAAACCTTGTTAGATGTAGTCCTGAGCCCTTGTGTAAAAAACCCAACCAACCAACCAACCAAACAAACAAAAAGTGTTATATTTAGTGTATTCATGTCTGGTACTGTGGTACTAAGCCTTACAAGCTTAAACACTTATTTCACACTGGTTTACATAAGGCAATTGTCCTGAGTTCAGAAAATAGAGCAAATAAAACATTGAGAAACCAATTGTGGTTGTTGGTTTATATTTTTTTTTCCCTACGAGGGAGTATAGTTTCCAAACTAGATATTACAGGAATTGTTGTAAAAAATAAATTAGTATTTGTATCCTTGTTCATCAGTTCAATTCATTATCTGGAAAAGTACGTAAGCCACAAATGATAATCGCATAAGTAGTTAATGCAATAGTGATGGAGTTGAGTAACAGCAATGACTATTGACAATTAACAGAACAGTGTGGTAATATGTTTTGGGATTAATAAAACAAAGCATGACTGTTTGATAGGATTGAGAACTCTAGGAAAACGTTTGGTAGGTGGAGAGGATTAGCTCACAGATTACATGTCTACCTGATGCTTTGCAGCACAGCCATGTAGCAGAGATGCCAGAAGTACTGATATGAGCTATGGCACAATTCCAGGCCAATATATGTGTTCCTTAATTATTCTGCTTCAATGTAGTTCTTTCTATATGACACTGTAATATGACATTTAAATATCTTTACAGAGAAGGTACTAGAAAAGAAGCTATGGGAGAAAATGCTTCAGCAACAGGAAGGCAGCTTCAGTGTCCTGTTATGTTTTGTTTTCAAAGAAATCAACAGCATGTTTGCTGCTGATTTTGGTTGTGCAAGGTCAGATTGCTGGTGTGCAGGTGATTCACAGAAAAAGTACCAATATTAGTAAAATATGAAGCTACACAAATTATAAAGGTTTTTTCATCCATCACAGTCAATTTTGGTTGACAAAATATATAAAGCTGAAAAATCTGTAAATGTAGAACCCCTACGAGTAAATATAGAAAAAGTAAATTAGCTGCTTGTCATTCCTGCCTTTGTGATGACTTATTATATATGCAAGGCCTCCTTCAACAACTGCCGTCTTATAACTTCAGCCAGGGAACATGCATGAAAAATATAAACTACAAGCTTGTAGCAGTAGAAATGTAATTTTAGTTTATTTCTTTGCTGAGGTATGGAAGTGTAGATAGCTTGTTTTGATACCACAAAATCAATTTAGCTTTTTTGCTGTGAAAAACTACCAGTTTTTGCTTAGCAAGTACTTGTGAATTTGATTTATTGTGAATTTTTCTATTTCACAGCAAAGCAGCTGCTTTTTTTCTCTTTTCTCCCTTCCCCCTCCCCCCCATATATATGAAATGGCAAGTTTCCAAGTCTAAAATCTACCTTTTATTTGTACAGAAAATAAGAAACCAAAAGAAGTAGGGATCACTTTTTCCATGCTATAACCAAGTAGGGGTTTTTACACAGATGTCACCCATATACATTCATTTCGTCTTTTTGAGTTAATTGGGGTGTTTTTTTCATCTTAATTCCTAGTATAATTTACTCACTTTTTTTTTTATGTAAACTGTTGGAAATTTAAATTGTCTTTTAAATTATATTCCTTGAATATTTTCATAATTGTTTTTATATTTCCTACAAATATGTTAATGACAGATTCTTACTCTTTGTGCAGTCAGTCATTAAAAACATTGTGTTGCATAACTGGTATAAGGAAAGGCACAAAAAATTTCTATAAATAATTATAATTTATAGACAAGCGTCATACACCCATGCAACTTTAGTGATAGGAAATCTGCCTGGGGAAAATACATAAAAAGACTAACATTTTTGGCATTGCTCATATAAGGCTTGATGTCTATGGTTAACAGAAACCACTATAATAATCTTGAAATTAATGGGATGGCTTTCACTTAGGCAACATTGGCTAGTTTATTAACTGGAATACATTGGCAATATATTGCCAGAATTTACTTATTAGGCACAAGAAGGGATAAAACTGCAAAATCTGAGAATAATTACCCCTTAAGCATAACTGAAACTCAGTAAATGATAGCTTAAGTTTATTAGAATGCAGCCCATCATGTATAGGGCAGTAAACAAATCACATGTAACTCATAAAAATATACATATCTGTTCATAGTAGGTATAGAGTAACTTTTGACATTCTTATCTTTATTCAATCAGTATAAATGAGATTGGGCACCAGACAGATACTAAATCAGAAAAATAATATTTTGTTTTCAAATGTATATTTTTAGTGAGCTTTCTAAATGCTAAGTTTACCTTATTGTCAGTTTTATTCTGCCATCATTTTTCACTGCCAATTGTGGATATTTCCATTATTCATTGGATGTCTTACAAATATTGATTATCAGCTATTATCAAGACATAATATATGGATATGTTTGTGTTACAACCCAGAAGATCTATGCTTTCGTGAGTGTTACAGTTTAATTTCAGGCTTTAGGAGATTTCACCCACACAAACACTTGTAAAACCACTGGGGTTTTGATACCTTGAATTCACATCCAAAGAAAAACTACACATTTTTCTCTGAAAGATTTATTGTAATTTGGTGAGAAAGTAAGCATTTTGGCAAAAAGGATTTTACAGAATTAACATGCAACTTCACAAAGGCATTACAAGAGATTGCTAAGACTAGCTAGCATCACTATAATAGGGAACCTTTTTTATACCCAGTAAACCCAAACTCCATGCCACTTAAGTGAGGTACCCACAACTTACAGAAAAGAAATATTCAAGTTACACGTAAGAAGAAGAAAAAAATAAAGAAAGAGAGATTAAGAGAAGAAAGAATAAAGAGAGGAAAAAAGGAGAGAAAAATATAGGCACCACTTAGAGGGTCACATGTCCGCAGTTTCAGAAGAGAAGACCAAGGCCAAAAAGGACACTTCTGCCTCATTATTTGCTTTGGTCACTGTGGACAAACTCCCAGATGGGCCCTCTGACCCTCCGGGCCACTCTGGGGTCCCGGGCCAGGGTGAGCAGCTGTGTTCTCAATGTCCCTGCCCATACGAGCTGGGTCAGGGACTCCGAGAGCTGGGGGGGCAGTTCTTATGGGAGATTTCAATCACTCTCGCATCTGTTGGAGGATCAACAGCAGAGTACAAGTAATTCAGAAGAGTTGTGAAGGGCATTCAAGACAAATACCTGACATAGGCGGTCAAGAAGCCAGCAAGGAAAAGTACTATTCCGGACCTTACAGTTACACACAAGATGGAATTCAGGATGCTGGCAGGAAGAAACCAGGCAAAAATCCAGCATCATAACTCTGGACTTCAGGAGAGCAGACTTTGGTCTTTGCAGGGATCTTCTCACCAGAATCTTATGAGGGAACTCTCTGGAAAGACGAGTTGTTCAGAAGGGTTGGCTGGTTTTCAAAGTTTACAACCTCCAAGCTCAAGTGTGTTAAGTGCAGATGAGCACAAAATCAAATAACGGCAACAGGAAACCTACAGGAATAAATAAGAACATCCTGAATAAACCCAAACATAAAAAGGAAGCCTACAAGTGGTGGAAGCCTATGAGAGGGGGAAGCAAAATGAGTTAACCTGAAAAGAATATGAAGACATCATCTAGGCAATGTAAGAAAGAGATTAGGAAAGCCAAAGCCCACCCGGAAATTTGATTTGTGAAGGGGCAACAAGAAGGGCTTCTCAGGTGCATCTACCACAAAAAGAAGACAAAAGAAAATGTAGGCCTGGTGCTGGATGGGGCAAAGGTTCTGGTGACAAAATGCACAGAAAAGGACAAACTACTGTTCTTCTTTTGTCTTGATCTTTAAAAGTGACCTTTGGGAATACCATGCCCTCAAGATTGCTGCAAAAGTATAGTACAAAAGACTTACCCTTCAATAAGAATGATCAGGTTAGGGAAACATATTTTCCAGCTTCAGACAATCTGTAATTCTGTTATTCTAACAAATATATACCATCCTTTTTATATTTTCTTTTTCTTTGTTTTTTAATGTAGTGTTAAACCTCCAATAAATAATTTTGATGTCTGAGGAAGAAGAAAACCTTACTTTTCTAAGCCCTCTAACAGTTCCAAACATCCATTTCTATCCCAGACATATCAAAGCATACATGTATGTACAATGATTTCTTCTCTCATGAAGTTTTTAAAAATTACTGGCTTTGTTGGGTTAGACCATCTATTTCTAAATGAGGTATAGAAGGAAATATCAATTCCTATGTATGGTGCACACTGAGAATGCAGTATTTTGCACTCATTTGTGATGTGGCATTTGCTGGAACTTTAGACACATTAAGAGACTCTTACCAAGATAAGAGATCTTACCAGCCCAAAAGATATAAACCAGTTGGTCTGGGGTTATTTTTTTTTTTGTTTGGTAGCTTCTTTTTTTTTCCCCCCTCTGTTTTTTAAGCTAGCTACAACTTTGACAAAGGTAAAGACTGACCAGTGAGGCAACTACAGTAATGACTAAATCCTGACAGGATTGAAAACTGGTGTGTTTTTACTATCTGATTTTCAGAGACCAGATCCTTAGGGTACAGAAGAAAGAATAATAAAAATAAAACACAGCAAGAGAAGAAGGAAATGTTTCCTTTACTGTATTCAGTCAAACAAACCTTGATCTTATAAGAATTCTGTTTTCCTTTTCTGACTGAAGATGTTCATCTGTGAGTTATTATCAATCTTGTAGTCTGTTCAGATGCACATCAGGTGCAATTCATCCCATGTAAATATAGAAATCTATCCTAGAAATATCTTTGAAGACCTCTTTTACCACAAATGGACCCAGTTTTTAAGCCCTGAGTAATCTCACTGATTTGGGGATATCTAATTTATGATGATATTGATTTCACCCTAAAAGTGCCTATGAAGTAATTTTGACTACTTCTGTTCACTGTCTCTTTTAGCTAAAAATGTACTGACCTTAAATAACTGGTGTATAGAAAACTACAATATAAATTTGAGAGTCAAAAAGTTTTATTCCTGTCCTACTTTCAACCAGATTAATCTCGCCCATTTAGCCAAGAATGAAATTAGGGTGCTAATTTTCTGGAGCTGAATCAAGAAATACAGGTCTCTCTGTGCCCCAATGTTGTAGCTTCTATACCACTTTTCAAATATGTGTATGTTTTTCCAGGGAACTTGGAGAAGGATATAAGAATCTTGACAATTTTAATTGCCTTAAAACGTTGCTTCTATATCAAGATGTGCAAAGAAGACAGGAGAGTGAAGATAAAGTCTGAGGGGAGGAGGCCTTAGCCCACAAACTGTTCACTTTGTGAAGGCCCAGAAGGGGACTTTCTGGGTGTGTGATGGTTATCTGCGATGGACCAGGCCATGTCACAGAGGTCCCCTGTGCACACACTCACAACTACCCTGCAAAAGGCCTCAGCTCTGAGCACAGGTGCCTCTGAAGCATACCTCTCCCTACCTCAAGCACAAATGACTTTCAAAAACCCATCACCTCCAGCTTCTGCAAAATCATCATGACTGTATATATTGTGATTGTGTTTATTTAACCATTTTTTCAAGACTGAATAGGGGGGAGAAAGTGTTTCCTGCCTTTTTTTTTTTTATTAATTGGCAATAGATGTATTTTCCACAAGCTGAGCCTCTTTTACTGGTCACATATCCAAATAGCGATCTGTGTGACAAGTGGTCTAGAACTTGTTCTTGTTGCCTCCTACGTGAATCAAAACATCTCAGCTATGTAGAGGATGCCCCTCCCCTCCTTACCGCACTATCAGGAAAAAAGTACTGCTCTATCCCAGTATGGTGGCTACTCGTGTTAGCAGAGTCTTTAAAAAAAATGTTCATTATCTTAATAGCTATACCCTGTGCTGATGTTTTGTTTGTTCTGTGATTTTTATTTTTTTATGGTTTTTTTCTGAATGAGGAAAATAATGAAACATTCAGAAGTTTTCTGGAAAAAAAGTCAGATATTAAATGAATTACTGCATTTAAGGCAATAAAACTTACTTGGTAAATATTTCAAGAGTTAATCCATTGTCTATACCTTTAATACTTTTTGAAAACTGGAGGTGTCACACTGATATGGAAGAAATCAATTCTAATTTAATTTATTTCTTTCTATCTCTTGACTGCCTGTTGAGAAATCTGTAACTTATCTTGTAGCTACAGGAAACTTGTATGTAGACAAAAACAATAACCTATTTTTTTTTCATTTTGTTTTTCTCTCCGCCTCCCCTCCTCTCCCCCCCAGCCCAAATAGTTGTCCAAAAAATATAACAAAAAAAATATCTCTGGCTAATTTCCAAAATGGGAAGACAGTAATGTGTATCTCTCAGCATTCAGTACAAATGTCTATTGTATCTCCTCAGATTTCCTCACTACTACCACTCTCACCACCTAAGTTTCTAAAGACAGCTTTTAGCCGATTGTTAGCCAATAACATACCAAGAAAGTTGTGCAAGTCTGGAAAACATGAGGGTAAATTTTAAAGAGTTTCTAATTTTTACAGCACTTCTGTTTAGTGCTAAGACAGCTTTTAGCTGCCTACATGCAGATCACTATTTGTAATCTAATACTAGTAGAGGTGTCCTAGAGTATGCAATGCATTGTAAGAGTGAAGATGACAAGGGATCTCCCAAATGTAGGAGGCCAATATCATTCAGTGGCATCCAGATAGCTATAAGTCACCTCTGTTCAGGCAACTGAATCTTAGACTGTTTTCTCCTCTGTATGTAAATTACTAGCCCAGGGAAAGGAACTTTACCAGCACAGTATTGCAATAACAATGTGCCACCATATAGAGACAAGTTGCATAGGAAATAGTTCTCTGCCCACTGAGAGGTACTGAAATAATAAGCAAAAAATTCTTAAACCAAAAAATAATATTTGCACTAACATAATAAGAAGAGAAAAAAACCCCATTAAATTAGGAAAAAACCCTATAAGTAAAAAAAAAGCTTGTGTCTGAATCTTGAAACATTCTGGTTTTGAGGAGTTTTCTCTTTTGAGTCTTTTATGACAAAACAAAACAGAAAAACAATTATAATTTTGAAGGTCATAATGAAATAGGAAAACTTTGAACCTGAAAAAACATATAATTTTTCACTGCTCCTAAGTCCTATAATGATGGGTGTTCTTGAAGAGTTATACATTAACATCAACTTTTTCATTTGAGTTGTAGATTAATTGCTGAAGTGAATCACTGATGTATTCAGAATGAAGTTGGGATCCCGTATTTGAACAATCGTACAGAACATGAGTGATAAAATTAAACCAGATGTGCCCACCTAACCTGCTCTTTAGCTCATGGGATCAAACTAGAGCTGTCCTGAAGAAAACCTTCTGAAACTAATGCAATATGGATGCTGGGAGCTCAGCATCAAATGCTTCCACTGTACAGAAAGCTTCAACTGAGCCAAAATAATTGCTGATGTAGATGTGACCACAGGAAATATGGGCTGTATTTTTCCTGTTTCTCCATGAGTCTTTTTCAGTTTGGTACATTCCTTTGTGTTTTGAATGAAAAGTAAAATACCAATATAGTTATGAAGAGCCAGCCTCAGACTTCAGAGTTGTCTGCCATTACTATTCCCTAAATCTTCCTGGAGGAGCGTGTGTGTGCTTAAAAAAAAAAATAAAAAGAATAAAAGAGTGCAGTTCACACAGTCTTTCAAATTTTTCAATTTTTTGGTCTTTTTGACATTTTTGCTTGATGTTATGTTAGATGGGAGAGCTAGTTCAGAGGTTAAAAGGCCTGGGGGCAAGCTTGCCATTATCACTCTGCCTGTGGACCACTTCTCTCCCTTGGGAACGAGTTGCCAATGACAATTATGTTCCACAGATCACAAGCTAATAACATGCTGACAGTTTTTTGGATTCCTCAGCACCATCCTAGTTAGGTTCCATATCTCCTCATGTTTCCTTTTGAAAGAGTCTAGGTCATAGTGTTACTTTTGTTGAAAATCAGTGTTTTAGTCAGTATCCTTTTAAGCCTATAGATCTTAGGTTTACTGTAAGATCTTCTGCATGTTCCTGAGGTTGGTTTCTGTGGCTCTGCGGACAACAGTTTCTCAGGGAGCAGCCAACCATTGCAAAACACAAATAACTTTATTTGAAATTTAATTATGAAAGAAGGAAGCATACTATAAAAATTAAACAGCATAAACTCCTGCCTAGTACTTAATATCCATCTAACTGCAGCATCTAGCAGAATCTTAAAGTGAATATGTGACACTCCTCCAGACTAGGAGAGTATGCCTCTACATTCCTGTTTCTGGCATATTTTGCTGTCAGGCTTCCTAAGCGAGTAAAGTTATTTCTGTCAGATAGTAAAAAAAATTTAAAAGCTCAGAATTAATAAAAACAGTATTGTGAATGGTATTGTGAATAGAGTTGTGATTTTTGTTCCTGAACTCCTAGAAATACTGTAGTACTTGGCAATCATTAGAAATCCTGTAGAAAAGACAAATCATGTAAAAATATTGAATTTTCAGCTGTCAGAGCCCATGCTAGTCATTTAGAGTGTTTAACTTAAAGCATCTATTGCAAGTCCCTAAATCAGAAATGCAGGTTTATTCACAGTGCAATTCACACCACTTAAAAAGAGTCTACACCTCTCTATTGACTAAATAGAAATTGAACTTGAGATGTTTAATTTTAGATATTGTGAATTATTCCTGTTGTCTTTGTTAATATCTTTATTTGAAAAAAATCCTGAAAGTTTTCTTGTTTCCAAAGGAGTAAATTTGTGTCATGTGACGTCATGAGGAATTTTTTGATGTTACACAGCATTATCAACAGCAAGGTCTTCTTTAGAAAATTGCTTTCATACTTTGCTTGTCTTTTTTACCTTTAAATGAAAATAGAATAGGTTGCTTAATGAAAAAAGAGAAAAAAGGAAAGATTACAATGAAATTGTCTCCTATTGATCCTGTCAGTGAAAAGGTGGTGTTTCCCCTAAATGTGATTGTCAAGCAGAAATGGACGAAGGAGAAACAGCTACAAAGGTGATATGACCTTATCCATGTAATGCCAAAATAATGACCTTCACTGAAAATGTTGTGCCCCATAACATCTCCTCACTTCTTTCTTTCAAGAATTAGGTGACCTTCTAAAGTACAAATTATAGAATCAATAAGGTTGGAAAAGACCTCCAAGATCCACAAGTCTTACTTTTGACCAAACACCACTATACTACTTCAACTAAACCATAGCACAGGGATGTGACTCCACCACCTCTCTGGGCAGCCCATTAAAATGCTCAACCACCTTTGCAGTGAAAAAATTCTTCCTGATGTCCAAACTGAACCTCCCCTAGCACAGCTTGAGGTCACTTCCTCTTGTCCTGTTGCTTGTTATCTGAGAGAGGAGGCTACCCTGGTAGGCTTGCTTACCAGCTGTGTCAGGAAGTTATCTTGCACACATTCAAGGAACCTCCTAGACTGCCTCTTCTCCACTGTATTGAGTTTCCGACAGACATCATCAAGTTAAAGTTTTCCACAAGAACAAAAGCTAGGGACCATAAAACGTCAGCTAGATGCATAGAATATTCCATCCACTTTCTGGGTCACCACACTCCTCCTAGGAGTGGCTTTTGACTGTGTGGAAACCATTGCTGCCTGGAGGGTGGCTGTGCTCTCCTACACAAAACGCTGCAGAAAGTACCACACAAAGAACCATGCCACATCCTTCTGACAATACCACATCCAGTTTGCCTGCCTTGTTTGCTGCTCTCCCTGGAGCTGTTTAAATCTCTCATGGTTGCTTGTGAGAGCTGCCAGGTACTGATAGGTCTCACTGATCTCTCTTGGGGTTCTCTGACTCTAGGAACGCCCTGTCTAACTCGTTCAGGTGTTTTGCCCCAGAACTTAACCGTAGTTGCTGCTGCTGTCACTACATACCTTGATGACTGAATTTCTGTAATGACCAATATCTTGGAAGATTTTTGCAGATTAATTTATTTGATGAAATCTGTTTAGATATGCCAGGTATTAGTATTGTTATTACTGCAAGAAAAAGACTAAATATATGCTCTTATAAACAGAGCATGAAATATTCTTTTTTATCCTGCCCAGCAAAGTGTTGGGGAGGTTTTTGTTTGGTCAGTTTGTTGGTTTGGTTTCCTTTTTTAAAATTTCCTTAGAGTTTAATCCCATTAGTTCTACACCAGACTTTAGTGGGCTTTGCAGCACTAAAGTTTTATTCCCTTGTATTCATCAATATTACACTTAATTCCCTCTGTAACAATCTATTTACAAATCAAATATAACTCTCTTTTAAGTTTAGCTGTCTGTATGCCCTTCATTCATTGTCCTTCATTTTTTCATCCTCAGAAAATGTAACTAGACTGCAGTTGTTTTCTGTGTTTGTAGATCATCTTTCTAAATTAAAGCACATAACATGCACAGCAGACTTTAAAGCACTAGTCCCATAGACCTGAAATAACACTTTCTCTGGTTTGACATAGCTACTTTTGCAAGAACTATCTATAGTCACTGCTCTGCTATTTTTCAACCTGTTCTGTATCTCTGCCCATGTTCTGCCCTCAATCCTTGCATCATCTTGTAGCTTAAGCAGGAACTTGTCAAATGGAATGTTATAAAAGCCTTTCTGAAAATCCAAATATATTGTGTCATCTGCTGGGCCCTTAGCAACTCTGTCAGTACCCCTTTGTGTCAATTCTTTTCCCCCCAAATGCAACAAACAAAACCACTGAGAAAATTATTAAAGACATAATTAATAGCTTTTTATTTACAGACAAGTGATTAAATAAGACACAAACTCTGCCAGACAGGTACCTTGCAAACGCTCCACTTTGTATTTATTCTGACTATCTCCACTAATTGTAGTTAAGAGAGTAGCAGTAATAATAGTTCAGTAGTTCTTATCTACTGCCTTGTAGTGTCTAAGCTGTTTGGTAACTCCAGAAAAGACCTATTTGCAAAGGTAGTGCAATTAAATACATATAAATGTATTGAAATGTTTAATTGGCTGGCAACTTAGTAAGTGTCTATAAAACATGGCTGCTCCTAAATCAGAAGACAAAAATGTGCTGTCATATATTGTTATCCATTTGTTATTTGAAAACCAAAGTTCTAAAGCAAAGAGGATGCCTTTTTTTTATTGCTGTGCCCTAACTCAGAATAAGCAAAAAATAGAGACAGAGCAGATAATGGACTCCATTCATGAATGCAAAAGGCTATTGCTGAGCAGTTATTGCATTGTTTATGCCAGCAAAAATTGCATAACTCTCATTTGCTACACAAATTATATGTTTTCTATGCTTCATTGGACTTTTTGCATAGAACATAAATGGAGCTTTTGCAATAGGTGGTACAAAGACTGCTATCAGAGTTAGTCTAAGCCTCACTATTAGGGCTGGATGAGGCATTTGGCTTTCATCAGGTTTGCAGCAAAGTCAACGGAACTCAAAATTCTCTTTATCTTTTTATTTCCTTTTAGCTCCTAGTTTCCTGAGTTTTTAAATGAAATGAAAATGAAGGTTTTCCAACCAAAGCTGTTCTAATTGCTTTAAGACACAGATTGGTGGTTAATACAATCCATGAAATGTTGCCAGACTGGAACAGGCAAAGGGCTTCATGTGTTGACTGCACAGCAAGACTGCCTGGCCAAGGATAAGGTCAGGCAGTTGCACAGAGCCAAAACACAGCACAAGAAAACTTTTCAGCTGTATTGCTGCTGTGAACATGGAGAGGCCATGTGAAAGGAACTTCCATTTCTCAATCCAAGAGCTGCAAGAGTGGTATCCACTCACCTCCACATGATGCTATAGATTAACCTTTCAAAAGCAGCTTTGGATGTTGGGGTTTTTTTGGTGCCTAAAAGCACAAATGAACTGGCTATCCTGTAGTTGTACAACTGAATTTGGAAAAGGCACTGAGCTCTTTTCTTGGAAATCATGTTCAAATGTGTGTATTAGGCTCAGCTAAGGCTACAAAGTTTCACTACAAGAAAGACATTGAGGCACTGGAGCATGTTCAGAGAAGGACAACAAAGCTGATGAAGGGTCTAGAGCACGTGTCTTATGAGATGCAGCTGAGAGAGCTGAGGACATTCAGCATGGAAAAAGGTACATTCAGGGTGGACCTTATCTCTCTCTACAACTCTCTGAAGGGAGGTTGTAGGGAGGTGGGGGTTGGCCTCTTCTCTGAAGTAGCAAGCAAGAGGATGAGAGGAAGTGGCCTCAAATTGGGCCAGGGGAGATTTAGATTCAATGTTGCGAGAAATTTCTTCACCCAAAGAGTTGATCAAGCACTGCAACAGGCTGTCCAGAGAAGGGATTGAGTAAGCATCCCTGGAGTTACTTAAAAGATGTGTAGATGTGCATCTAAGAGACATAGCTTAATTGTGAACTTTGCAGTGGCTTGGCCAATGGTTGAACTTGACCTTAAAGGTGTTTTCCAACCTAAAAGAATAAATGAAAGCTCATATATTTTGTATATATTATGGCAATAGAGCTGGATTTATCCTGACTGTGCTGCTTCTGTTAAAAGAGAGGTATTTACAACACTATTGCTACCTCTTGTTATAATTACTCTGTAGAAGTAATATTTATGTATAAAGAAGCTTCTACATAGAGAAACATTTTTACCTGTGAGATTGCCCGTATGCACAAACAGATTAATTTTGCTGTATTCCATTGTCTGTTTCTCTTGCAAGCAGACTACATAATATTTATGCCAAATCTTTTTTCCTGCATTTGATTCAGAGTGGATTCATATTTTTCAGTCTGATGAGTCTCTCTCTGTTTGCTTGTTGATAGTTAGACATGAAAATATTGCTCCTGGGTCCCATGGCTCCTTTTACAATTATTCTCTGAATAACTAATACTTAAAAAACCCTTACAACTGAAGCAGTTTGTAAAGAAGATTTGCCAAAGTAGTAGCAGAAGTCAAGATGGATGCCATAAATTGTGTCTATCACATCTAAATCCTCCTTTTCACCTACTAATCAGAGACAGTACTCCTATCAGGAGTAAGACTTTAATTCTCTGTGAAGTCAAAAAGCATGCCTTCTCTCTCCTTCTAGTATTCATCTTAAGGAGACTGCATTCTAAAGCACAGAAATTACCCATTAAAGTTATTTTTATGATTAGCTTTTGCTTGCTTGGATAGGGTGTATGCCATGTTATTAGCTACCGTGAATTAGTCTCAGCCCCTTTGGTGCCTTCTCCAGAAATATTACTTTGGAATCACCACGTTTTATTCACTGATGAGGTAAAAAGAACCTAATTATTCCGACAATTTTATCTAAGGCTTGCAGATTTCATGTACTGAGTGTATAAAAAATAACTTCTTGATGAATAATCCTCCAGGAGTACATTTTTGTAACCATCATCTGAAAGGGTCCTTTTTACACACAGATATGCAATTCTTCCAGTGGATGATAAATAAATTTGCTTTACTTCAAGGATCACTGTCTAAATATACATACATGCATATATATACACATACATATATACATACATACATATATATATATATGTAATTTTTAATTGAGCTATAACAACTTCTCTACAGAAGTGTGAGTGACAGTGAGACAACTACCAAAGCTTTTAAACTTTTTCACACTAGCCATGTGGTTCCTGTCTTGGGATTCTCTGCCCTTCAGTTGAAGTTGTGGCTAGCTTTTTTGTTGACATGCAAGGACCAAGAACTATAGAAAAATAAAGGTCGGGGATGGTCTATTAATATAAAATATCAATTGAAACATAAAAGCATAAAAATAAACTTAAAAATTATGGATTTGCAAAGTCAACATTTTAAAGGGTGAAAGTGTTAGTGAATACACTTGAACTTAATGATCTTAAAATTCTTTTACAGTCTAAATAATTCTCTGATGATACTGTTAAAGTTTTGCCGAATCTGGTAGTACGATGGAGGGGAGGTTGCTATAGGTCTCTGTTCCCAAGTGCAGTCAGTGGCAAGGCTGAGAGTGTATTTCCCAAAGGCACACACAGAAGCATTGGCAATATACACAGCAAGCCACATGGAACAGTACAGACAGAAAGATGCAAACACAGAGAGCACAAACAATAGCCTAATATTGTCCCCTTCTGCCATTTCATAGTAAATGTCTGTTAATGGAAGATATACAAAGCTGATCTTCCCAGTATCATGAACATATGCACTAAGGGCAGGAGCTGGCCCTAGAACCTTGTTTCCTGATTTTCTGGCACTCCCAAAGCCAGCAGTACTCTTTCAGCTCCTTTTAGCTCAGAACCCCTCACTCCTATGTTTGCTTGCGCAAACAAATGTTTCTGCACACACACACACACACACACGTGCACACACTCATGAGCACACACACACTGCTGATCCCTCCAGCAAATGACCTTGAATACTCAATCTACCCAGTAGTGGATCCCTACGATACTCTTGTCTCAAATACATGTAAACATATCACTAAATCAACCTTTAGACCTCATGGTCACTCTAACGGATGATTCAAACACCTCTGGTCTCTCCAGTTGTCACTTTCCCAACTTTCTGATCTCTCCAGTATCTGGCCCACATTTCTGTCTGCTTCAATACTTGGCTGCCAAACCTCTTATCCTACTCATGAGCTACTCTGCCATGATATTTGCAAGAAATTGCACTGACACATGTAACACACTATGCAGGCATCCCAGGTGCTAACACTTAGACATATGGGCCCCTATGACTTGTGGTTCAACACCAGTTACTGGCATTCAGATATCCAAGTGACCTCTAACAATAAAACGGCTTCTTCCCTTTAGGGCTGCTGAGTGTGCTTAGAAGGTAAAAGCTTCAATGACAGTAGGTTGTGTGTGAGGGAAGAATGAAAAGCGCGTCTAAAACACAGCAATGATATTAAGGTAACACTGACAGGGACTGGAAGCAAATAGATAAGTCTCGGCTATAACAGAAACTCTTCCTAAGACTAGGTTTGTACTGAGCTTGCTGCAACTTCTGTATTCGTAAGGTTAACTGAAACTATAGGAGAAAACAGGGAACCATCTCCTAAGAATGTATGGGAATAGAGAGAAGGTGTCATAAACTTTTTTTTTGTTTCTTTGCTGTCATTCTATATTTGAAAGGTTATTGTTATGATTATATTCTAATAAAAAATTCACTTTCTATTGTGAAAGTCCTTTTAGTCTTTTTTTCCCCTTTTTTGGAAAATGTTCTGTAAGAAAAATGCACTATCAATTTCATACTTATTTTCAATAGAATACAAAACTGAATTCCTTGCCAAGGACCAAAGTGAGGATGTGCAGATAGCAACAACATGGGTATCCATGTGACTGTTAAAGAGAGAATAGAGAGCAAAGCTGCAGAAGAAAGAAACATAAATTAAACATTAAGCCACTATAAAATCACCAGAGATAAAGAGGACACAATGGGAAGCTGAATTGACCAGATGAGCTGAAAATCAAATATGCTTTTAGAGTTTTGTTTTCATCTTTAATATTCATGGAAGGACAGAAAAGAAGTTACACCCTGGGTGCAGTCTCAAGATATCAATAAAGGTAAAAAATTTCACTAAAGGTAAATACTTTGGGGTTTTATGCTGAAGATGATGAAGTAAAACCTGAACTTTGTTTTAGTGGCATTATTGTTTGGGGTTTTTTTGATTATTAGAAACAGTTTAAACACTATTTTAATAGCTTTATGTTTTACTTTATCTATACTGTATAAAAACCATACTCCCTTTTGAATTCAAAAAAAGTATTGACAAAGATGGATGACAAGCTATTTTGCATTTATTGAGACACATCTGCTTAATACTAGAGACATGTAAATGATGCTCCACTTCTTTGTACTCATGTATTTTTATCAGTTTGCGAATAAATGGGCTTAGAAAGCAAAAATGGTGGAGTGGAGTGGAGTGGGGGAAGAATAAGAATAAATGGAAATGGATCCTGATTTGACCACAAAAAATAACATTAAATTCACTTCAAAACTAATTTTAAAAGACCAAAAAGGAAATGTGGAAAAAAAATATTGGCATAATCATCTTGCTGTCTTCAAATTATTACTATTAATAAAAAAGTAATAGAGGAAATGTGTGAAGATTTCCCTTCATTATCTACATGTGAACTAGATGTCTGTGCTCCTATTACAATTAATAGGGACTTAGGGTAGGATTTAGCTACATAAACATGGGTATATACTACCACCTCAGATGCCAATACACCTAAATGGAGTTGGCAGGTTAGAGATAGAACTTATGGAAGATATGTAGCCTTTTGGAGACCAGCAGCTAGAGTTTGGGCATGATGCCTTGTCTGTAATACGTTTTGGTACCTGAAGCCTGCCAAAGTGACTGCTGTAGTTACAGCTGCAGAGATATTCAGTGAATTCTGATCCCAGTATCTGGCACCCTAGTTGCCAAAACCAGGAGTCTATTGTGATTTGAGGTATTTTAATGTACTAAAAAAACTGGGTTAACATTCAAGTCACCGGACCTTCAGGAAATCTATAGGCCAGGCAAGCATCTCAAATAGGTTAATATATTTAGAGATGCTTAGTAAGGCCAAAGTATCTTCTTTTTGTTTTAGTGTGATATGTAAGAAATAGTGAGCGACAAGTAAATGAAATGGATCTACAGATAATGGCATTCATATAACGGCGTGCATGTACATATGCACCTGTGCCTATGGATGAGCATATAATGTATGCATTTATGTTTTATAATTATTTTTCTCAGCAGCTAATTATTTTTCTACACCCTTTCTCTTACATATTTCAGGGCTCCTTCCTTTACTGAGCACTCACAGACAAATTAATTTTTGCCTTATCAATGTGGGTATAAGGTGTTCTGTCAATATGATACACTTAACTATGATACCCTGAAGTCAGGGTATTTCAGTGTCCTTTTCTTGGTAGGTCTACAATACAAGTTTAATGATGTATTTCCTCTCTCTTTAGGTTTATGAATTTTCTACTAGGCAAAATAAATTTATTTCATTTGCAAAATATATAAGCATTTTAATCCAAGAAAGTCAAGGTTCTGTAATTACTTGGGAAAATTAATAGGACATGAACATTTGTAAAAGAGTTTTAGAACCTCTAAATTCCAAGTTCAGGTTTGTGGCAATTTGGGATCCTTCTTTCAGACAAAGATTAAGTTGTCTGGTCCCTGGGTTCTAGGTTATTGTTGGAGAAGCTTAAAATTGGTTTATACTGCCATTGTGGATCACAGAGATCCTTATATACCTAAACAGAAGCACTCATATGTCTATAGATCAATCTTTAGCTAAGCAGTTAGATGCATGATGTTTTATCTAAGCTCTGTCTTGATTCAAAGACAGACTGAGGAAGCACATGAACTGTAATTCCCCAGTGAGAACCCCACTACTGAAAACTTTTGAATCACTTTGTGAATACATTCCTTCATTTCAGCTGTTTCAATGTGCCAGATAGGAACCTAAAAATAATCTGAATTATTTGAATGCTCAAATGAAGTTTTAATAAATCCTACAAATCTTTAAAAATCTGATCTCACTCCTTTCTTTCATATTTGATAAAATCTTCAAAGCACATGTGTTCTCATACCCACTGAAGACAGGTTGGAAGGAAAAGCTTTGGACTTCATTGCCTTCATTTTGTTTTTTACTTTCCTCCATTATCTTCACCCATCTCACAGTTTCTGGGTTGTGAGTTTTAAACACAACAATCCATTCTATATTTATATTTTAAAAGCAAGTCTTAGTACCAGAAGCAACTCACAAAAACAGAGCTAATTTGCACTTGTCTAAAATGTGCATATCTGCACATAAATACAATAACCCTCAAATAATTGTTACCAACCAGGAATAGGTAAACCAAAGGATTTTTTTTTTTTAGCAAATTACCTAATCTCCTATAAGTGTGTCAGAGCTCTTTTGTCAGAAAAAGCTATTTTGTCCATCTCTATGTTATCAGAATTTGGGTTTGTTCACTGAAATATGAATTCCATGTTTTTGTGTTCTTCATGGATATAATTTTGTACCCATTGTTACAAAATATAGAACCCACAGGCCTGAAAATGCGTCCATTTAGTTAGAGTGGCAAGTAACTGAACCTCTATACACTTATTTTCTTTCAAAATAATGGATTAATGTCTGAACTGTGTGAGCAGGATATTTTTCACCAGCTGGACGTCTCTCTTTCAAACAGAATATGTCTACATAGATACTTTGCACACTGAAAGATGAAACTGGCATCCCATCATTCTAAGAATAGAGTAAGTTCATACACGTTTTAATTGTCCTTAAAATCATTGTGCTAGAGATAGTGAAATGCTCTGACATATCTGTTTTCTAGCTTTTGGATTTTATTGCTGGTTTGCTGTCATTTCCCCCTCCTTTCCCCTTACATTATTGTGTACTTAAAAAAATAATTCAGGCTATTTCCATACAAATTATACTTTCCCTGGATTCATTAAATGCTCTTTGCTGAGACCATAACTGGACTGTCTTCTCTCAAACTGCCTATGCAGAATATCGAAAGGGTCAAAACAGCGCAGCATGCTACTATATTTCACAGACTAGAAAAACATGTAGATTGCTCTTGTTTCTCATTCTTGTAATAAGGGATGGTAACAAGAAAAGAAAATGGTTGAAAATGGCTTTGTTCCCATGTGTCAAATACCATAATTAGAATAAGAAATGCTACAAATTAACCCATTCTCATTACAGTCACTATATTATAATTTCATGGTCCTCTTCTGATGCTCTACTCTTGCTAAGCACATTTACATCTCATCAGTGAACACAAGCAGCAGGTCTGCTGGCGGTGAATGCTTGATTCACTCCAATTTATGTCTTCTTTTCAGCTGGGGAATCTATTGTGTGAGCTAATAGCAGGTTTCCCATTTGAAATGACTGCGGATCTCTTCACATTTGGATACAGTGCAAGCATTGTCATATTTTTTTTTTAATGTGTCACGTAATTGTTGCATTACACTACGTGCAAGCAGAAGAAAGGAAATTTTCAGCATTAAACAAAATACAAAGCACAATACTTTGCTTTACTCTCATTGTTGTGGGATGGAAAGACAAGAACCCTTTACTCTTAAGCTAAGTAGCCAGTATAGCTTTAGTCTTTGTGATCACCTGCATAAAAGACTTAACAATGATTTCACCATCAAATACCCTACTTCTACAAGAATGGTTGTCAAAAAAGATTTTATTAAAACGGTAAATGTGACAAATGTAACCTTTTATAGGGTGCTTCAATTGCGATTTCCTTATCATCTGACTGTTTCAAAACATAATTTCCATGAAATTCTCACAAAATGTTCATAGTATTGCTATTGCTAATTTAGTGTGGTACAGGGAAAAAAGTGAACATGAGTGCTTGCTTATTTAACAACATTAGGTTGTTTTCCCAAATCAAGGTATGTGGAGAGGAAAAGTTGTATTTGAGGTGTTTTGCTTGTTCTCTTGTGTCTTGTCTGACACCTAGAGAAAGAAAAACCTATTAAAATCTAAGAGAGATTTCCTGTTAACATTAACAGGATAGGATGTCATCAAAAAGATTTTGTCCTACTATACAGGAGTGCTACAAGTATTATCTTTGTAAGACCTTGGAGATTGACATAAGAAATGCACGACTCAAAACTGGGGTCATTTCACCTGTTCTTAATCCTTGGGGCTTGGATTCACTTAATCTAACTTTAGACATATCCAGTATGAATGTTGACATCCTGGGCAAGATTCAGTTGCCTAAGTACAGGAATTTAGTGCCACTGGAGGTCTTCTAGGATATTGAAGTCATACACAGGCCACAAAGGCAGGCCACAGGACTTACGGAGACACATACACTCTAGTACCAAATCTGAGCATCAGTTCTGATATAGTACAATACAAATAAATGTCAATATATGCCTACATTTAGGTGACTGAATATCACTCCTAACCTATCTATTTGGATGTTCTAAGGTCAGGTGTTTTGTTGTATTCTATGTAACCTCATGCCAAAGGTCCTGAATATTCTGCATGTATTGAACCATATGTTTCTACCTCAATAAAAATCTCCTTGACACCTTAAAGCTCCCAGCTGAACCACTTCCAGCATTGCTAGTTAAATCTAGGTAATATTTTCAATGAGAAGGGTACTTCTTTCCAGGTCATGATTCTTTTCAACAATTTCAAATGCTTACTTTTGGATAAGATAAATAATACCCTGTACCTTTTTGGTTTGTTTGGTTTTGGTTTTCCTTTGTTTGTTTGATTGGTTGTTTGGGTTTTTTCCTTTTTCTAGAGGCAGTTTTAAAAGATACAGGATTCTCAGTTATGAAGATTGCCATCTCTTTGTCTTGCATTCCTCACATTTCCATGCTTTGCTTTTCCACACAACTAAGAGCACTATAATTCAGTAGTTCCACAGTGATGTGCGAGCCAGGCTACCCACTGTTATGAAAGGAAGATTAGAGGAGAGAATATGCCCTCACTTGTGCCAACACAGTTACAAGAACATATGAGTCACAAATCTGAAAGTTACTTTATTCTAGGATCCTGTTTTTCAAAAGTCAAGTACTAGAGATCTGAAGAATACTTCAACTTCTGGCATTCAGGTGTTTTGGATATACTGAGACTATAGTTACATTTAGATTACTAATTAATAGCTAAATGAATATGAATTTGTATAAGTCTTTGTGAAACCTTTGTGCTTTCAACCTCCTGTGTCTTTGAGTTCCACCCTGTAAACTACAATTTACAGAAAAAAGAATGCTATCATTTACTTTATGATTTTAGAGATCTTCCATACAGATTTTGGTTGTGTTTTCCATAGTTCTTACCATCTTTTTCACCTTTCTATATTCTTTCTCTTATTCTGTCTTTTTTTTTTTTTTTAGGAAAACCATGGTACAAAGCACTAGAGCAACTAAAAGAAATATAGTAAAGGCAATGGAATTTCACCAGGGTGCTTGAGAACTCCATTGGACCTGTGGCTATATTTGCACTTGCCCAGTGATGACTGCAGATTAGTTTCAACATTAGTAGTATGTGTCCATCTTCAGTATGGAGTGTCAGAACCTGAAGTAAGGACCTAATTCTGTGATCACTGAAGTAATTTTTGGCATTTACATTAACTTCCATGCTTCAGACTTGGTGGGGCTTTTTGGTTGGTTTGGTTGGTTTTTTTGATACACTGGACAGAATTTTTTAGTTGCCTCTGTCCCAAGTTAGATTTCAGGGGGTAACCTGCAAAAAAAAAAGGTTCTCTTCTGAATTTCAATACCATGGGTGATCCAGGACCTTCTTAGTTTTATTTTAATGTTAATAATAATAAAAAAGGCCAAAAAAAGAACAATCTGTCATAGATGTGTATGATAACTGACATAATGGACCCTAGTGGCTACTTTGGAGTGTAATAGACCATGACAGATCCATTGGAGCTTACTCTGAGATTGAAATATTTTACTATAATTTAATTAAAAAATAAAACCTGGGCAAAATATAATTCATTGTCTTGGTTTAAGCTGGCAAAACGCCAACTGTCCAAGACAGAGTGAAAAGGGAAGAAGAAGAGAGAGGGAAAAAACCCTACAAACTAGGTTTATGCTGAAGCTAACTACATGTATTTATACAGAAGAGAGAAAATTAAGAGAAAACTACAATATAACACACACTTACACAAGTTTTATATATAAAGAAATAACCTCCCGCTCCCCAATTAATACAAAGTATATTACTCTAGATTCATAAGTACTTTAAAAGTCACATAGCAAGAAACAGAAAGAATAACAACAAAATATTTCTACTTCCCTGAACTCAAACAAAATGCAAGCAGCGGCAACAGCAGGAGCAAGGCCCACTCCAAGAAGGCAGCAGCTCCACCACATTTGGCTTGTACCTTGGCCATGGCAAAACTGACTAAGCCCCTCCCACACACGGGGTTTTACCCCTTTTGAGATGATGTCGTAACATGGTATGGAATACAACACCATTGGCTAGAAGAAGTCAGCTGTTAGCTGGCCCAGCTCAGCTCAAGTCAGCTGGCAATCCCAGGCCTGGTCTGAACTTTAGAACCTAAATTTAGGCCCACCTGGCTAAACCTATCTTCATTTATACACAATATAATTTTCCATTTAAATATCAGGCTGCTATACACAAATACATATGGACACAATCAGTATCTTAAAAGAAATGGTAAGCAAAGATTTACCAGAAATCTTCCCAGAACTTGCCTGATCAGAATGAAGAATACTTGATAGTCTTCCCACTTGTCTAACCTGGCTAGGTGAATGAGATATGCATTGTGATAATTGCAAGTTAAAGTTTTTGTGCTTGCATAGGAGAAAAGAAGGCAGGACCTGCAAAGTATATCTTAGTTTAGTGGGCCGACCAAACTGATAGCAATATTTGCCCAGAATAATGGAGAAAGAACTGAAAACTGAGAGTAAATCATGGACAGAGTGGGTTATTTTCAATTATTCCAAAAGCTGATTAGATGGACACATGTTTTAGATGGCTGGCTCATGACTGTTGACCAGCACTCCTTTTCTGATGGACAATTTTCCAAAGACTGTGCTCCAAACCTGTACCATTGCATGCGGTTGCTGTGTGTTTCCCACCAGGAAAGTAAAAAATTCCCCATCATTAGTAAAATGTAGGCTTTTTGTATGTTGTTCATTTCCTCGTAGGCAAAAAATGATGCAGTTTTACTGGTCTAGAAGGTGGCTGCAATGGGTAGACTAGTGTGACAAATATTGATTTTTTTTTCTCCTTTTTATCATTGTGTTATCATTTAGAGATTAATATTTTGTGACAATATCATGTTTTGCATTCTAATACCTCAAAACTCAGGAAAAAAACCCAACAGAAATTCATAGAAAAACATCCATACCTTGAATATTTGCTTGCATACTAAATTTTGTTTTTAATTTCATTTTTGTCTTATTTTGAGGGTTATATATTACAATTTAAAGTGCCTAGAAATAGCATACAGTAAGGAAACATGGTTGACTGAAGAAGTGCAAGGGGGAAAATTTATCATCAAACCATTGCTCATCAGAGCATTTACAGTCTCCCGTTTGACTTGAGCCACGAGGTCTGCAGCCATGTTTTGTTGCCCACTAAGGGCCCATGGACTTCATCCCATGGACCTTGAACTAAGGACCTGGGTACATTAACTTCAGTTAAATGGTGCCCTGGTCCAGCTGTACCTTTCTTGTAATTGGAGATAACTGTCAGACTGTGGTTACCATGTTCCTCATACACCAAATGTACACCAAATACACAAATAATATTTTAAGAAATCAGGAGCTTCAGATCTTTGAGATGGAGGGTTTGCTGCTGGGGACATCTTGTATTAGAATTGTATACCTCTCCTTTAGGTTAACGCAGAAGGTTTTAGTCTTCTACCTTAGTACTTTGGAATCTCTTTGGAGTCAAAAGAAAGTGACCATAACCCTGAGAGACATCTCATGCATTTCAAACAACTCCTTTGGCTTGGGAATGCAGTTTTTCTCCATAATCAGGAACTCTTAATTGCCATCATCCACCTGTTTGCTGGAATTTATCTCCTCATTGACTAAAGAGGAAGCATGGTTAACAAGACTAAACAAACTGAAGAGCTCTTAGGAAGCTTCAGAGAGATTATTCCCCTTGTGGAGAAAGACATTCTGAATTGCCTTCCCAGGCCTCCTGGCAGTTTTTGATGTATCCTATAGGAAGCAATTTTCAGTAGAAAATATCTTGCCTACTTCGCATGTAAAGAAAACATAACTTCAGACAGGAGGGCTCATGTTCAGGCTGCAAACGCCAGACTGCATGTTAGCCATCACTTAGCTCCAGAGCAGGATTGAAGTTCAGACATATCTCTCTGATTAACTTTTTTTTTTGTTGTTGTTCTATAAAGAATTCAGAGGCTTAAAGTCAGGATTATGTACAGAATTTATACTTATTAAAACATTTACAATTACACCATGTAAATTTCTTATCTCCTTCCTCTAAGAAAGGGCACATGCAGAAACTACCTATATCTAGGGACTGGTCTAAGCTCAGTTGATATCATTTCCTTGACTTCAAACAACTTTGAACAGGATCTACCAGAGAAAAACTGCAAATTTTCCCCAGTATTTATGAATTAAGGCTAAAGAGTAGGGCTAATCAGAGAGTAGGATGGAAAGTTCCCATATGTACCAAACAAAATTCACTGCTATGTGTAAACTATGCACTTTATCCAAGAATGCCAAATATGGACTGTGTTAAATTGTTAATTATATCAGATCATTAGGTTTGTTTGGTTTTCTTTTCTTTTCTCACTTATGTTACAAATTTAAATAATTTAGGAAAAATGCAGTGTAGAGACATCATAAATATTTTACTAGCTCATTTGAAGGGCATACTGTTATTGAAATACATATGGCAATACATGAAAATGTAGACTTGTATCATCACTGCAGGTTCACAAAGTTGTCTGAAACAGTATATAATTTAGGATAGTGGAGTGATGTAATATTCATTGTAGTAACATTTTAAAGTGCAATAATTTCTGAAAATGCCTTCAGAACATCTAAGTAAAATAAAATCTTTTTATACACATACCCTTTTTCAAAACCAGACTGTGTCCTATTTTTGGCCAACACTAGGGAGCATAGTTACTTGCTAACTAACTTGAGGGGATTGTCAGTCTAACTTAAACACTGAAATGTTTGTGTCTAGTAAGCTTAGTTCTGGTCAGAGCTTTGAGGTGCTCTGGTGAAAACCGTAAATGAATCTGTCTCTCTTCTCAAAGACAGGGTTAGTCTGTGCTAATGGGAAAGGTCTCTTATCAGGGGTTGATGGAGACAATTAATTAAATGCTTGTGATGGAGAACTTCAGCAACTATGTTCTGAACCTGTTTTATGGCTGCTTAGATCTTTCACAGTGCAGAGATATCATTTTGTATCTTGCTTTTCTCTTGGTACTGTGCAGAATACCTAGTCCTTGTAATGTCATTTTTTAAAGATTTTCTGGACACTGTTCTTTGATGTCTATAAGTAAAAGTAATCTAATTTACCAGTTGTCATTTGAAAGACTGTGGGAAAATGTAGAGAATATCAATATTCAGGTTTACCCTTTTCATTTTTATTTCTTTGAATAGCTTCAATATCATACAAAGTATGTTTTTATTATTCAGAATAGTACTTTTTAAGAAAAAAGACTGTAAAAGACTGATTTGAAAAAGTTGTCTGTTTCTACTGTGATAGTAATCATATTTGGTTTGAAATGTGGTGCTAGAACTTATTTTAGCATAGAAAGTGTATCTAAAATAAGTCACCATCAGTTAAATTTTGTACAGCAAAATAAACCTGGGATGAAACTGGTTGCTTTTCAGTTGTTTTTTTTTCAATTTTTTCATTATATTTTTTATTTTCCTATACTTATTCATAAGATATTCTGATCCATGCCCATCTGGGTTTTTGTGAAGACACAGTGAAAGGAACACTATACCCTCAAGTATCCTTTTCTTCATGGATTTTGACATGTTTGCTGCTATATCAGAATGTGACTACTGTTTTCAGTTGCAACTCAGACTTCTATAAATCAGCACCTGAGCACTCTATAGATCCCTCTGGCCACATAATTTGAACATGTGGTTTACATTTCAATGAAACAGGACCATACAAGAACCTATTTGCAGCAGACTGAAAAAACTACAGCTCTTACAAAGCATAATGTCCAGATCTACCTGTGCATTTTTCTTCCCACTCATTTTGCTACTCATTTTCAGTGCTGTCAAAGTTACCCTTTTGGTAAATTACTTGGTGCAAGTTTCTGGTTGTTTGCTCTGTTCTGAATCAATAGATGTATAAACTGGGAAAAAGTGCTGGGGATACTAAAACTGTGCATCCATAAATGCCTCTGCTACATACACATTTAATGTCACCAGAATAACTACCAGATGGAAATCCCTGCTTATTAAAAGCTGGGCTTCATGGTTTTTATCACCTTCTGTTTAGATTTATAAATGTCATTTGATTTCTGGGGGCCTTGTGGACATTTATCAAATAAATAGCAATTCTCAGAGAAAGCAGTGTGAATATACCAAACTTTCAGGTAACACCATGCTCCATGACCGAAATTAATTACCTGAAAAATTTCATAGGGCAGAAAGATCCTGTCATAAGGATGTCCTAGCCTCCCGGTGTTCCTTCTCATATCCCTGTCCCTGGCTGTTTATCTGATACTATGAAAGTTTCAGGGTTTTCAAAATACATGCCTATTGTGTGCTTGCCCTACTTTTGAATGTAGTAATAATTCTGTATCTGCAAGGGCTAAAATAAAGAATACTGCCACTAACATCCATGGAATTTAAATTTTGATTTCAAGATAAGTTGGATAAAGGGGCAAGTCTTGGACAGGAGACATTTCAAAAATGCTACATTTGTCAGACTCTCTAATTTGGACTAGTTAGGAGAACCATCTGGCTAGCTTGATTTCCTCATATGGAAAGCATCAGTTAAGCAAATACCTCTAGCAATAGTTCCTCCCTAACTCATTGTTTTTCTTGATACATGCCGAAACCCACACACCTTCTTTAAAAACACCACCAAAAAAGGGTCTCCCTTAGGCTATTCTCCCCGGTGCTTCAACTGCCCCTTGTGTCAGTGCCTCTATAGACAGCAGAAACTTTCTTCTGTTTGTTTTGAAATCTCAGAATCATTAGTACTGTGATAATAAGTGTGTTTTAATAAAAAATGCTCCTCTACCATTTCCTTTGGACTTCAGGCTGCTGAAAGAGGAGATCCAGTCATAGATTACATAGAGTGCAGATGAGCAAGTCCTATTCCTTGGGGTAAATTAAATCTAACATTGCCCTATTCCTTAAGAATCGGAAAGGGAGGACCAGCCCTGGCTTTCTCATTGGTAATAAATGTGTTTTATTCCTTTCTCAGGGTGTGATAGCTCATGATGTTTTAATTTCATAGCTCAGACTGATGAGTTCACAGCTCCACCATTAGCATTAATTAGCACGTTGGAGTGACAGATCGAAGCATCCCTTTCTCAGGGGTTAATACCAATTAATGCAGGAAAAGACTGAAAAAGAGACTGGAGAAGACAAAAAATTTCTCTTGGACACTCTTTTTCTCCCTTCTTCCCTTTGTGTTTTATTTTACTGCAGAAATTGTATACAACTGAATTGAATGACCTAGTGGTTGCAATAATAATAAATAATAATAATAATAATAATAATTAATAAATAATAATTATAATAATTATAATAATAATAATATCCTCATAGAAAGTACAGACTAAGAGAAATAAACATATTTATGAATTGTGCCTAATAATTAGATTTGGGTTTTCTAATACCCCAGGCACTTCTCACGAGCTCATTGAAGGGGTACTATGTTAAAAAGATACAAAAATCCACTCTACTGAGTTGATAAAAGGGCCTTCAGTTTCTTTGAGACCTGGTACAGGAGAAACATTATGATGTTTCTCTGGGGGTCAAAAGTCACACTTTTAGTGGCAAAATTTGGAAAATAAAGGAACTTGGCAAAAATTTAAAATAAATATTCAATCAACATAAAGAATTTTGTAAAGCATTGACTTAGCAAAATTCCAACCCACCCAGGCTGAAGTTACCCAAACATCAAGAAAAAGAAATTAGGAGAAGAGGAAGAAGTAAAAATATAGAGAGAGAGAGTTGTCCTGAGCTAGTAATAACTTCAATAACTTTTTTTCAGTTCCTCACAGTGTCTTCAATGAATGCATATGACTGCAAGCTATGAAACTCTGTAGGATAACAGATCTTATAATAACATTTCCCCATATTTTCTGATAATTCTCATAAAAAAGCAGAACAAAATATAGGTCCTAGTAAAGCAAAAATTTTAATAGTGTAAAATATTCCCTTTATTCCTGTTTCTTTTTTTTTTCTTCTGCTACCATCCCAAACTGGCAATGTTATAATTTGACACAAATTTCTGATATTCCCTGAGTATCTGAACAGAAGCTAAAACACAAGGTTTCATCACAACCACTTCTAAACTTTTCTAATGCAAAACCCTAAACTGTTTATATAGACTTTTTTTAGATTCTTTGTTAAGAAACTCTGAAGGTACCTTTCAATTCATGTTACAATGGTTGCCTAAAGTGAGTCTGCTGAATTGGACTCGTACAGTATTTATTATTGCTTAATGATTCAAGTATACTGGAACAAAAGAGTGAGAAAATCTGAGGCTGAACAGTCACCGCTGTAATCAAATCTTCTTACTGTGCATCATAAAACAACAAACAGATCTTGTTACTAGTCTATTTGAATAGTTCATCAAACTGTTGAGAGTCTAAAGTTGCTATATTATTCAGTATGGAGCTGGGAACGTTTTTACTGAGATTACTTTCCTTTTGTTTGGGAATTTCTTGCCTCAAAGCTCATCCAAAATAAATCCACCATCTACTCTGAGCTCATCATGTTATTTAGAGGTGATCATTAAAAAATTTTTATTTTAACAAAAGCGAGAGCTGGATTCTGTACCTGTGACAGAGTAATCCTAGTTGTACGTACAAACTGGGGATTGAGATATTGGAGAGCAGTATCCTGGAAGAGATCTGGATGTTTGAGTTGATGGAAAGTTGAACATGAGTCGACAGTGATCCCAGGCAGACAAAAGGGCCAACCATACCTTGGGGTGCATCAGGCACAGCATCATCAGCCTATCAAGGCAGGTGGTTGTTCCACTCTACATTGCACTGGTGTAGACTCACCTCCAGTATTGTGTGGAGTTTTAGACATCTTAGTATAAGAAAGACATCACACTATTAGAGTGTGTTCAGAGGAGGGCAACAAAGATAGTCAAAGGCTTCGTGGGCAAGAGGAGCAGCCGAGGTGTCCTAGTTCAGCAGGTGGGACCAGTTGTCACTGTGTGGGGGGTGATCAAAGCTGTGTATTCCACCCCCTCTATTCATTCCCAAGGTCAATGGCCCACTTGCAGCAGCTTCCCAGGGAGTCGTTAGCACCTCCACTCCCAGCCTGAGGGGGCGTAGGTGCTAATGGGCCATCAATAGTCCAAAAATAGCCCATGACTCACAGAGTTAATCACCCATTGTGTGAGTCCCCGCCCTGGGGGAGGGACTGGGTGCCCACTGAGGGTACAAAAGGGATGGGTAAGAAGACCTCGGGAACCTTTTGTTGGATCCAGAGGAGTAGCAGGACCTCGACAGGAGGAGACCACCACTCTTGACCAGACTACAGCCATCACCTGCACCAACAGGTTTTTCACTTCCTTTTGCTTTGGACTTGGGGGAACCACACGGGTCTCAGCACAAGGGCTAACAAACCCCTTTGGGTTTGTACCCCAGGGCACTGGGTTATACTGCTGGGGTTTGGAAGTTGAAAGCAATTTCCCTTTGTGTCAGTGTATTTACTGTATTATTATTATTAAATTGTGGCTCTGACTCATAATCTCTCTCGTGTTCAGCTCATTTCTCCTGCTGGTTTACCTCTAAACCAGCACATGAGGGTATTTTGTTTGTTCAGTTCAGTGAAGCAGCAGAGGGGAAGGTGCTGGTTTTCTCTCTCTGGTGACCACTGATAAGACATGAGAAAATGGAATTAAGTTGTGCCAGGGGAAGTTAAGTTTGGGCATTCACTGAGACGGTGGGTAATCACCGGAACAGGCTCCTCAGGAATATGGCACCAAACCTGACATAGTTCAAGGAGCATATGAACAACACTCTTAGCCATATGGTTTAGTTTTAGGTAGTCTTGCAAGGAGCAGGGAGTTAGACTCAATAAACCCTATGGGTCCCTTCCAACTTGAGACATTCTATGATTTAATAATTATGTAATTATTTTTAAGTGTTTAGATGTATGAAGTTGAATATTCAGGAACCTACATTGAAATTTATGTTCAATAAATCTGTTGATTTATCATGATTCTATTATCTTTAGAAGCCAGCCAAGCATGACCTTGGTTTCATAGGGACAAATTAGTTCTGTTAGTAGTGCAGTTTTGAGGGAAAGAATGATGTACTCTATATTCCAGCTAGTTCTAGTTCTTGTTCAGCTATCTCATCTCTAAAGTGTCATTCTTAAGTGTGTGTGCCTTTCTAAGAACTTCTGTCAGATTCAACTTTTACACTCACTTTTACTTGACCTCTAGATGCACATAAAAATGAGTTCTCCAGGATTCAGGGAAGGCATTCTAAATATTACTTGTGTATCATAAAGGCAATGGGTTTCTGAAATGTGTCTATTATTTCTTGTGCTATCAGCTCAAGCACAAGCAAAAGGATTCCATTTACCAGCTGGGTGCAAGCAAGCACAGGTCTGTAAAACAGTATGTTTTTAGTTTATACAGATGTTGCAATATTGATGCTAATTCTATAACTGAGAAATTAGTTATACTATTTCTATTCATATTGATTAGGATGCTACTTCATGTCTTTGCTCAATAATTCTGATAGGTTAAATTGTGTGGTATTGCCCATGATTAGTAAATCACAGTTGGGTTAAATATACATACTCATACACATTAATGTAGTCATCTACCCTCTACATTCTTTATTTCATAAATTTAATGGAAAACTATTTTTAATGTCAATGTTACGATGATATTTTGATTTGATGATGTATATGCTTTTTAAAGCTGTTCACTTAGCTTATATGTTTTATTGGGTTAGATGCAATGTTTCAAATGAAACAAACATATTTTACAAGTCTTCAAAAGCAGAATTTGGAAGTGTAAATTCAAGCTCTTCTTTAAAGAGACTTTTTATCAAACAGAATAATACTTTTTAAAGAGCTCAGTTGCCACTGAAAAGACATTGATGCAAACTAGTTGAATAATTAGGACATTTTTGCCAATCAACTTTTTAACAATATTCTTTATTTTTAATCTCCTGACTGCAAAGTATACCTGATGGGCTTTTGTCATGTTTTATGTATAAAGTTGATATGCATCAATTATTTCAGAAGCAAATGTATTATATGATAAGTCTAAGTCTTGCTTGCCTTGCCAGAAGAAAAAAACAAAAAAACAGACAAGAAAAAAAAAGACCCCAAACCACAGAAAAAGAACACTCAGCTTTAAAGCTGTGTTAGTTTAAGAAACTATTAAGAGTATGCAAGGGAAATAATCCATTAAAAATATGGTAATTAGTTCAGTTTCATCTTAGGAAAAAGAAATTAACTTCAGAATTCAGAAATCTGAACTTCCAATATTGGGCAGTAAAAAAGACACTAAACAAGAGAAGTTTGTGTGTGTTATGCACACAACTACCTAATAGTGCTAACCATGTAACAGAGCTCTTTACAAAGCAGAACTGAAATGTGCCACAGGCCTGTTTGTGTCTCTACTATTAGAACTATAATTTACAATTGTTTGAACTTTTGGGCATAGTAGGGTAGAGTGGCAGCTGTTGAACCTGTAGGAGGCGGAAGTCTCTCATAGAAGAGCATAGTGCTGTGATGGAAAGTTCATAGTTGTCACTGATATCCAAAGTTCGACCCATTGCAACTTCCACCAGAAAATGACGGAGATTTAAAGACTCCCTCTTATGAGAAGGCATGAAAAATACCTATAAGCATGGCCACAGAGAAGAACAGTACACTTCTGGAAATGGTCACTTGAGCCTACTGCTTCAGAAGGACCTAAATATGCTGCTGGAGTAAAGACAGAGTTGGGGATACAGCTCATCCTTTCCCAAATTAGGATCTTGTGAAAGAACAGATTTGCTCTGTGCCAACAGGACAGGTGCCAAACATCAGAAAAAAGGAAAGAAAGTGATACTATGGGGTTAGTTTCCAAGGGGAAAGCTGTGCTTCCAAAAAAAGAACCTAACTTTTTCAGGGTGTAAATATTTTGGGGACTTGAATGCATAGGCTGTAAGTTCAGTGTGCAATGACAAAGAAAGAGGAGTGTGATTTGAGTGAGCCATTTCCTCATCAGCAGTTATAGTGTTTGATGCTGTCACAGATGTTACACTTTTAAGCTAATGGAAAAGCCACTGCTTCAGTGGAGAAGTAGGAAAAGGTAACTTGAAGTGGCATATTTCTCCCTAAAATTTCTTGTCAATGAATATTCAAACAGACCTGAGGGTTAACCCCTCATTAACACAGATCAATGCAATATGACATGTGAAATGAGACAAGCTTTCCAAATGACCTAGGAAATACAGAAAAAAAAGAGGTATATAAAAACAATTATTTAAGTGTGTGTTTGTAGTGAATTAAAGGACAATTCAAACCATCCGTGTATAGATTCCTGTGCAAATAGGCAATTCCCCTAACCAACTCTTTTGGAATCAGTGGAGAAAGGCAGACCCTTACAGACAATAGTCCAGACTACAGGTGTGCTGAACTGCAGGTGGCTTTTCTGCGATGGCCATATATGGAATGCAAAAAATGACTATGCACATATAATTCAGACATTATTTATTCCAGCATGAAGCTCAATCTATATTAAATATATAGTTACTGTATGTAACTATGTAACACAATTGTCATTTTTGTTGTATTCATCGACAGTTTGGTGCCAAGTCCTTCCACACCAGCCACAGCTTCAACATTATTTCCAATAGCTGAAATGCAGGAAGAAATAAAATTGTTTTATTATTTTATAGCATCCATAGCTCTCTGTGCTGACAATAAAGAGCTAGATTGCTTTTTTTAAGATGAAATCTGGTCTGGAATAGTGGTATGTTTTCTTTAGTTAGTATATCGTGAAACTGTCAAAGGAAGGACAGTTGATGTCAGAAAGGTTCATATTTATTCATGTTTAAATTGAAGTTGGCTATGTTTGCTCTCATTACTGCTGTCATAAGTGGTCAAGGACATCTAGGTATGTGTTTTCATAAATGATGTGATCATTCCAATAAAACAATTCTGAATACTGAGTCCTGTAGCTCCATTATAGTTTCTAAAATGCTCCTGATGCAGCACTATTTAGGAACCTGAAACCTACTTATGTCTTTTAGAAATGCAATTGCTATGACAACTCAAAGCAGCTCAATATCACTTCGTGAAACTCAAATTTCAAAATCAGAATTGTTTGGTCAGCCAATCCATTGTGATAATGTACAGTGTAGTGGAGGTGAATAAGAATTGCTTGCGCCTTGGAGAACACATTTATTTATTGATACTGAAACAGCTTCATTTTAAACAGCAAGGACAGAGAGAAGCAAAAATGAAAAATCCTCCAACTAATATTTATCAATTTTAGACAGGCATCTAGGACAACACATTATTTGATTCATTCATTACAATGATTTTTCTCTTGGTTGTTTGCAGTATCTCTGCCTTTTATTTCAATTAAAATATAAAGGCACACATCAAATAATTTCTGCTTACAAAGACAAGACCACCTAGTGGTTTCTGTATGTTTAATTCACTCTCTCCTGCCACAAATGCTTGAGGCTTCGATTAGCTTTACCTTACTTGAAAGAGGCACCCCATGTAGAAGGAGACAGAGTGATAAGCCTTCCTGTTGTCTCTTCAATTCTGAAAGAAGCTTACTCCATTCTGATCCCTGAGCTACCTGGAAAATACACTTTAGAAATCAAACAGGCTCTTATTCTTGGTAACCACTTAGAAAATTTCAAATGCCAAAGCAAAACTTGATGAATCTTCTGATGAATGACATGCTGAACTAAACATACTTCCTAAAGCAAGGACTGCAATGTCCTCCTTTTAATCCTTTAGATAAAGATTCATTTTTATTTTCTAATACTTTTCTGCTTCTCTTTCTATCATTTATGGGTATGTGCCAATATTTGTACCTCATTAATTATTTTGAAGTTACTTAGAAGACTTTCATAAACTTGATAACTCACCTTTTCTTTTTTGCACAGGCATTTAAAGATGAAAGGGAAAAGGCTTGAGCCTGAAAAAGAGAAGAAATGCTGAAAGAAGAAGTAAATTTATATTTTTGAGAAGCCTTGGATTGGGAGTAATATTTATACTGAACTGTGTGAATACACTTTGTCAGGGCTAGGTATCAGCTGTGCTACAATTTATAGTTATGTCAAGTTTGCCTGCAGCATATGGCTCAACCTTTTTTTTAAGTATGCATACACATTTAAAGAAAAAGTGTTCCTTTGAAATTACAGCTATAAAGTGGGTTTAAATAAAATAGTGATGATCACTAGCCACTTATAAAGCACCTTTGACTCTAGAAGGAAGCTTGTTTTAAATACAAAATGTTTCAGTGTTCACAAAAAATAAAAGAAAACAAGAAATGGTGTATTGTGAGTACTTATTTTTCCTGGTTTTGCTTGCTTGTTAGGTATTTAGGTATCATCTACAGAGATCAAAATTTTACATTTATCAGAAACATATAATCACAGCACTGAAGATTATGGTAATAAATAATCTTAAATTGCATGCTTGGAAATAATGTCTTATACAGGTATCAGTGTTACCACATATCAGATTGAAACTGTGCTTATAGCCTGTAATTTCTCGTCTTCACAAACTGCTTGTAGATTCCTTGTCTTGCAAAGTTTCTTTTTCTTCTCTTGTGTTTTTAATTACACTTGAAGTTTTCTTCCTCTTTTTAATTTTTTTCAACCTTCTCTATAGCATAATAATTAGGAAAACATACAGATTTGGCCATGNATGGTGAGCCGATGCTGTGGGCTTGGGCCTGTCCATCCCTCCTGGGACAGCACAGTGTCTGCTCTGTACCTTGGCCGAAGTGAAACTGAGCTAAGCTACTCCCACACACTGGATCTTACTCCTATTGAGATGATGTAAGATGGTATGAAATACAACATCATTGGCTAGAAGAAGTCAGCTGCTCGCTAGCCCAGCCCAGCTGAAGGCAGCTGACAATTTCAGGCCCAAATCTGAATTCCCAGGCCCAAACTTAGGCCCATCAGCCAAACTCATGACACCATGAAAACTGCTTTTGAATTATACATCTTGCATTTTTTATAGTGTGAGGCATGGCCATAGATAGTGTTCCAGAGGATTCTCAAAGGGAAATAAGTTACTTGCAGACATATGCATGCACTATTATTACTGTTTAAATGATTTAAAGAACTGTGCATTAAAACAGAAATGATTTGCCATGTGTGTTCTATATTGGCTTTCTATATCTCTGAAACTTCTTAAGAAAACAAGGTTGATAAGCACTTGTCCTCATTTGTATTTGGTTACACTGTAAATTCAGAAAAATATGTTAAATGTCACAGATCAGAAAAAAAACTAATTCCAGGGAACTGAAAGCATAAGTCATCAGAATTAAAATATAAGAATTTGCTAAATGCTTCTTACACAAAATATTCTATCCCAGAACATGGAATTTTGAAACTGTCCAACACATGCTGTACTGCCAACTGGAAATCTTGACCTCTAAAGGACAACTGAGGAATGCAAACAGAACATTTTAGTTTGCAGCATGTCTGACTCCTAACTAACCTAACTATGAAGCTCGAATAGAAAGTGCATTGGGAGGAAAAAACCCACAAAAATAAACAAACAAGCATGTTTCCAGTATAGAAAATAAATAGGTAGCTATTACCTAGGTATTGTTTCTGGACAGTTTACCTCCTTAGAGATCTTAAAATAGGATTGTTTACCAGTAATGAGTTTTCCCTAGGTAAGCAATTGTTTTTGTAGACATATAATATGTTGAAAGGTCCTATTTACTTGTAGGCTATATATACTTGTAATTTGCCTGGAAGCTATATAGAGTGTTTGTAGGAAAAAGTGAAATAAATGTATTTCATTTGGAAAGATTTTAGTCTGGTTTTAGCTTTTCCATCTGCATTGTTTTCTTTAAGCATTTAGGTTATTATTAAAGTTCGCTAAGATGCTTAAGCTTAGTTGCATAAGGGGTATAAGGAATAGGCCATATAGCTTACTAAAATTGCAGCTCAGATGGAGGGTTTTTTTCAGTACATTTCAGAAAAATGATGTCTGTCTTGTAAATTAAAAAAAAAAACAAAACAGAAAAACAAACCAAGGCATCAAGTTTTTAGTCTTCGCTGCTTTGAGGATAAAACAGCCAGCAAAGTTTGCCATCTCCCCAGATGTCATGCCCTGTATCATCTAACAACAGAAAGAAATGGGGAAAGGTGTTGGTCTGGTGCATCAGGGCTATATGTTTTGTGTGATCGTACAACATTATGCCAGACATTAAAGAGAAGAAATGCAAAGAGGAGTTACTGTGGTTCTAGTGCCTCTGAACTCAGTGACCAAAGCTCCCCTTTCCATGAGTCCTGAGCTGCACTGAAATAGTGCAGTATTTGAGGAGAGGAGGACAGGACTCAAGTGCTCTGTCACACTACATCTATTTGAAGAGGTACATTTGGAAAAGGGGTGTTCAAGTAGTGTGAATCTCTCTGAAAAAAAAAAAAGGAAAGCAATCAAATAATATGAATGTTAACAAACAAATAACACATTGAATTTTACTATAAATATGTTATTCACAAAGATATATCTAAGTTTTGCATTGGAAAAGGGTTTCTATCTTTTCATAAATTACAGAATCCCCAAACAAATTATGATCATTTCTTATTTGTGTATGACATTTTTACTGGTAAATGAAAATGTGCAGAGAAAATTAGATTAAAAAAAAAAATCAGTCCTTAAAAATAATCTAGTATCAGAAAGTTCATTTGTCCAGCCAGATTTTAATAATGCACTCAGTTTTCTGAGAAAAATAAAATAGAACATTTTCTCATTTGTGTATATTATAAAAAGTTAAACAGTTTTTTTCCTATTCTGCATAAATACAAGGTCTCCTGTACTCAAGCAACTAAAGTTGTTTCCAAAAAATGTGTAGAAAAAACATGAGAAGGAGATAGAAGGTGAAAAATACATAACTTAATGGGTTTGAAATCTGTTATCATAAATTTCAGTTCACCAAAACATAAATATTGTGGGGATTTGATTGGTTGGTTGGATATTTGGTTTGGGTTTTTTTTGTTTTTACTTTAGATTGGACACAATCTATTAGTGTGGATATAACTTCAGCATTTTTAAGAATTTGATTTTTTTAATTGCATAATTTAAAGCATTAAATGTCACATATTATAGGATGCATTAGCATTTGTTCTGAAAGCCTATTTAAATACTGCTGTATTTAAAAAGGGTATTTAAATCTTAAAATAATGTTAGTGTCTAAGCTTAAAGCTATAAGCTATCAACACGGACTACCTTTGCCCTGACTGAAGAAAGCTATTAAACTTTGGCTCATTAAAGTTTATTGACTTAAGCATAGGCCTAAAGCCAATCATGTGCCTAAAAGCTGCTCCTCATATAGATCTGATTTCCTGGATGCTGAATTTAATTCTAAGACATATTGTCTTGAATGGATCATTGACAATTAATGCAATCACATTCTGTATGAAAATAAAAAAGTTAAAGATAGTGTGTTCTTGAATTAAAAAGAGATCTCTGGATCCTTTGCATCCAGTGATGGATTCAAGTAGAGAGAAGGCATGCTGTGAGGCAAAATGTCCAAACTAGAGGAAAGTCTGAAGCTTTCTTTTGGGTTTGGTTTTGTTTTTTTTTTTCTTTTTTTTTTTCCCCCCCAAAATATGGAATTTTTAATTTATTTTTTTAAGGAATAGATATTGTCCTTTCCCACAATTGATTATTCTCTAACAAAGATTTATAGTTCCTCTCCTCTTAACTACATTAACACCTATTCTCTATCTCATACTAATAAAGGTTTTCTGGAGATATTTTAACTGCCCAGCCTGCTTGTGTAGCTCATAAAACCCAAGTCTCTCATGTAAAAAGGTGTATAATTTCATACTGTGAATAGTTATATCACGCACCTCTTCACCCCTGCTCTGTGCCCTGGTGACAGCGGCACTAAAATACTGGTGGTATCAGTGCTGCCCTGTGCTCCGTCTTTGGTGCCAGAATTAAATTGAAGCTGCACAGGTCACACATCATCACAGCATCTACTTAGATAATTCATTGCACAAATACATCACCACAGGGTTGTCAGTCAGAAGGTGGCACAAGCTTGGATAAACAGATCCAAGAGCAGGTTAAGTTTAATTACAGGACAGAAGGTGCCCTGATGTTCCTTGGAGACAGAACACTTGTGCCAAGAATTAATATGCTCTGAATTACTGTGCAGTGGTCTGACAAATATGTTGAAGCATGTGAGAAGAGTTCACACAGACTTTGTCAAGAGAGTGATTCAAAAACAAAGATGAAAAGTGAAAATCCTAATACCTTCTTCACAAAAAAACCCCCTCCAATTCTAACTATAATCTGCATTTCAGTACTTCAAAGAAGCTTTACAGGGACACTGTCAGATGATATTTGGCTTATAATGTAAGCTATATAAAATATGTTGCTATTGGAGTTTCCTTATCTTTCTTAAGGACAAACATTCTTTTTCTGCAAAGTTACACCAACTAGCTAGCCAACGAGGTCACTGCTTGTTGAAGGAATTGAGTCACCATAGCAAAAAAACATTAAAAACTGTGCACTCCAATCTTTTTTAATATTTCATATGCATAAACCATATTTATGTGTTTATTTATGTTCTTATTTGGTTATAAAATTGGACAGATGAGATCATGTTCACAATTTCATTCCTACATAGCTGGTGGTCAAAATAGGCTTTTGTTACAGGATGTTGTGTTGCTATTGTTATTTTTCTGAGCTTGGCTACTGAAACTGGAACACTGCATCTTACTGATAGTATGAGAACATCAAAACTCATAATTACCCTTTCTAGCAAGCGTAGTGCCTTCCTTTGCAAAACAAAAGCCAATTTTATGACAAGTTTAAGCAGTAAGTTTATAAAGTCAAACATAAAACAGTGCAGTGTATTTATGTATGGCATATATACACATATGCTTATATAAATGTATGTCTGACCTTTAGCACTTTCTCCCACACATATTTTTGTCTGTGTATATATGTATACACATATATGCTTATGTATGAGTAAACATATATGTGGCAGTTAATACATGAACACTAAAATCAGCAGTTTTCCACCTGCTTTCATCTTTTTTGAAATTAAGCTTAGTTTATGCCATTCCCCAAGTGTCTGAAGTTAGATATTTGTCCTAACAGCACATCACTGTATAGTGATCCTGTTAAAGAGAAGCCAGAAGTTTTTCCTCCAGACTTTTGAGGGAAAGAATTTAGCCATTTGTACAAGCATACTGCTGTTGTATTTGCAAATGTGGAGCTGGAATTTTAATACTTTAATACTTTTATTTTTATGCATAAAAATAAATGGGGGAAAGGCTGAATTGTTCAGCTTATCAAATCAGAGGAATGTTTTTTATCAGAGGATTATCAGTGAAGGAGTTTTAGATATTCTATTTTATCACTATTAAAGTCCTTAGGAATCAAACAAAACACATTGTGCAAGCAGAATAAAAGGTCTGGTGCATTTACAATCCAGACATGGCAGCTAAAAAAAACTAAAAAAGAGGAAGGAGGCAAGCAGCACAGAACCAGTAAAATCAGCTCTACTGTGTATTCTTGTGAGAGGTTGGAGCTTTTCTGTTTTGTTTTGTTTTGCTCTGTGTCTCGTGGTTTTCTTTCCTGATTTACTATTTTCCATTTCTTAGTGGGGATCATGTTAGTAGGAAGATAATGGGATGAAAAATAATAAAGACAGAGAGGTTAGAGATTTAGGGTCATGTCCGAACACTCAGCTGCAGGGAATGTACCACACAGCCAGTTACTTCAGGCACAGGATATTCTCTGTATAATCTGCCATAAAAAATACAGCTGAGATCAACCTCCCCAAAAACATTAAAAAATCTGTTGAGAGATGAACTCTATTCTTTGCCCCTTAAAATCTTTCTGCAACAGCTGTCCTGGTTTAAGTTTTCTTTGTTTTCTTGGCTTATCCTTGTAATTCCTTTCTTGAGCATTGCAGGGCTTAAGGAGAGCTGAAGTACGGGGGAAGAAGGAACTGCCCCAGAGATCCTCATCGCTCCTGGAGCTTCCTTAGTTAGTGAAATAATGTACACAACACAAGAGAATACTTTTTGCCACAGAACCAACTATTTGGGGGTGTATTTCAACATAATTATGTCTGCAACATTGTCTCTGTTACTGTATAATTCAGACTAAACCCCTTTCCCTGTGCAAGTGAGCTAGATGTGTCCATTTAAAACTACAATATAAACTATACTAAAAATATTGTCCTGTGTAAAGCAAAGTCATTATTAAGATAGAAAATTTGACTTATTAAAATTCAGAATTTAAACTTCCCTGACTCTTGAGTACAAGGGATATCAAACTGGGGATTAAGAGTCTGTCTCTGTAAAGTCCTACAGGTACCTTCTGGGCAGCCTTGTCATGGGATCATCAACATCACTGTCCTTCTTGGAGCACACCACTGATCTCATCTGACTTGAACACCTGGGTCACTGTAGAGAGCAGGATATGTGATAGGCAAAAGAGGAGGGACTTGGGCACAGCTTGCAATGGGTTGAAAACATATTCGACATGTCCATCCAGACTTCTTTGTTTGGAGGTGCCCCTAGGACACTCAGCTTAGACATAGCAGGAGTAAAACGGGTATGGAGACAAATGGGTCAGATCATCTACTGGACTAGGGGTTTTTTGAGTTATTGTTTCAACCTGTTGGCAATATATGCAACTCCTCACTGTCCTGGTTTATAGTGAGTTGATGTTTTCATGGTTATTTTCATTACCATCTGTACTAGAAATGCTGCTCTTTATTGAAAGCTGAATATTTTCATTGTCTAAATGGAAAGCAATAGAATTGATAGAGAAATTTAGGGAGGAAAGGAAAGAAAAATTAAATTGAAAATTGTCTTAATTTTGGAACAACCTAAACTGTTATTCTTAAACACATTTTTTTTCTCTATTTTTCTTCTACCTCCCTCCATCTTTGATAAACTAAACAAGATAGTGAAGCTTCTACTACTTTATGCTTGTGGTTTTTTCTCTATGGATTTTTTACTGTTTGACTGTAAGGATTTCTGGCACACTGTGTTGCTCGTATTGTATGTTTTGCTTTAACTAATAGAGACATTTTGTGTGCTAAAACTCTGCTGCTGCATTGCTGTCTGCTAGTCTAAAGCTCAAAGAAACATACTACAGGAGGAAGAAATACATTATAATTGTGTAACTTTCTGGGTTTTCTTCTTTTTGTTATACATATTTGGCTTTCCTGAGGGCTAGGGGAGGAGGGAAAGGGCACAGAAATAGGAATACTGTCGTGGTTCCTGATTTGTTTGTATTCAGGTCAGTAGACAGTGGCAGGACTGCTTCTGAATGTTTCTCTCCTGCTGTTGTACCCTATCCAGCCCTGTGACAGGAACATCAAAAAAATTTAGTTTGTATTTCTGTTTTAAAATATCTGCCAGAGTCCTGCTCTATTTTCATCCTGAAGCACTGAGAAACTAGAAAAACAACTGGATTATATAAGAAACCTTTTCCCAAACAAAGATTCTGCACTATTTGAAGAATAATTGCCAGCAGCCATTTAGTTACCAATATATGCAGAGAAAGGTAACATTCAAATTCCATTAAATATTGCATATCAGACTATGGTGTATCTGGATACATACACACAGAGAGCACAATTATTTTGTACTATCACACTCCTCGCTTCATATGGCCTTGGGCTGACTTCAAAATATCTGATCCAAATTCTGCATCAGAAATGCAAAACTAAGCTGCGGGTTTGGGTTTTTTTTTCCCCCTCGGCTGCACCCCCACACCCCGACACTCCCACCCCCACACCCCGCCCTCAGAAAAAGTGAAGCACAAAACCTGGAAGAAATTAAGATCTACTTGTACAGCCATGAATTTCTCAGTAAAATGATCTGGCATATACTAAACCTCTGAGAGATTGGTGGCACGGTCTATATACTTTCCTTGTCATTTATTTTTGTTGCTTGTTTTTCTTTATTTTAGAGACACTATTGTAAAAGCAATTTATCAACACATTGTCAAGATTAAAAGTCCCAGCCTTGGGAACAGCCTCATTTTCATCATATCAGACATATCATTCTGTCTCATAGATTACTCAGTTGAAGGAGAGACCAGAAACTAGGAAAATCTGAAAGCATAAAACGGAAATTATCAGTAAACAGATGAAATACATTGCTTTAATGGAGTCTATGGGGTTACACTGACAGCCTTTACCTAAAATGTTATGAGCCACCTGGAACTTGAGGGAATTCAGAGAAAGGATAATAACAATACTTTGTAGTTTTTAGTGCCTTTCAAATAAGGGTCTCAAAACACTTCACAAACATTAATCAAATGTCGTAACAGTGCTGTGAGATAGTATTCTATTATTATTCACAAACAACAAAAGATCCTTTAAACACAAATGCAAGCTAAAGTTTCAGTGTATTTTAGTGCAATTCAATTAAGCAGTCTCCCCTGGTGTATACAGTTTTAGCAGTAACTTTCCTATATTGTGGTGAACAGGTAAGGGATTGGGCCAATACTGTTCCAGGCACCACTACCACCCCAAATACATTGTGCACTTCCATGAGATGAAATCTAATATCTTCTTGTGATACTTATAAGTCATCCATGACTCCAGATCCCAGGACTTCAACCTGCTACCCTGATTTGAAAAAACAGAGAATAGCAACTTTACAGTCAACCAAGTCTTTGAAAATGTTTGCCTCAGCTTCCCCAGTTGTGAAGTAGATCACCGATCCACATCAAAGAGGAGAAACATGGCTACTTATGTATGCAAAACTGTTTGATCAGGAAACAAAGAAAGACTAGGACAAGAAGATTTAATAAAAAGAGTATCTAATGTCATGTTTAAGCAGCTATCTGCAGAGAGCTAATGACTATGCAGTGTTTTACTGTATAACTACACGTTTTATCATATAGCCAGTGAATTAAAAATCTTTATATGAGTAGGTATTTTTTAATTTCCAGTGCTAACAATTGTTCAGCTCTGGATGATGTATATAGCTGCTGCAGTTAATATATGTTGATTTGATTACATATCAGAAGATAGGCTCAAGTGAAAAATTCATTATAACAATAAAGGTTTCATGAAATGCCTGACTGCTTAATTTGTATCTAACTGTGGTTTATGTTGCTTTTAGTATTATATCTTGCTTCATCGTATAATGGAGTTATTCAGTTAAAACATTCATAAATATGTCTCAGAATGTTAGTTTATTACTAGAAACTGTTTCAAGAAAGCTTAGCAGTCATATCATGTAAGCATCTATCTTATAATTAAAACTCAATTAATATGTTTACAACAAACATTTGCTACTTAGGATGTATACAAAAATTGCCTAATGGAATCTAAATTTAATCCTTATTAGAAACACTTTAAATTTGATCACAAATCTTTAGCTCCACTTTACATTTTAAACATAAAAAGAAACTCAAGATGCCACAAAATCTTAATCACAGAAGATCTTTATCTTGTTTAGTTCAATCTTTAATAAATTATGTTATTCTGGCAGTCTGCACACAAAGGCAAAAAGAGGTTTTGCAGAAAGAAAACCCAAACCAATCCATATACACAAGCAGTGTATAATTGCTGTGCTTTTAAGATGCAGTCTCTTGTTTCCCTTACTTGTGTGGGGAAGCATCAATTAGCTAGATAGTCTGATTCTTCCAGCCACTGAAAGCCTCAGAAAATCCAGGCAGTCCTGCATGTGAAATCAGGATTTAACTGAGTAAAAGCAGCAGGATTGGGCCCAGGACTAACTTATGGTGCTGTCAGTCTGAACTGTGTCCCAAGTGGACTTACACTTTTAGAAGTTGATGGTGATGGTGACATTACTGAAAGGCAAAAGAAAGTATAAAACATCTGCTGGCTTAGAGAGCAAAACAAAACTGATATGTGCCCCAGAAGGGTTGTAAAGAGAAATGGGGTTAACATCTATAGCAAATGCAAGAGGAAATATTTCTCTCAAAAACTAAACAAGGTGAAAGCTAGCCTGATTCTAGGACTCTACATTAACATTATGGATAAGAAAACACAAAAGAAAACAGGTTTTATTGATGGGGGAAGGGGCAATGGGGGAAAGAAAAAAACCTCAGCTCCCAACAAACTCCTGACAAGGGTAGCAGACTTAAATTTCAAAAGCTGCTTTTCAAGAGATAAATTCCTTCCAGCCAGTAGAAAAGGCAGAGTGATTTCATCATCTTCCCACTTCTCCACTCCTCAGCCTGACATCTTTGGGATGGGAAGCTTCAGGCAGCAGGAGGTAACTAAGGAATACTGGGTGGGTAGAGTAGTTCATCTTTCCTTCGTAAGCTCACACATGCATTGAAACAGTACCTATATACCTATATGCATTGTGTGAAGGATCTTGCAGCACCTGCAAAGCTTGATTGCCAGTCTTTCCAAACTGTTCAAGTAAACTGACCACACGTAGCATGTTCTTACATCACACTTCCAGAGGGAAAATTCAAGATTGTAGTTATCATAAACTTTATTAGACTTGCTATATACACATGCATTGTGTTGAATAGCTGTAGCTGAGAGTAGTCACTTTGCTGACTTTTATAAAAAAAAGACAGGAAAATCTGTAACATGACATTTGATCTGGTAATGTGAGAATGCCTGAACTGTAGGTAATGCCTGGAAATCATAATTCTGGTTAATAACCTGAGGAGCCTCTTTCAAGTAAAAGTTCAAAGTCTGTTCCTATGGACCTTTGCCTCATGATTTCTCTGATTAACACACAACTATCTCACTTTCTCTGCTACTGACCCTCAAAACTACAGCGATCGACATGGGTTTGACTCATCCTCACAGTGTTAAGTGACAGGTTATGGGCCACTAACATTTCTGCACAAGTAGATGATGAAGAATGCTCCTAAACTGTTACCTTATTTTCCTGCAGTCTCACTTGCCTGTGCGTATGGCTGCCCCCTTTGTGTTTCCAGGCTCCCAAAATTGCAGAAACATAGATATAATTGGAAAGTGGAAGAACAGTAGACCAGAAACTTCTGATTCAAGTACTGCCCTGGTTTTAAACCCTATGTTTACTTAGATGTATGAGAGGGGTTAGAAGCATCTGACAAATATAAAATAGACTAATGTCATGTTTTAGGGACAGTATTCTCCAGTTTAATACTCCCACTGAAGCAATGCTACCACTTGCTTCCCCCCACCTCCAATTTAAGGCATACAAAAGGCAAAGAATAGAAGGATTGAGATAAGAATAATTTGCTGGAAGCAGCAATGAGATAAGAAAACTAATAGTAACAGCAAAAATATTAATAACAAAAGGTATAAGACATATAAATTATTTATATGGAAATCCACTACAATACCTACCATTTTGTGTGTGCCACACCTTCTCCCTGCCAGAAGGAACAACTTTCTCAGAAGTAAGAGAGAGAGTCCCTTTCCCCTACTCCTGACAATGGTATCGAATGGCATTAGGGTCTTGGGCACACCCACAGAGCTCCAAGCTTCAGCCCCTCATGGCTACTGCAAAAAATGAACTCGATCCTTGGCCGAAACTAGGACAACCAACCCTAGATCTTTACACACAACATTGCTGAGTGGCTTCAGGTATAAAGTAGGACTTTTGCCATGCTACAGTATTTGAAATTTTGTGTCTTGACATGATTTTTTGTATATTTCTCAATGTTTAGGTTAGTTATTTGTCTTAATTAATGCTGAAGTTTATTTGTAGAAAATATGTAGAAGAGCTATCTTTCATATAGAAGATTCTACCAAATAAGCCCCAAAACCATCAGATATGCAATCTAAACTAGTTGTGCAGCTCCATTTATATTTGCTGAAGAGAGAGAAGCACAACCAAAGAGCTATATATTTCGCCTATCTTAGACACTTATCTTAGGATACAGGAATTAGGCTTATTTTAAAAAAAAAATACCTACCATCTGAATGTTGGAAGACCAAGATGAATCTCATCTTATGTGTTGGCTTACCTTGGTGAAGGTCCATTCACCTTAGTAAAAGAATCTATCCAGAATCCCCACCCAAGTTATTTTCATTACTTAATGCAATCGGTAAGCATGTCCTAAATGAAGTGTGGGATTTTTCAATATATTCAGTGCTCAAGCATGAAAAAGTACCAACAAAGTGAAACTTTCAAAATTTCATCCAGAAAAGAAGTGGAAAGCACACCTCCACAAGCTGAGACTAACACGTCATTAACATGTCATTAATATTTTAATGGCATTCTTCTTGAAGAGAGAATACTTTCTGTAAATTGTTAATATTACCTGCATTATACATATATATATGTCAACATACACACATGTACTGGTGTGAACTCATGAATGTTAGTCAGGAAATTTTAATTTCCCTTGGATTATTGAATGGTTCTATCTTCATAATTATCTTCTTTTATGGTTTATTTTCCTCTTAATACTTCATCAGCTTTCTGATTGAAGCAGTTAATTTGCACTTTTAAAATAAATGTTTAGTACTGAATATCCTTACATGTACCTCTTCTCAATGGGATCTCACATTTTTGTAATGAGTATGTCATGGGGACTGTTACATTCTATATATATAATGTTCTCTTGTTCAACAGGTAGAGAGATGAAAATGTTAAATGCAGTATGTCTTGTAGATGATCATCATTGCAAATAGACACATTTGTATTTTATTTTATTTATATAATAAATAGAATTACAAATATAAATGTAACATTCAAATCATATTGGGCCTTTTTCACTTTTAACAGAAAATAAGACAGAGTACTTGAAAATTCNACTTTGCAGCACATCTCAAGGTACCCTCCCTTCTCTTGCATTACCCTCTGTTATCCTTTTTTTTTTGACCAAGAATCAGATTCAGTGGCTTGTTCTGAATTACAGTTATGAATAAACAATATGTATGAACTTTTACCTTCTGCTTGCTAGAATACCAACAGAACAAGTTTCTGCCTGTAGCCTATACACTATATTATACAGGGCTGTTGCAGAAACTTTACATCTTTGAGAGGTCTGTCATCTTGTCAGNTTTTTGTATATTTCTCAATGTTTAGGTTAGTTATTTGTCTTAATTAATGCTGAAGTTTATTTGTAGAAAATATGTAGAAGAGCTATCTTTCATATAGAAGATTCTACCAAATAAGCCCCAAAACCATCAGATATGCAATCTAAACTAGTTGTGCAGCTCCATTTATATTTGCTGAAGAGAGAGAAGCACAACCAAAGAGCTATATATTTCGCCTATCTTAGACACTTATCTTAGGATACAGGAATTAGGCTTATTTTAAAAAAAAAATACCTACCATCTGAATGTTGGAAGACCAAGATGAATCTCATCTTATGTGTTGGCTTACCTTGGTGAAGGTCCATTCACCTTAGTAAAAGAATCTATCCAGAATCCCCACCCAAGTTATTTTCATTACTTAATGCAATCGGTAAGCATGTCCTAAATGAAGTGTGGGATTTTTCAATATATTCAGTGCTCAAGCATGAAAAAGTACCAACAAAGTGAAACTTTCAAAATTTCATCCAGAAAAGAAGTGGAAAGCACACCTCCACAAGCTGAGACTAACACGTCATTAACATGTCATTAATATTTTAATGGCATTCTTCTTGAAGAGAGAATACTTTCTGTAAATTGTTAATATTACCTGCATTATACATATATATATGTCAACATACACACATGTACTGGTGTGAACTCATGAATGTTAGTCAGGAAATTTTAATTTCCCTTGGATTATTGAATGGTTCTATCTTCATAATTATCTTCTTTTATGGTTTATTTTCCTCTTAATACTTCATCAGCTTTCTGATTGAAGCAGTTAATTTGCACTTTTAAAATAAATGTTTAGTACTGAATATCCTTACATGTACCTCTTCTCAATGGGATCTCACATTTTTGTAATGAGTATGTCATGGGGACTGTTACATTCTATATATATAATGTTCTCTTGTTCAACAGGTAGAGAGATGAAAATGTTAAATGCAGTATGTCTTGTAGATGATCATCATTGCAAATAGACACATTTGTATTTTATTTTATTTATATAATAAATAGAATTACAAATATAAATGTAACATTCAAATCATATTGGGCCTTTTTCACTTTTAACAGAAAATAAGACAGAGTACTTGAAAATTCAATCACTTTAAAGCAATCTTCCAACTGTATTCTGCTGCCAGGAGGATGTGTCCCTTATTACTGATTCTATAATAAAATTATGTGCACACTCACATAAGGCAATAGAGTGATGTTATATCATACTAGCTGTAGGTGTCTGCTCTTTTCTTTCTGTTTCAACCCAAATACAATTCATCCTAAGTAGGCTAAAATACACACACCCTTCTAATATAAAGCCAAATCATTGTCGTTTCAAGAATTCAAAATATTCAGTTTTGAAAAAATGAGGTAGGTACATGAAAAGCACAGCTAAGTAAGCTTAATTTCCCATGACTCTTTCACTTTGCAGCACATCTCAAGGTNTATATTTTTGATGTCTCCACATCCATACTTTTCAATATTTGTTTGACTAAATGACATGCATTTATTTTATTGATCTTTAATCCATTCAAAACTTCTCTGTCATTCTGTTATTTTTATTTCAGTTAAAGGACAACTTATTAATATACACTTAAACAAAGTCTTTTCCCAGGCCCCTATCACTGTGGTTTCTCCAATATTGTGTTTGCCATCAAAACCACTTGTGCATTATCCAGATGTATTTTAGATTGTGAGTAGACATTCCCTTTTACAGTCAACTTAGGATATTAGATTTTGCAAAGAAAACATGTTAAAGGTTCTCTAGGAATAAGAAGTGGAAAAAAATGAAGAAATGTACTGATGATCCTATAAGCATTCTTTTAGTTTTAGCATATTCTTGGCTTGACCTCAAAGTTATGTGAATACTATATGTGAAGACAAAAGAAGATGAAGTTTAACAGTAGATAGTGACAACTAATAAGCATTTCAGCAAAAGTTGAAACCTTCTTTGTTAGTGAGAATAGTGGAGAGATGATGTGTATTAATTGGCTGCAACATTCTTATGTTTCTCTAATATAATGTCATTATGAAAAAGAAAGTATCATCAGGAGAGGTGCTTTTAGAAAAGAATAAGAAATATGAATAGTGTTGTTCATGACCCTGATAAGACCTTATATGAAATTCTGGACACCATGCTGTGCATCCATATGCAAGATCACCAAAGTAAACAGGTGTGAAGAATAAGCATCAGTGATAGAGGAACAGATACTTAATCATAACAAAGAAAATTTCTCCAGAAATATAAAAACTGTCATACTTTCTTACAGAAATTGAAGTGGAATAAATTGTCACATGGTCACAAGAGGCATATAAGCAAGGATACTATTGCCACAGAAACAAATAGGTATAAATTAGATCTGAATAAATTCAGTCAGTAAGTAAAAAGTGCTTACAATGAAATAAGCACTGTAGTCTCCTAACAGGGCGATTGAGAAGGAGGTAACCTAGCAAGCTTTAACAAGACTATTAATACTTATATTAATAGGTCACCTGCTAGGTAACTGGAGTATATGTTCTAACATTCCTCTGCAGTTGTGTTCTCCAGCTATATTTTGTGAATATGACATAGCTGTTTACATTTTTTCTCAGTGTGAACTGTCAAAAAGCACCCAGAAGAAAATTTAGGTTGTCTTGTCATATATTGTCTACGAAGTAGTTGAAAGCACAGTTCAATGTTTTTTCATATTGTTTGACTTGTAAAAGGATGAGCTCCAGAGGTGCTAGAATGCTGGATGCCAGAATGCTGGATACCATACATAATTAACACCAGACTTAAGTAAATCTGACATCCGAGCTTAGAACATATACTGAAAACTAAATCTAGGAAAGTGCTTATGGACTTATTTCCTTAATTTATTTTTAGGGGGTTTTTAATATGTTCAAGAAAGTAGAATACCTGCTGTCCAGGGGTACATGCTTCCCCATGAATTTAATTGAATTTTTTTATGATTCATTAAGCATGGAGGGGGGGAGGAACCAAAACACACACACACACACCCCCCCCCCACACACACCTTTTACACTTCTTCCCTGCAAAAGTTAATACTTTTTGGAAAACTTTTTTGAAACAGCATAATACCAAAATAATTATTACAGATAAGCAGGAAAACAGAAAAAAACCAGAAACATCAAATTCTCTGATGGTATGCCTATGCCTGCTTGTTTCTTGGTTAGCAGAAATATGGTTCCCAGAACAAGCTAAAACTTCTAAACAACAGCAGCAGCTTAGCTTGTGTGAAAGCCTGGAAAAAAGGAAAATGTTCATAAGAATATTGATGATACAATCTTTGCCAAAGGGCAACTTGCCCCAG
>VWZD01006216.1:4346-14675 GCA_013396695.1 Sakesphorus luctuosus
AGCCTCCTCTTCTCCAGCACAAACACCCCCAGCTCCCTCAGCCTCTCCCCACAGCACTTGTGCTCCACTCCCTTCTCCAGCCTCGTTGCTCTTCTCTGGCCCCGCTCCAGCCCCTCAATCTCTTGCCTCAACTCAGGGGCCCACAACTCAACACAACACTCAAGGTGTGGCCTCCCCAAGGCAGAGGCCAGGGGAAGGCTCACTGCCCTGGGCCTGCTGGCCACGCTACTTTGGAGCCAGGACAGGAGCCCATTGGCCTTCTTGGCCACCTGGCCACACTCTTGGCTCCTCTTCAGCTTCCTGTCCCTCAGTCCCCCCAGGTCCCTTTCTGCCTGGCTGCTCTCCAGCCACTCTGTGCCCAGCCTGGAGCGCTGCAGGGCTTGGGGTGGCCAAAGGGCAGGACCTGCACTTGGCCTTGGTGAACTCCATCCCATGGGAAACAGCCCATCTCTCCAGTCTGCACTCCAAAGGCACAGACACAAAAAAAGGGCACAAGAAAGAATGTAACAAGGGACACAAATAGTTCATGGTGGAAAGAACAAGGTTATCCTCTACCCCAAATCTGTATTTTGTGTGAGGAGAAGGAGCAAGGGGGAATAGAGCATGAAAATCCCACCCAGTCCCAAGGCATCCCCAATCCCTCGATGACAGGCGAGCAGTTGTTGTTGGCACCGCTCGCGACAGCTGGAGGAGTAATCGCGACGCTGAGAAGGTACTGAAAGATGCGATACACAAGCACTTTGCAAATGTTAATTAAACCCACACAGCCCCTCCTGGCAGATCAAGGAGTGTTTATCGTTACTCTGCAGAGAGGGGGATGAACATCTCAGGTGCTTTTAACATAAGGTATCTCCTGTTTCCACTTACGAAGTGCCCCAGAGATACATCATTGAAGACACAAATCGGCCTTCTTGGAGGGCAGAGCCGGGATGGATCTGATCCTTCTCCTCTCCCTCTGACCCAACAGGAATCTTGACTCAAGAGAGATCACACCAGCTCTGGCTGTGAGGGTCGTTAGGGATGAGTATGGGCACTGCAAACAAGCATTAAAGCAACACCAGCCCTTGAGGAGTTGTAAAAAACACCCCAACCCAACTGCTCTCCCTGCTCTTCCTTTGGTTTTCCTCTTCAGAGGTGACTCGGCCTTTCCATTCTGGCTGGGCTTAGAATTAAAGAATATCCTGAGCTGGGAGGGACCCACCAGGATCATCAAATCCAACCCCTGGCCCTGCACAGACACCCCGACAATCCCATTGTCCAAACTCTCCTGGAGCTCTGGCAGGTTTGGGAAGTGCCCATTCCATGGGCAGCCTGGTCAGTGCCCACCACCCTCTGGGGGAAGAACCTTTCCCAAAAATCCTGGTACCTCCCGGTGGGAGCAGCTTTTGTGCTCCGTGGGAATTGCAGGATTTTTGGGATGCACAACCCCCCAAACCAATTCACTTCCCAGAGGCTTCTCTCATTCCAGCACCAGGCAGATTCCAACCTTTTGCTGGATTTTTGGGAATGCTGAACCCGCCAAAGGAAAGCAATTAAAGGAGCCCACAACATCCCAATCTATTCCCATTCCCACCTTCCTATCCCTCCATTTTTTTAAAAGTTTTTTTTTCCCAAAAAAATCCTTTCCTGGCTGCTCCTTTCCCAGTTCCTCATCTCTGTTCCCACAGCAAAAGGCACCTTTGGTGTGCTCAGCACATCCAGGCTGGAAAAATCTGGGATAGACAGCGGGAAGTGGGATGGGAGGGATCAAATCCCGCTTTTCCCTTTGGGATTTGCTGAAGAAGTTTGGGAGCTGCAGGTGGAGCTCAAGGCAATGAGGGCACCTGGCTGGGCTTTGTGTGGAATCCATGGAATCATGGAATGCCACAGGGATCATCCAGTCCAACCCCTGGCCCTGCACAGACACCCCAACAATCCCACCCTGTCCCATTGTCCAAACTCTCCTGGAGCTCTGGCAGGTTTGGGAAGTGCCCATTCCATGGGGAGCCTGTTCAGTGCCCACTACCCTCTGGGGGAAGAACCTTTTCCTGAGATCCAGCCTGACCCTCCCTGGGGAGCCTGGTCAGTGCCCACCACACTCTGGGGGATGGACCTTTTCCTGAGATCCAACCTGACCCTCCCTGGGGAGCCTGGTCAGTGCCCACCACATTCTGGGGGATGGACCTTTTCCTGAGATCCAACCTGACCCTCCCTGACACAGCTCCAGCTGTTCCCTGGGTGCTGTCACTGCTCCCACAGAGCAGAGATTGGAGCTGCCCCTCAGGAGGATGTTGAAGACCCCAAAGAGTCTCCCAGTAACACACCAGTGACCTCATCACTCCTTTTGTGGCCCCTCCAGACCCTTCCCCACCTTTGCAGCCTCAGAGTATCTGAGGCACCTACACTGGCAGGGCAGGAGGGAGTCTGTCCTGTAAAAGAAGAGCTCATCCTCTAAAGAAAAAAACCACTCAATTATTTGCTAAATGGATATGGAACATTTTGTATTTGGGAGGGGAAGGGTCAGTCTGTTGGATCTGCAAAGAGCAGCTGAGAACATGTGCAAGGTCAGGAAGAATATGCATAAACACACATGGGAACTGCAGCACCAAAACACACAGTGTGGCCGGTGCTTGTGATCTTACCACGAAAATAAACATATTTGGAGTTCTTCCCTGTTCAAAAAAACCCCAGACCCTGCAGCAGCTGATTTAGTTCCCTGTTCAAAAAAACCCCCAAACCCTGCAGCAGCTGATTTGGTATCTATTCCAGCTGGAAATAGATTTAATGATGCTTTTTATAGATATATAACTTGTATTCCATTTATGTTTAGAGTGTAACAGCACAGGCTCCACCACCATCTGGCTCAGCAAGTCAGGAGAGTGTCCAGGGCTGCAGGCAGAGTTCAGAGCAAAAGCTGAGGATGGAAACCTTTCCCTGGACTAATCCAGTGCCTCAGCTGAGAGCTGCAACTTTCCACAGGAGCTGGGAGGTATGGCTTGCAAAACCAAGCTACTCCATCCACAGCACCACTGGGGACTCAGCTCTGTCACTGCCCCACACATCTCTGCTAATTCACGGCAGAGGCAGCTCCAAAGACCCAGGACAACCTGAAACCTCACCAGGGAACCAGGTGGCTGGTTGTGCAATTCAAGTATTACAAGTGCTGTTGCAATCTGGCACAGCCAGGAGACATCAGAAACACTTGGGGCACAGCCAGCAGATGTTTGAGGCTGCATTTAGTTACCCCCTCTCTGACCCGTCCCACAGGGAGCCCAAAGTTCTCCCTCCACCCATCCCCACATGCCAGAACCAGCTTGTGCTCTTCCCATGCAGAGATATCAGGGAAAGGTTCATCCCCCAGAGGGTGGTGGGCACTGAACAGGCTCCCCACGGAATGGGCACTTCCCAAACCTGCCAGAGCTCCAGGAGAGTTTGGACAACACTCTCAGGGACAGGGTGGGATTGTTGGGGTGTCTGTGCAGGGCCAGGGGTTGGACTGGATGATCCCCATGGCTGTTTTCTCCTGTTGATCTTCCTGTGCCTTCCAGTTGTTGGGGTGTCTGTGCAGGGCCAGGGGTTGGACTGGATGATCCCTGTGGCTGTTTTCTCCTGTTGATCTTCCTGTGCCTTCCAATTGTTGGGGTGTCTGTGCAGGGGCAGGGGTTAGATTTGATGATCTCTGTGGCTGTTTCCTCCTGTTGATCTTCCTGTGCCTTCCAATTGTGGATATTCTGTGATTCTTTGCCATCCAGCTCAGAGCTGCTCCCCTCCAACTGCTCACTCAGTGGCAGTACAGGAGTTAAAATAAAGTCTCTCAGCAGCACATGTGAGTTTTTAGTGATCAGGTCAAAGTATTTTGGGTAATAACTCCAGCTGTGCCCTTGGCTTCGGGTTATATTGGGACTGCACACAGTGAGGTCGATACTGAGATGTTCCTAAGGGTGCTCTGCACTCAGAGCTATTCCCACAGAGATGTGTGGATTTGCATCCACTCCATCTCGGTGAGGAGCTTGGAATGAAGGCAGGTCCAGGTGAGAACTGTTGCTGTGTTCTAACACACAGAGCAATCCCAGGCAGCTGTTCTGGGGTCCTGCCCACAAACTATCTCGGTTTGGGGCTGGTTCTGGACTTCCCTTTCCCCCTGCCCTCTGTTCTGAACTCCAGGGAGAGGTTTGAGGCTCAGCACTCCAGGCTGCAGGAGGAGCAGCATGGCAGAGACTCCCCTTCTGCCTCTCCAGGGGCCAGGCCTTGTTATCTGATGCTTTGTGATAAGCACAGAGCCCATTTTTGGCCTTCCCACACGAATCCATAGTTGTATCCCTGCCAAGTCTTTATCGCTTCCCACTGCGAGCTGGTTTTGTTTGTTTGTTTGCTTTAAACTTTGCCCGAGGTGACGTTCCAAAGGCTGCTCCCTCTCCAAATACAGCACTAAAAACACTATCACAGTGACATCTGGAAACCCCATTTAAGTCCTCAAAGAAAGTCTTTGGCAAGAGAAAGCCCCAGCTGAGCACAAAGCAGCAAATTTTTGCCCCCCATCCCCTCGGAGGTGAAGGATTTTGTAGCTCGTGCCATGACCCTGCCCAGACCCACATCCCACCCGTGCCCACCCTCTCCTGCCCCAAACACCAAACACACACAGAGATCACACAGAGCAAGGATTACCCAGCCTCGAATCTTGATAGTGAGTTAAACAAGCCCCAAACCTGCTACAGAAAGTACAACCTGCTGCAGTCAAAGCCCTCTCTGAAATGTTTCAGAAAAGCCCAACAGCCGCTGAACTAATTCCCCCTTTTTTCCACCCAAACTACTGTTTGGAAACTGCACATTTCGTGACTGAAAACCAACTTTTAACTCTCAGTCGCTGCTTATTTGTGGCCTTGTAAGATCATTTTCCTTTTGGGGTTCAACAGTTGGTTAAAACTTGGTTGTAATAATGCCAGGGTGATGGGTTCAATCCCCTGTGTGGGCTTTTGACTTAAGAGTTGGACTCGATGATCCTTGTGGGTCCCTCCCAACTCAGAACAGTCTGTCTGTAAGAACACTGTCCTTGGAGTTGAAGGTTGGGGGTTTTTCCCCACCACAGTATCCCCTGTATTTTATATTTTCAGCAGCCCCTCCCCTCTGTTCTCACCCTGCAGCTCTCAGGGACTCCTGGCAGGGCCCTTTTTACAGTTCCCATGTCCAGAAAATGTTGCAGACAAGCAGCAGAGTATTCCAGATCATCCTTCACGGAGTTTCATGACTCTGGAAAGATCCCTGGAGAAGGGAATGCTTTCAGAAAGGAGCTCCATTAACCCACCAACAACATCCAGCAAAAAAACCCAGCAAAATCTTTGTTTTTAAGTTATTTTCCAAGTTGGCTGTAAGACACAAAACACCACAGAGCACCTGGCCCTGCCCATAATTCTCTGCACTTCTTTTGGGGGCTGTCAGCAAATGCAGCTGTTTCCAGGAGGATTTACTTCACTCAGGATAACCAAACTGCTTTTTTACCATGGTTGCCTCACTCACCAGTTGCCACAGAGGAGAAAACAGGAGGATTGCAAACTCCTTTCAAAGATTGATGTGCTCCTGGCAGGAGAGGCTTCATTTAGGATGTGGTTTTGCAGTGTTGCTGCTGAAAGAGAGAGATCTCTCCCCCAGCTTCCAAGCCTGGATCCACAGTGAGCTGGAGCAGCGAGTGAAGCTGGAAGGGAAGTGACTGTACCAAGAGGGAAGGAATCAGAGATGTATCAGCACGAAAAGATCAGTGGGAGCACAAGGTTGGGAGCAAAACCTTTGCTTGCAGCACCGGCTCAGTTCAGCCACAATGCACAACCACACTCTAAATTTAGAGAGCTTTCTAAGTCTAGGGCTCTGTCCCACGTCCATTATTCCTCTCCAACACAGCAATGAGGCATTCTGTTAGAAATGCTTTTATACCACCCGACAGGAGCACACATCAACTGTGGATAAAGTGGTTCAGCTTTGGAATGTAGACAAAAACTGAGACGAGCCTAATGGTGGTGAAAGGCAGGTTGCCTGGGGAGGGAAATGATCAGAGGTTTCAGAGGAAAGCTGGGGGGAAAAAAACCCCTGCAGACAATTTACCTGTGCTTGGGTCAGCGCTCATTAGTGCTCTGAAGAGAATCACTTCACACGTAATAAATTATGCTGCTCTTGGCTTATTCCAGCTCTTATTATCCAGCTCAGACAGGAGCCAAGAGCCTTTCACACACTCACTGCCTAATGGGAACACTTACCCTGAATAAAATGAACTGAAGGGGGGGAAAAAAACCCAGGGGCCTTCATTTGAGGAAAAAAAAAACCAAGAGGAGACCCAGGAGTGGCCTCAGGTTTCAGCACTCCCTGCTCTGTCACTGCACCACCTTCCCCAACCAGGGAAAACAGGCTGTGCAGGCAGAAAATGGGGTTGTTTTCTCCTGTTGATCTTCCCATCACCCTCCTGCTGGTTTGGGATTTCCAACAGATTTTTTTAAAAGCTTTCCCATTCAGGCTGTGCTCAGTTCGGAGAAGTTTCTGGAGAGACTGAATTGTGTTCAAGGCAGACACGGAAAACTTTTAATTTTGGCCATTAGGCAAAGCTCAGTTCAACAGCAAGCAGCCCATTTCTGTCTCAATGGTTTTTTTTTCCCTTTTCTAATCATGGCTTGAAAAAATGCAGCTGTAACACACTTTACTTCTTCAAATATTTACAATTTTTTACTGTGCTGAAGTCAAACCCAGCCTGACATCAATACCTATCAGAGCTGGCAAGGGTGAGATCACTTTTTTCCCACACTCCTTTCTAATCTTCTAATCACTGATAAAATAAACTAATTATTAAAATGTGCTTTAAAGGCTAAAGGGTGAAAGAACCCACAACTTGCTGAAAGAACAACAAAACCCAACCTTGACCAGAAAGGCTAAAAAATCCAATTCAGCTCAAATATTTTGTCAGTTCTCCCTCCTTTCCACAAGGATGAGCTGAGCAGATGACTTGGCCTCCCTCCTGGGATTCCATCTCAGAGGCAAAAGCACATGGAAACAAAGACACACTTGGCTGGTAGACCCAAGAGTATCCATATAAATGAGCTCCCTGGAGACCTGACCGAGGCTCCCCTCCCTCCTCCAAGGCAGCAGCTCTGGGATGGCTCGCAGGGAACACTCCAAGCAGAGTTAAAAGGACTCTCAACCTGTCCACAGGGAAAGGAAAGGCAGCAGCTGGATGGGCAGGATAAAGCAGAGGATGCAGGAAAGGCAGCAGCTGGATGGGTAAGATGGAGCAGAGGATCCAAGAAAGGCAAAAGCTGGATTAGCAGGATGAAGCAGAGGATCCAGGAAAGGCAAAAGCTGGACCAGAGGGATAAAGCAGAGGATGCAGGAAAGGCACAGCTGGATCAGCAGGATGAAGCAGAGGATCCAGGAAAGGCAGCAGCTGGATGGGCAGGATGAAGCAGAGGATGCAGGAAAGGCAGCAGCTGGATGGGCAGGATGAAGCAGAGGATGCAGGAAAGGCAGCAGCTGGATGGGCAGGATGAAGCAGAGGATGCAGGAAAGGCAGCAGCTGGATGGGCAGGATGAAGCAGAGGATGCAGGAAAGGCAGCAGCTGGATGGGCAGGATGAAGCAGAGGATGCAGGAAAGGCAGCAGCTGGATGGGCAGGATGAAGCAGAGGATGCAGGAAAGGCAGCAGCTGGATGGGCAGGATGAAGCAGAGGATGCAGGAAAGGCAGCAGCTGGATGGGCAGGATGAAGCAGAGGATGCAGGAAAGGCAGCAGCTGGATGGGCAGGATGAAGCAGAGGATGCAGGAAAGGCAGCAGCTGGATGGGCAGGATGAAGCAGAGGATGCAGGAAAGGCAGCAGCTGGATGGGCAGGATGAAGCAGAGGATGCAGGAAAGGCAGCAGCTGGATGGGCAGGATGAAGCAGAGGATGCAGGAAAGGCAGCAGCTGGATGGGCAGGATGAAGCAGAGGATGCAGGAAAGGCAGCAGCTGGATGGGCAGGATGAAGCAGAGGATGCAGGAAAGGCAGCAGCTGGATGGGCAGGATGAAGCAGAGGATGCAGGAAAGGCAGGAGCTGGACCAGCAGGATGAAGCAGAGGATGCAGGAAAGGCAGCAGCTGGATGGGCAGGATGAAGCAGAGGATCCACAGAGAAAGGCAGCAGCTGGATGGGCAGGATGAAGCAGAGGATGCAGAAAAGGCACAGCTGGATGGGCAGGATGAAGCAGAGGATGCAGAAAAGGCAGCAGCTGGATCACCAGGATGAAGCAGAGGATGCACAGGGAAAGGCAGCAGCTGGATGGGCAGGATGAAGCAGAGGATCCAGGAAAGGCACAGCTGGATGGGCAGGATGAAGCAGAGGATCCAGGCAGTCCCACAGAGAAGAGGAGGGAAGAGGGAAGAAGTGCACCCTCCTTTCCTTAGGGGCAGTTTCAGTGCAGCAATGCACTCTCCTTCCAATTTAAATCTCTCCTTTCACAGAAACTTCCACCCAGGCTATGGCTCAGCTTCTGAAAGATCCATTATTCCAGAGAGCAGCCACCCCTGGCTGAGGCTGGATACATTCCTGATCCAGCACAACTCAGCACCAGCTCCAAAATCTTCCCCCTGTCCTTTCAACGGTGCAAACACCAATATGCAAACCAATAATCTGACCCTTCATAGTTTGGTAGCAAAGATTCAAGTCCCACTTCCCCAGGACAGTGGGCACTTCCCAAACCTGCCAGAGCTCCAGGAGTGTTGTGACAATGGGACAGGGTGGGAATGTTGGTGTGTCTGTGCAGGGACAGGGGCTGGACTGGATGATCCTTGTGGGTTCTTTCCAGCTGAGGGTATTCCTGAATTCCAGGTCTCTGGCAGGTTTTCCTGCAGCACTGTCTATAATGCAGGTGCAGGCTCAGGGCTGTTGGTAGAGGGACAAGTTAAACCTGTTCTTTACCCAGCAAGGTAAAGCTGCACCTTCGCTCACTGCTCTGGACCAAGAATTCCTCTTGGAAAACTTTAAGCATCATCCTCACAGCCAGATGCATGACTTCCCCACCAGCCTTTATGCTGCCTGTGGGAGGCACAAATCTTAGAATCATAGAATGGATTGGGTTGGAAAAGCCCTCNTTGCTTTGAGCCTCTGAGTCACTTTGGAGGTGGGGAGAGAACAACTAAGTGCCCTGCAGTATGAGCATCACCAGCTACGAACACCCAGAGAGCAGCAGGTCCAAGAGCCACCGAGTACAAGAAGCACAAGACAAAAACACCTCCAGCAGTGAAACATTCAATAACCTTGTTATTAATTTTAAACAAATAACAACACTGATTCCCACTCTTCCTTTGATTTGCAGCGGGAGGAGGGAGGAGGGTGAAGGAGGGAGCCAAGAGTTGTTTGAACAACACCAGCTGTGACATCAGTGCAGGGAGTCTCCAGCACCCTGATCTCGGGAGAGCTGGCACTGAGGAACAGCTTTGCCTTTCCAACAGGACTTCAGAACCTGAAACATGAACCTTCAGCCATATTTTCTTCCTAATCAGAAGCCAATTATCCTGCTGAGTGATGACTGAACAATTCCACAAAGTAAATCCCTTCCATATCAGGGCCTTCTGTGATGGAGTTGCACTGGAAACTTCCTTGCTCACATGAAAGAAAGGAGGATTTAATTGGGCTTGGAGGGTTTTCACTGGGGCTTGGGGAATTCCACTGGGGCTTGGAGGAGTTTCACTGGGGCTTGGAGGGGGTTTCACTAAAGCGTGGGGGAGTTTCACCGGGGCTTGGAGGGAGTTTCACCGGGGCTTGGAGGGAGTTTCACCGGGGCTTGGAGGGAGTTTCACCGGGGCTTGGAGGGAGTTTCACCGGGGCTTGGAGGGAGTTTCACCGGGGCTTGGAGGGAGTTTCACCGGGGCTTGGAGGGAGTTTCACCGGGGCTTGGAGGGAGTTTCACCGGGGCTTGGAGGGAGTTTCACCGGGGCTTGGAGGGAGTTTCACCGGGGCTTGGAGGGAGTTTCACCGGGGCTTGGAGGGAGTTTCACCGGGGCTTGGAGGGAGTTTCACCGGGGCTTGGAGGGAGTTTCACCGGGGCTTGGAGGGAGTTTCACCGGGGCTTGGAGGGAGTTTCACCGGGGCTTGGAGGGAGTTTCACCGGGGCTTGGAGGGAGTTTCACCGGGGCTTGGAGGGAGTTTCACCGGGGCTTGGAGGGAGTTTCACCGGGGCTTGGAGGGAGTTTCACCGGGGCTTGGAGGGAGTTTCACCGGGGCTTGGAGGGAGTTTCACCGGGGCTTGGAGGGAGTTTCACCGGGGCTTGGAGGGAGTTTCACCGGGGCTTGGAGGGAGTTTCACCGGGGCTTGGAGGGAGTTTCACCGGGGCTTGGAGG
>VWZD01006216.1:14831-41568 GCA_013396695.1 Sakesphorus luctuosus
AGTTTCACTGGGGCTTGGGGGAGTTTCACTGGGGCTTGGAGGAGTTTCACTGGGGCTTGGAGGAGTTTCACTGGGGCTTGGAGGAGTTTCACTGGGGCTTGGAGGAGTTTCACTGGGGCTTGGAGGAGTTTCACTGGGGCTTGGAGGAGTTTCACTGGGGCTTGGAGGAGTTTCACTGGGGCTTGGAGGAGTTTCACTGGGGCTTGGAGGAGTTTCACTGGGGCTTGGAGGAGTTTCACTGGGGCTTGGAGGAGTTTCACTGGGGCTTGGAGGAGTTTCACTGGGGCTTGGAGGAGTTTCACTGGGGCTTGGAGGAGTTTCACTGGGGCTTGGAGGAGTTTCACTGGGGCTTGGAGGAGTTTCACTGGGGCTTGGAGGAGTTTCACTGGGGCTTGGAGGAGTTTCACTGGGGCTTGGAGGAGTTTCACTGGGGCTTGGAGGAGTTTCACTGGGGCTTGGAGGAGTTTCACTGGGGCTTGGAGGAGTTTCACTGGGGCTTGGAGGAGTTTCACTGGGGCTTGGAGGAGTTTCACTGGGGCTTGGAGGAGTTTCACTGGGGCTTGGAGGAGTTTCACTGGGGCTTGGAGGAGTTTCACTGGGGCTTGGAGGAGTTTCACTGGGGCTTGGAGGAGTTTCACTGGGGCTTGGAGGAGTTTCACTGGGGCTTGGAGGAGTTTCACTGGGGCTTGGAGGAGTTTCACTGGGGCTTGGAGGAGTTTCACTGGGGCTTGGAGGAGTTTCACTGGGGCTTGGAGGAGTTTCACTGGGGCTTGGAGGAGTTTCACTGGGGCTTGGAGGAGTTTCACTGGGGCTTGGAGGAGTTTCACTGGGGCTTGGAGGAGTTTCACTGGGGCTTGGAGGAGTTTCACTGGGGCTTGGAGGAGTTTCACTGGGGCTTGGAGGAGTTTCACTGGGGCTTGGAGGAGTTTCACTGGGGCTTGGAGGAGTTTCACTGGGGCTTGGAGGAGTTTCACTGGGGCTTGGAGGAGTTTCACTGGGGCTTGGAGGAGTTTCACTGGGGCTTGGAGGAGTTTCACTGGGGCTTGGAGGAGTTTCACTGGGGCTTGGAGGGGTTTCACCAGGGCTTGGAGGAGTTTCAGTGGGGCTTGGAGGGTTTTCACTTGCGGTTGAGGGAGTTTCACTTGGGCTTGGGGGATTCCACTGGGGCTTCCCACAACTGCTCCCAAGGGCCTCCCTCTGAACTACCACATGAACCTTCAGTGTAGAAAAGCCTTCAGTGGGCTAATTCACTTTGATCCAAACTGAAGTTTCCCCCATCGAGTTTTTATCAAGTCTGAGGCAATCCAGACAGTGTTTCCATCCAGCTGTCTCTAGATTTTACTCACAAAAACAAATTGGTGCCACTGGCACATTGGTTCCCAGCTTCCCAACCATTGCCATAGAAATGCAAACCTCCTGGAGAGGCTCTTTAATACCTTTTCAACGGCTTTGAAATAGCTTTGTTACAGCAAATAATCACTGCCATGTTTTGCTGTCACAAACAAGTTTTCATCTGTTCTCAGGCTTTGTACTTTGTAGCACTCTCATCTCAACAACATTCCCTTCCCAGGTGTCCAAATCCAGCCATACTTAAGTTAGTCCCAGTAGAGAGTGCTCCCAGTCCCTGCTCTGGATAAATGAAGCCAGAAGTTCATGGAATCACAGAATGGTTTGAGTGGGAAGGGACCTTAAAACTCATCCCATTCCATGGGCAGTGACACCTCCCACTGTCCCAGGTTGCTCCAAGGGAATCCAGCCTGGCCTTGGACACTCCCAGGGATGGAACAGCCACAGCTTCTCTGGGAATTCCAGCCCAGCCCCTCCCCACCCTCCCAGCCAGCAATTCCTTCCCAATCTCCCCTTTCCCAGCCCTGCCCTCTGGCACTGGGAAGCCATTCCCTGGGTCCTGTCCCTCCAGCCCTCCTGGAGCCCCTTCAGGCTCTGCAAGGCCCTCCAAGCTCTCCCTGGATCCTTCTCCTCTCCAGCCTGGACACCCCCAGCTCTCCCAGCCTGGCTCCAGAGCTGCCATTGCATCCATGCCCAGCCCAGCTCCCAACTGGGAAGGAGCTCAGGGAACAAGGGGCTTCTCTGGGAATCCTGGCAAGGCTCTCCCTGCCCCTTTCCTGCCTTTCACATCCCCACATTCCATAAAAATCCCTCTNACTATATGCTCTTAAAGTTCTTAAATCAACCCAAACCTGGGTGGTCCCCAGGGTTACAAACCCCATTCTTAGGACAGAATCTTTCACAGGGCATGAATGGCCAAGGCCTCTCCTTTAGGAATCACCTGGAAGCTGCACAGCCACACTGCTCAGGAGTGGAAGCACATCCTGAACCCTCCCACGTCACTGCCACAGTACCTGGAAGGACATGGCAGAACAGGGAGCAGGGCAATGCCAAGGAATCATCAGGCCAGAATCCCTGAGGCCAGGCTGGCTACAAGGAAGCATCCACTGCAGGTTCAGCTCCTTGGCTCTGCCCAGCTTCCATATGGATCTGTTACCCATTTGCAACATCCTTTTGGCAAATCTGGATGTAATTTAAATAAAGACTTATTTGCCTGGCCAGGACACAGGTTAGAGTGTCATCTTTTAGTGAATGAGGACATAAAACAGAGGAGCAGGAGGAAACTGGTCTAGAATCTTTGTCCCTGTAGCAGAGACAGCATGAAAAATAAAGTCAGGGAATGTGCTCAAATATAAATATCCTGCCAGGAGCAGAGTTCAGGAATGAACCCAAGGAACAGCCTGGAAAAGAGGAGGTAGAGAACTGGGGCCACAGCCCAGCAGGGAATGGGTGGGCTTTGTTATTTCATGAGGAAACCAAGTCAAACCACCAAGAGAAGAATCATGGAATTGCTGTGGTTGTAAAAGACCTCTAAGATCAAGTCCAAACATCCACCCAGCACCACCATCACGTTCACCAATAAACCATGTCCTCAAATGCCACATCCACACATTTTCTGAACACTTCCAGGGGTGGTGACTCCACCTGTTCCAACCCGGCAACCATTTCCATGAAGAAATCTTTCCAAATATCCAACCTAAACCTCTCCTGGCACAACTTGAGGCAGTTTCCTCTTGTGCTGTCCCTTGTTATCTGGGAGAAGGACTGGCCTGCATCTCCCCAGGAGCTCCTGTGAGGGAGTTGTGGAGAGCCAGAGGAGGGATGATGGAACATCCAGCCTCACACACATTGGGGAGGATCTCACACACCACTCGATGGTTTCCACCTCACTCCAGCCCTTTCCCTCTAATCCCCCATGTGATCCAAGAGGAAATGTGAGCAGAAAGGCAACAAACACACAAACAGTGACTTATTCTACCCAACACAACCCAGTTCCTGGTGGGGAAGGGAGGAGAACAGGACCTGAGCTGATGTTACAGGCTCAGCAAGCAGGGGCACCCCAGCACATACTGGTGGCTTCGTGATGGTGCCACAAAGGCAGCCTGTTCCAGCTGCTCCATCCCAGCATTGTCCCAGGCAGCCTCTGCTCCCACTTGCAATGGCTGCATTAAATGGAAAAGTCCCCTGGGTGATGGCAGGAGCTGGATTCTAATTCCCCACTTCCCTGGTGTGGCTGGATCCCAGCAGGGATCCCAGGGATGGCTCCAATCCTTCCCTCAGGCTACCACAGGAGGTTTCCCCTGCATGGAGTCTCCCATCACTAGAGATTTTCCTGGGCAGAGCAAAATTCCAACACCCAATTCAGCATTTTACAAGCCCTTCCCACACTGGCTGTATATTATTCAGGCAACATGCTGAAAAGGAGGAAAATACAAATAAATAGATGCAGTGTTCCAGTGCTGTCCAGGAAGAGCTGATCCCTCTCGGAGAGAGATCCATGTCTGGTGCATTTACACCCTTTAGGGATTGCCTGGCCAAAAATAACACAGGAGAAAGACTCAATTTGGCTGATCTTCTCCCAACCAGATTAAAAATTACTCTTAATTTACTATCTTGCTAAACTACAGCTGAAGTTGTTCTAGTGGGTTGTCTGTGGGCTGGCGAGCCGGCTGTGTGCAACTTCATACAAATGTAATAAGAAGAATGAGAAGCATAAATATATATTATATTGTACATATGAAGGCAAGGAAAGAATAAAAAGCCTCCAGACTTCACCAACAAGCAGGGCTGGGACACCCTGAGCAATGATAGATCTGCAATCAGCCTCCAGTTTCTGGCTGTATTTCTCTCTCTCTCTCCTCCTCCTCCTGATGTCATCCACGTTTCCCTGTCCAGGAGGACTCCACAGCTTGGATTCAGGACTGTGTGAGCAGGGTGGCACATCTTGGCAGGTCAGGTGAGGCTCTGGGCAGCTGCTGGTTTATCTGCAGTGTCTGGACAAATCTGTGCAGTGAAATGATGGTGCATTTGCTGACACACACACAGAGGGTGCTTTGGGAAAAAATGACCCAAGGATTTGGTCCTTTGGCTTCTCTGTGCAGAACAGGAGCCACCAAGAGAGCACAGACAGGCCTGGGTGGCTCTGGGGGTTCTGTGGCTTCACAGGCAGGAAGGAAGCACAGGGGAAGGCAGCAGAGAGGAAACAAGAAAAGCACAGTGGCACAGACAGCAGTGCAGCTTGAAGGCATGGAAGATAAGACTCACCACTGGGAAAAACTGCTCTGGATGATCCTTGGAACTCTGTGGAAAACAGCTGAAGGCAGGCCCAGGTTTCCCAGGCTGCCCACAGGGCAGGGCTTTAATCACCCCTGTGGGAGCCCTGACTCACCTCAGGGCAGCTCCAAAGCCACAGATCTGAGTCAGGGCAGACAGAGATACTCAAAGATCTGAGTCAGGGCAGACAGACAAAGCCACAGCCACGTCCCAGCTCCAGGCAGGTCAGTGCGCAGAGCTGCACTGCAGGACTGTGACCCTGCATGGTAACCCAGGCACTCAGCAATAGGACAAGGGGGCACGGGGGGCTCAAGCTCTGCCAGGGGAAAGTGAAGTTGGAGATGAGAAAAAACTTTGCAGAGAGAGTGCTCAGGGATTGGAGTGGGCTGCCCAGAGAGGGGGTGGATTCCCCATCCCTGGAGGTTTTTAAGCTGAGCTTGGCCATGGCACTGAGTGCCATGATCTGGTAAAGGGACTGGAGTTGGCCCAAGGGTTGGACTTGATGATCTGGGAGGGCTTTTCCAACCCAATCCATTCTATGATTCAGTGATCTGCATCACATCACATTCCAGAGCTGCTTTATGGAAGCCCCAGCAATAATAAAGCAAGTATCCCTTAGGCAAAGCAGAGGGGATGGAGGGTCATGTCTTGTCCTTGCAGAACCAGCACCTGCTTGATGGCAGATTTATATTTATCTAAGTAAGACTGATTGTCTCTTGGTATCATGAACCAACAGAGAGGAGAGAAGGTTTAACCCCCAGGGTGCTCCTTGTGCCCGTTCAGAAGGTGCAGGAGACACCAGCAGCCATTCAGTGTCACACAATTGCTGAGGATGCAGGGACAGATCCCTTATCCTGGCTGACAGCTCCAGCACAAAGCCACACCACCTCTGCCAGGGCTCCTTGTTAAATACCCTATTGTCCTACTGATTCACTGCCCTGGAATGTTACCAGGTTTATTCACGGCTTTTCTGATAGAGCTTTGAGATTAGGTACATAAACTTCCGCTTTTTAGCAAGAGGGAGAAAAAAAAAGTCTGTGGTTTATTATCACATGGAACATCAAAACTCCTGGTTTCTTTTCCAGGGCTGCACACACAGGGAACTGCAGCAAAAAGGACAGGCCCTCAGAAAACCAAAGGTTCTGTAAAGCTTCTTTCAAGAACATTCAAGAGGAGAAAAAAAAGCTGCATGAACCACGACCAAAAGTTACCATCAAGAGGGCAAAGGAATAGTGAAGATGGTCAAAGACATGGAGCATCTCCGTAGGGACCACTGAATTAATCAGGGTATTTCAGGCTGCAAAAGAGGCCTCTGACAGAAGACAACGGAGGGATTTACAGAACTTCACCAGCATGGAATTGCCAAACATGCAAACAATTCCCCAAGCAGGAGCTGACTACACTAAATGAGTTGGCAGTTGGTGCAGTTACCCAAAGGAAGTGGTTCAGCACACAGAGGTAAACTTTGAAATGCCTGGGGACAGGACAGGGGCTGAAGGCACACCTGGTTCCCACCAAGAGCCAAATAAATTGATGTGAGATGAAGGACATTCCTACCTGCCATGGCTGGAGACAGGAGAGACCTGTGGCCTCCCACACCTCACTTTCTGAGATGTTAAAGAAGCTGACAAGAGTCTGCAGCATCTTCTGAGGAGAACAGCAGCAAGAGGCAGGAATGCCACTCCCTCACTGCCCAGTGTCCTGCATCCCAGAGGCAGGAATGCCACTCCCTCACTGCTCAGTGCTCTACATCTCAGAGGCAGGAATTCCACTTCCTCACTGCTCAGATTGTAGGCAGGAGGTACAGGCAGCACAAACCCTCCCTGCAGAGCTACCTGCTCTCCCTTAGCCTTCCTAACTGCACTGTGAGCTGACAAAGACCACACCAGCCCACGTGGGGCACAGGAAGCATCAGACCCACGCTCATGGTCACAGGGATGATGCCACATCCTCAGAGGAAGGGGCCTGAGACACAACCTCCTGCAGTTCTTTGCCTGGCTGCCGAGCCAGGAAGCCTCAGGTAATGTCTGAAGAGGAGTCTCCTGAAAACATTCTAAGATTCCAGTCCCAGCCTGGTTATTGATATCTAGTGCCATGGAGTCTTGCAGGCTGGGCACAGAGTGGCTGGAGAGCAGCCAGGCAGAAAGGGACCTGGGGGGACTGAGGGACAGGAAGCTGAAGAGGAGCCAAGAGTGTGCCCAGGTGGCCAAGAAGGCCAATGGGCTCCTGGGCTGGCTCCAAAGTAGCGTGGCCAGCAGGCCCAGGGCAGTGAGCCTTCCCCTGGCCTCTGCCTTGGGGAGGCCACACCTTGAGTGTTGTGTTGAGTTGTGGGCCCCTGAGTTGAGGCAAGAGATTGAGGGGCTGGAGCGGGGCCAGAGAAGAGCAACGAGGCTGGAGAAGGGAGTGGAGCACAAGTGCTGTGGGGAGAGGCTGAGGGAGCTGGGGGTGTTTGTGCTGGAGAAGAGGAGGCTCAGAGGTGACCTCAGCACTGTCTGGAACTGCCTGAAGGGAAGTTCCAGCCAGGTGGGGGTTGGTCTCTTCTCCCAGGCACTCAGCAATAGGACAAGGGGGCACGGGGGGCTCAAGCTCTGCCAGGGGAAATTGAAGTTGGAGAGCAGAAAAAAATTCTTTGCAGAGAGAGTGCTGAGGGATTGGAATGGGCTGCCCAGAGAGGGGGTGGATTCCCCATCCCTGGAGGTTTTTGCACTGAGCTTGGCCATGGCACTGAATGCCATGATCTGGTAAAGGGACTGGAGTTGGACCAAGGGCTGGACTTGATGATCTCGGAGGTCTTTTCCAACCCAATAAATTCCATGATACAAACAACTTGCTAAGGACTCCCTGGAAACAGGTTGTCTCCCCACTCTGTTCCACATCAATCCCAGGCTGTTTCCAGCACCTCCTCTGGCCCAGCTCCCTGCCAAGAACAGACCTTTGCTCAGCTCTCTCCCACTGACCCAAACTCAGACTTGCAGCCTTCTTGCTTTAACCACAGGTTCCACCCCAAGAAGAGCTCCAAGCCCGAAACCCTTGTCTCCTTCACTCATTCCTCCAGCCATCAGGCCTGTAAAGCCTTAAGAGCTCCTGAAGGTCACTGCTGAGCCTGCTGCACACACCACCAGTGCAATAAATGCAGTGCAGGTCAAACTATGTCCTGGGGGAAGCCTTTGCAGCCCTGTGGCCTTCTACACATTGCACACCTGTCAGGCTGCAAATCACTCCCTTCTCCTAGATATGCAAAGGGAAGGGGAATTCAATGGTATTGACGTGTTTCAGCTCCTGCAAGTCAGCAGATCTGACTGGGAGCACACCCTGGGATTAGAGCTGTCGATGAGGACCAGGGCAGGATGGCACAGCAACAGCACCATTTGTCCTTCATGGGACCTCCCTGACACTTCCAGGATTATTCACCCTGGAGTTTTTCATAGAATCACAGAATGGATTGGGTTGGAAAAGCCCTCCAAGATCATCCAGTCCAACCCTTGGTCCAACTCCAGTCCCTTTACCACATCATGGCACTCAGTGCCACAGCCAAGCTCAGCTGAAAAACCTCCAGGCATGGGGAATCCACCCCCTCTCTGGGCAGCCCATTCCAATCCCTCAGCACTCTCTCTGCAAAGGAGTTTTTTCTGCTCTCCAACTTCAATTTCCCCTGGCAGAGCTTGAGCCCCCCGTCACCGCTTGTCCTATTGCTGAGTGCCTGGGAGAAGAGACCAACCCCCACCTGGCCACAACTTCCCTTCAGGCACTTCCAGACAGTGCTGAGGTCACCTCTGAGCCTCCTCTTCTCCAGCACAAACACCCCCAGCTCCCTCAGCCTCTCCCCACAGCTCTTGTGCTCCACTCCCTTCTCCAGCCTTGTTTATTGCAGAGATGGACCAGCTGAGCAGAGTCCCTGCTGTGTTTGGCATGACACAAAAGGAGGGAAGAGAGACTGTCCTGAATGCAGGAGTAGAAAAAGCTACATCAATGTGTGACACACAGGAACAGACACCTGAACCAAGGACATCCTGCACATCATCCTGTGCTGGTCAGATACAGAAGTGAGGAAGCCACAATCAGTACACCTCTTCTTTCCCAAAAGCACAGGAATTCTCTGCCCTTCTCCCTGGGTATATTCACACCAACCTGATGACACAACCCAGTTTCAGTGTATCATTTCATCCTTGACTTTCATTAACAAACACCTTCAAACTTCATCATCCCGTGTTCCCCTCAGGGGCTGCCACATAAACTGAACTGGGCAGGGTCTCAGTGATGGAGCAGCTCCCACCTCACCTGCGTTTCACACCCACAGCAGAGCACCCTGCTGGCTTGCAGGCACCTACAAGGCAATGAACTATTCCAGTCTGGCACCAAATGGGCCAAGATGTCCTGATTATCCAGCATTTACAACCTCGAGTCCCTCACAGGAGCAAGTCCTAATATGTTTGTAGACACCTCATAAAGCACAGGCTCGTTAGCACAGCCCATTAACACGCATGCAAGATATTTTAATGTGTAAAAATTCCCCATGAAATACTGATTTTCTCCTCCACTTCCAGGGAAAACCTGCCATCCTCACCACAAACAAGGGGACACTTTCCAGTGCTTTTTTTTCCGCCCACCAGTCAGGCCAAGGCTCATTTGCCTGATTTCACAGCAGGCCTTTTATGAGCAACCCCAACATGTGCCATGGCGGGTCCCTCAGCCAGTTCCACACCTCCCCAAGGCTGGAATAGCACTGGAGATCATCCCACTCCTGAACTGCAGTGCAGGAAGCCTCACATGGCACCTTCAGTGTGGATTCCACACAGCCCTGAGCAGGTACAAGACACAACTTCACCCGCTCTCCACTCACACTACTGGAAGTGGGATATGGATACAATTTACCACTTCAGATAAAAGGAGCTGGAGCTGCTCCTAAAACAAGAATTCAGCCAAGCATGCCTGTATTTCTAGGACAACATAGTCCAAGCATGCAGAGTTAATGCCCTGCCCCTGTGGAGGCAATTTCAGGCCAACATCAAGCACCACAGAAAGTTTTATTCTTGAAATATTAAGGTACTCACTGTACACAGTGATCAGCTGGAAAACTGGGATCTGTTCCTCTTCTGCACTCAGCTCTCTATTCATCTGTCTGGAGCCTGTTAGAGAGGAAGAAGAGTTGTAAATATGGACAAAGAGAAAAAAAAAAGATTGAAAATTTTTAACATTTTTTAAAAAAAGTAATCAAAAAGCAGGCCAGGTAAGGAATGCCAAAGAGAGAGAGACACACACAGCTCCCCTGAGCTCTGAGGTCAAGAAGTGGAAGAGCTCACAAAGCTCACAGCAAAGCCTCTCAAGCAAATGCTGTGATGCTTGAAAACAACCATGGCATCGGCTGCCTCTGGAGGCTCCCGAGGTCAGCCCTGATCCAGCCCCTGAGAAAAGAGAGATATTTATACCTGAGAGCAGCAACAGCAGCTCCACAAAGCCAGTTACTACAGAGAGGGTGAATCACAGCTCTGTGTGACACGTTCTGGTCACCAGTGAACCATCACACACACCAGGGAACAAATGGTTATGCAGACTAAGTGCTGAAGGGTTACCTGGGCTGAGATGGGCCAGGCTCCAGAGAAGTTCCCTTTAATAGATCTGTTGTTTCAACACACTTTATCCCCTTAATAAGGAGCCACTGAAGTTGTGCTTAAACCCATTTTGATTAAGGAAAAGATTATCCATAGAGTTGCCAGAGGTATATGTAGGTATACATCACACACAGACCAACTGTGCTTCAGGGAGACATTAAATCCCCGTTCAATTAATAGAGACACCTCTTAAAATGAGCATTAAATAATTCCCTGCAATGCAGCCAGACAACTGGCTACTTCAGGAAATTGGAATAGAAATAATTTCCCATCTCTCCACCAACAACATCCCCATCAAAACTCGCCCTTAAAACAAGAGGTCAGCACAGAGGGATGGGGGGCAGGAATGTTACTACCTCAGTGCTATTGTGTGCTTATATTAAAGGCTCCTCATCAGAAAATTAAACGAAATGGATGCCTTTCATGTTTATCAATAACAGAGCTAATGGTTTTTATGTAAATGCCATTACTTTCAGCCAGATCTGCAAGAGACTGAAGCCACAGAGCCCCATCTCCCCTCACAAGCAACTCCCTTCAGGCAGCCAATTTAAATGCAAATTACAATCAAACGGCAAAACCAGGAGTTTTCTGGATGATACTGAACACTGAAAACCAGGGACAAAGCAGAGACATTTGAGAACAACCCTGCTCTTCTGGAAAAACCTGCTGATCTCACGTCGCTTTTCCATCCTGAACATACATGAAAACTAAAATATGATTTGGTTCTCATTAATGGTCATATTATTTATCTGTAGAGCAAGAGGGAACCACATTCTTCCTTCTATTGCCCTGGGTGTTAAAAAAGGAGGAGAATGTTCTCCTACCAAGCTATAGAGAAAATCACCTCTCAGAGATGCTTCAAACTGGCACAGGTTGGGCAGAGAAGCTGTGGCTGCCCCATCCCTGGGAGTGTCCCAGGCCAGGTTGGATTCCCTGGGACAGTGGGAGGTGTCCCTGCCCATGGCAGTGGGTGGGATGGGATGGATTTAAGATCCTTTCCCACACTGGATCCTTGAGGACACCTGGAGAGGAGAAGGATCCAGGGAGACCTGAGAGCCTCTTCCAGAGCCTGAAGGGGCTCCAGGAGAGCTGGAGAGGGACTGGGGCCAAGGGCTGGAGGGACAGGACCCAGGGAATGGCTTCCCAGTGCCAGAGGGCAGGGCTGGGAAAGGGGAGATTGGGAAGGAATTGGTGGCTGGGAGGGTGGGGAGGGGCTGGGCTGGAATTCCCAGAGAAGCTGTGGCTGCCCCTGGATCCCTGGGAGTGTCCAAGGTCAGGCTGGATTCCCTTGGAGCAACCTGGGATAGTGGGAGGTGTCCATGCCCATGGCAGGGGGTGGGATGAGATGGGGTTTAAGGTCCCTTCCAACCCAAACCAGTCTATGCAGCACCACAACAGGAGCATCCCATCAGCAAGGACATTGAATCAGAGGGATACCAAAGCCCCAGGTGGATTGGGCAGAACAAACGGCACTCCCACATTTTCAGAGTGAAATTTCTCCTTGCAACAGACTAAGCTGGGAGTGGAAAGGATGGTCATGAGGAGCCAGAGACACAAAACTGCACAGAATCTTTCTGAAGAACACTCAAACCCGACCCCCACCTGGAGCAAACATCCAGTCAGGACTTTGCCAGCGCTGATTAAAAGAAGGTACTAATGGCAAATCTGAAAAGAACCAACAGTAGCAACCAGGCTGCTCAGCAAGGAGAATGCACAGAGGAGAAACTAATGATTCAGACAAACAGCTGGAACCCTAACCCTGGCGTAAGTCTGCGTGTGAGTCTCAGCAGGGACTTTGTCACTACCACAGGCAGCTCAACACCAAAACTCCCAATCCCAAGAGGGGCACATGTCCTTGCAGGGATGCAGCTAATTAACAGCAGAGCTGTGTACAAGCTCGTTACACGGGTGAGGAGCTGAGCACTTGGTGTGTTTTGAAAGCGTGTGCTACAGGAGCACTCATAGAGCAGAACCTCACTAATTAACATTAATAACCGAGACTGCACTTGGGCAAACAGCTGGAGTTTGGGAATTAGCCAGAGAGAGAACATGCAAAACCGGGAAACCACAGGGACAACACATCCCAGCAGGCACCCCTGGGGTATCTGTAACTAAATACTTTATCACTGAGCCCCCATGAATGAGCAGCCTGTAAATAAAGCACCTCCTGTTATGCAAGGCCTTGCTAAGTCTGAAAGTTTGACTGGCCATGGAAAGAGGTCATTTAATTAAAAACCACAACCCTGACTACCTTCTCTCAGAAACTCCTCACGTGTGCTGGCACTTCAGAAAACTCATCAACTTCCTTTTTCATCTGTTCTGTGTTAAGCAATTACTCACAGATCTACTGTTTTACACACAAAACACTGGTTTGCAGTCCTGGATCACAACTTGGAGTTGCTAAGGCTCCCTCCTCCTCTTCCTCCACAGGCCTGGTGAGGCAAGTCTTGGGCTCCTCTCCAGCCAAAGGAGGGTTCCAAAGGAGCCAACTCCGTGGTTGTCACCACACCAACCACAGGATCAACCTGTGAGCAGTGAGAAAGGGAAGAGGCCCTTGTGTTGGAGAGGCCACACCTTGAGTGTTGTGTTGAGTTCTGGGCCCCTGAGTTGAGGCAAGAGATTGAGGGGCTGGAGCGGGGCCAGAGAAGAGCAACGAGGCTGGAGAAGGGAGTGGAGCACAAGTGCTGTGGGGAGAGGCTGAGGGAGCTGGGGGTGTTTGTGCTGGAGAAGAGGAGGCTCAGAGGTGACCTCAGCACTGTCGGAACTCCCTGAAGGGAAGTTCCAGCCAGGTGGGGGTTGGTCTCTTCTCCCAGGCACTCAGCAATAGGACAAGGGGGCACGGGGGGGCTCAAGCTCTGCCAGGGGAAATTGAAGTGGGAGATGAGAAAAAACTTCTTTGCAGAGAGAGTGCTCAGGGATTGGAATGGGCTGCCCAGAGAGGGGGTGGATTCCCCATCCCTGGAGGTTTTTGCACTGAGCTTGGCCGTGGCACTGAGTGCCATGATCTGGTAAAGGGACTGGAGTTGGACCAAGGGTTGGACTTGATGGTCTCGGAGGGCTTTTCCAACCCAATCCATTCTATGATTGTGTGACTGATTCCAAAGCAGGCATTTGTCCCAGTCCACACAGTTTCAGCAGCACAGTTCCCAGTACAACCCACCAACAGCTGTGCTGGCTGCAGCAGCCACAAGGAGTGGTCATGGCAGCTCCAGGACAGGATCCCACCGCTCCCAGCACACGGAGCAGTGCCAGGGCCACCCGGGATTTCACACCCGGCCCCCACGTGCCAGAGCAGTCTGATTTCACAGCCCTGTTCTGGCTCCAGCTGTCACACCACAGCACGCCTGCAAACCAGAGCTGCTCCTGCTGCAAAGACATTTCCTCCCAAAGCACCCAAAATCAGTGATGGTGTATCTGTACACCCAGCACACAACCTTGGCCAAGCAGTTCAGTGCCAGAAATACAAAGACATTTCCTTCCCAAACACCCAAAATCGGGGATGGTGTATCTGTATACCCAGCACACAACCTCAGCCAAGCAGTTGGTTGCCAGAAATACAAAGATATTTCCTTCCCAAACACCCAAAATCGGGGATGGTGTATCTGTATATCCAGCACACAACCTCAGCCAAGCAGTTCAGTGCCAGAAATACAAAGATATTTCCTTCCCAAACACCCCAAAATCGGTGATGATGTATCTGTACATCCAGCACACAACCTCAGCCAAGCAGTTCAGTGCCAGAAACACAAAGATTTTTCCTCTGGGTGGCAAAAAACTCCCAACAATCACCTTGAATTCTGACACTTTGCAATAGAAAGGGAATTTTTCCCTTTGCAAACTGCTCCCTGTCAGCTCCTGTTCTTCACTGTACACTTCATGGCCATGCTACACTTACTCAGCACCACCATCCTTATGCTTCCTTCTCCCCAAAACACTTTGCATCATCCCACACCCTCCCACACCAGCAGGGCTTTCCCTCTGCAAGGGCTCAGGTTCAGGCACAGCACACCAGTCTCTTGCACGGCCCTTTCTTACCTCCCTTTGTGAGAGGCTTCAGGCGATGATGGATGTGTAGAAATGCAAAGCAGAAGTGCACACAAAAAGCAGCCAGTGTGTGTGAGGTGGTTTTGTCTCATAAAAGAGAGAGGCAGGAATGACCTACGCCTCATTAAAGAGCTCCAGTCTGCATTTTTATGAGATATATTTAGACACCAATGGGTTTAAAAGAAAATAAATTAAGAGCTGTTATATTCTTAACATATGGCCCTGGATCAGTCACATGGACATCAATGAAAATAAGCACAGCAGATTCTCCAAACACAGGCAGGGAAATCATTTTAAGGGTGCACATGACCTATAAAATTTCAAGTAATACCAAACACACAAAGGTGTGACAGAATTCAGCTACTGCAGAGCTGTGCCTTGTCCCCAGTCTCTGCTCCACATACATCAGAGGCCACTGGAGACAGAAAGAGAAGAGCAATTCCTGCTTGCTCCTAATGAAGAAGTCATGCTGTGTTCATTTTCCAGTGGAGAAACTGAGGCAGGGATGAGGCATGTTCTGCCTAAAGTCATAAAATAAAACCAAGTTAATATCCCAGCCACACCAAGAGACTCCTACAACACTTCAGTAGCCCAGTGTCACCCTCTCCTCATGCCATGGCCTCTATCCTGGTAGAACAGAGAAAACTCAGTTTAAAATCAAGAGGCAATGTGTGTGACTGGCCTGCACACAGCACAAATTATTAATATAAATGATACCTTCCCAGCTGGATGGGACAATAAATGATGGTCAATGACACAGGCAGACATTGGCACTGAACAAAACAGGGTGGCACACCCAGAGCAAGCATGTCTTGCAACCACTAAACACACGTTTCTGTGCTGTACGTGGGCAGCAACTGCTGTCTGGGATATTTCAACAGCACAAACTGCACTGGGAAAAGAAAAAAAACATCACCACAACACACACAAAAAAAAGAGTACATTCCTCCTCAAGGAGAACCAGAACACAGGAAACAAGCAATATAATTATTCCCACTGGAGAAGGAAAATAAACCCAAGAACACACAAAGGGAAAGAAACCAGCCTCCAAAGCTGGTCTGCAAAATAGTTCAGGGCTTCTGGGCTGAGCTGCAAGGCAGGAAGAGAAAAGACTACAGAAAAGCCAAGGCCAGGGTGAGGAACACCCCAGAGCACCCTCTTCTCTGTCCCCTTCCCCACCCCAGTGTGGCTTTGGGATGGTTTTCCCAGAACCTGCAGAGTGGGTGCCCTAAACCCTGCACACAGAATCACAGAATCAGTTGAGTTGGAAAAGACCTCCAAGATCATCAAGTCCAACCCTTGGGCCAACTCCAGTCCCTTTACCAGATCATGGCACTCAGTGCCACGGCCAAGCTCAGTGCAAAAACCTCCAGGGATGGGGAATCCACCCCCTCTCTGGGCAGCCCATTCCAATCCCTGAGCACTCTCTCTGCAAAGAAGTTTTTTCTCATCTCCAACTTCAATTTCCCCTGGCAGAGCTTGAGCCCCCCGTGCCCCCTTGTCCTATTGCTGAGTGCCTGGGAGAAGAGACCAACCCCCACCTGGCCAGAACTTCCCTTCAGGCAGTTCCAGACAGTGCTGAGGTCACCTCTGAGCCTCCTCTTCTCCAGCACAAACACCCCCAGCTCCCTCAGCCTCTCCCCACAGCACTTGTGCTCCACTCCCTTCTCCAGCCTCGTTGCTCTCCCCTCAGCTTTCCCTTCTCCACCTGAACCCCCTCAGCTCTCCCAGCCCATCGTCCCTCTCCAGCATTCCAGGAGCCCCTTTGGGCACTGGAAGGGGCTCTCAGGTGTCTCTGGAGCTTTCCCTTCTCCAGCTGAAGCCTCTCAGGTCTTCATAGAATCATAGAATGGATTGGGTTGGAAAAGACCTCCGAGATCATCAAGTCCAACCCTTGGGCCAACTCCAGTCCCTTTACCAGATCATGGCACTCAGTGCCACGGCCAAGCTCAGCTGAAAAACCTCCAGGGATGGGGAATCCACCCCCTCTCTGGGCAGCCCATTCCAATCCCTGAGCACTCTCTCTGGAAACAATTTTTTTCTGATATTCAACTTAAATTTCCCCAGGCAGAGCTTGAGCCCGTGAATCCCTGCAGGCTGGGAGCAAACAAACCTTCAGCAGGGGCAGAGCTCCGAACGCTCCGTGGATCCTCCACACAACGGGAGCACCGCCGGGACACACTCGCTCTTCACAGACAAGTAAAAGCACTTTAAGGAGAGCTTTTTTCCCCTCCCTTTACTTTGTTTTAAATGGCTGAAGAATTTCCTCTGTGAATGCTCCCAATTGTGGCTCACGCTGAGTTATTTTTAAAAGCACAGAACCAGATTCTCAAGACCCTGAATGAGGAAATGCAAAGCTTTTATTAAGCAGTAATAGCCCAGACAATGGTCACGATTTCCCAAGGGTCTGAACACGGCAGCTGACAATAAGCTTTAGTCCTCCACAAAACCCCCTTCACGGGCTCAGAGGGTTTGCTTTGTATGATCCAGGCTCAAGTTAGGGAGTTAAAACTCAAAGCTCTGTGGTCGTTTTCAGTGTGATTTCCTCCAGCAAGGTATCTCTGATCAGAGATACAGAAATCACTGGGAAAAGACCCTTTACCCCATCTCATTCCCTCCTTTGCTCGTGCAGTAAAACCTCTCCAAACCTGCTACCAGGACATCATTCCATCTGGCTGGAGCTCTCCCTTTGGATGGATCCCAGCTGACAAACTGGCCAACCTTCCCGGGGTCAGGATCGTGAAAACAAAGCCATTTGAACCATCACACAATGACTCTCACCAACACAGCCAGGAACACACTTCAAACCTCAGATGGGCTATAACCAGATCCAGTCACCACATCAGCTCTTCCTCCTTGCAAGGAGGAGGAAGTTGCAACTACAAGGAGTTTGTCCAGTCTCCAAAAGCACCCAGAGGTTGGCCTTGGATAGGCCAATCCTCACTCATTAATGTGATTCCCATCACAGCTGAATTAGCTGCCCCTGCAGCAAAAGCAGCAGGCACTAAACCCAAAACAAGCACAGAAAACTGGACTAGTTCACAGAATAGAATCACAGAATTATAGAATGGGTTGGGTTGGAAAAGCCCTCCAAGATCATCAAGTCCAACCCTTGGTCCAACTCCAGTCCCTTTACCAGATCATGGCACTCAGTGCCACGGCCAAGCTCAGTGCAAAAACCTCCAGGGATGGGGAATCCACCCCCTCTCTGGGCAGCCCATTCCAATCCCTCAGCACTCTCTCTGCAAAGGATTTTTTCCTGCTCTCCAACTTCCATTTCCCCTGGCAGAGCTTGAGCCCCCCGTGCCCCCTTGTCCTATTGCTGAGTGCCTGGGAGAAGAGACCAACCCCCACCTGGCCACAACTTCCCTTCAGGCAGTTCCAGACAGTGCTGAGGTCACCTCTGAGCCTCCTCTTCTCCAGCACAAACACCCCCAGCTCCCTCAGCCTCTCCCCACAGCACTTGTGCTCCACTCCCTTCTCCAGCCTCGTTGCTCTTCTCTGGCCCCGCTCCAGCCCCTCAATCTCTTGCCTCAACTCAGGGGCCCACAACTCAACACAACACTCAAGGTGTGGCCTCACCAACACAAATGGTGGGTTTTCACTGCTGAATAGAAAGCAGATCTCCTGAGAAATTAAAAAAAAGTGAAACAACTCTGCAAACAATCAGATCTGTAGAAAAAAGTCCCAATGTAAATGTATCCCCCTTGAATGCTGCCCTCACCTTCAACAGAAGGCACCACCATAAATTCCAAAGTTCTTCAGGCCAAAACAAGTGCATTTCCATCGTCCCATCGTATCTCCTCTTCCCTGTCCCACTGCAACAACAAACCTCACCAACAAGAACCCAGCTTAGATTCAATCTGAGCACTTCCCAAACTGGTCTGCCACAAAACCAGGAGAGAGACCACAGGAACTCTTTCAAGGCATTGCGAAAACATCTCCTAATCTGCGTGTCTGTCAGTCTGTAACCAAGACAGCTGGTGTGCACTAAAGGAGGAAACACTTCAGAACCCTTCCCAAAGAGCTGCAATGGTCCTGCTGCACACCTGGCCATCAGCACACCTGCAGGTCTCAGGTGAGATCTGACCTGTGGTGAGATCTGTGTCTGCTCCACCTCTCCCCTTCCCACTGCTCAGAGCCACAGGCACTGCAAAAGGGTTTCAGATTTCACTACAGCTTCATAAAGGAAAGAAGGACAAGATGTTTAGAGGACTTAATTTAAAACATGCTTCATTCCCTTCCTTTTTCAACTCTGCCTGTAAAATCAGCCATAATGCAACAGCCTCTAATGTCTTTTTTACTATAAACTTCAAGGACTCTCGACCCACTTTAATCCCTCAGCAACTGAAAAGTAATTAATAACCTGCTTGTCTGTAAAACAGCTGCCCATGCCTGTGTCCAGAGAAATATGCAGAAATTCATGATATGCTCAGAAAATGGATGTACTCAAACTGAGGATGCCAAACACACCCCAGATAAGGCCACTCAGAGAATTCACAGAAGCACTTTTTGTGCAGCAACATCTGTAAATCAAAGCATATTATTTTCCACCCTCATAATCAAGAGGTTTGCTGGATTATCCAGAGCTCTGTCTGCTCCTGACAGACAGGGCTGTTGAAGCTCCTGCAGCTGCCTGAAGGACACGCTCAGGCAAAGAGACACTCGTGACACCCAGCAACGAGCACGGCCCCTTCAGCACTCACTTCCAATTAGGAAAACTCTCTGTGTGACAGGGAAAGAGTCCCTCGGAGCCAGAGGAGTGGCCACAGGTGACAAATGTGCCAAGAGCAGCCTGGCAGTGCCATCTCACAGAGTGAGGATCAGGCAGAATGCAGGCAGGGGGGCTGCAAAATGGCCTGGAAAAGGCAGCTCTGACAGCGAGCAGAGCCTCAATTAACGAGCTGCATTTGCAAGGCCAGACTCCAAAATGCTCTTCTCATCATCCAATCATCCAACCCATGCTTAGAGCCACACCATTATACCCTGGAATTGGGTATCAGCTGGCTGAACTAATCCCAGCCAGATGCTCAAACTACCAGCAAATAGGTCAGTCATGCATCCCACACAGCCTTGAGGGTGCAGTCACGCCCCGCCACTCCTGCACCTGTGACAAGGCTTTGGGAGGCTCCTCACAGCCCCATCTGCCAAATGGTACTTCATTTGGTGGTTCAGGGGAAGGGAAGTCACAGCCCACCTCGTTGCCAGGAAGCCTTTTCATTGCTACCTTTCCAAATCATGTTATGCAACAGGTAATTCACTGCTCCACATGTAGGAGCAAAAATGCCCTTCGGCATCAATAACAATTCCAGGTTACTGTAATGGTAATGGAAAGGAGATGGGGGAGATTTTATTACACAACCCTGCAAATTACTTAAATCAAGCAAAAAGGTAAAAGGTTAAATTAAGGCTCCTTTCCTTCTCCGCCTGTGAGAGTACACACAACAAAATTAAATACAGCTGTTGGCTTTCAGATGTGTTATCACAGTCATTATTAACCCACAGAAGATCCAAGGATAAGTTATTCCAGGTAATTTATGTCACCTGTCCAAAGAGGGTGGTGACAGACACCACCTTGGGACACACTCAGAACTCTGTCACAGTGATCTCTCATGGCCATCAATGACCTTGACATTAACACAATAAATATTTTAGCATATAATGAGTTTGCTGCATTTCATTTGCTCCCTGGGCCAGTGAAGATCAGTCAGGAAGAGATCAATTGCAGGCACGAAAGCTCCCACAAAACCGAAAGCCACAGCGAAGATCTTATTTCCTGCAGTAAGAAGTTGGAAGGGGTGAGGACAAAAAAGGTGTTTTAAAAAAACAACAACTTCTGAGCTCAGCATTTACACAAACTTCCACCAACAGCAAGAGCCCTGCAGTCACTCAGGCAGGACTGGCCCTGAAGCTGCATCTTTATGGTTTGGAATCCCAAGATTCCTTCATGCCAGCAGCAAACCTCTCAAAAATAACCCCAAAACCCCACAAGTTTCCCAGGAGTTTGGAGGACAGACTGCACAGGAGCTCTGGAGAACGAGGGAACCTGAATGTTCCAGCTCCAGTTCTGTCACCAGCTCACTGGGATCACTTGGATCACTGCAGACACAACCTTGCAGCTCCATTTCTTTGCCTGCTTGGAGGCTCCAGGGCTTTGTCATTTTGCAGCAGCACCTCCAGAACACGTGGAATTGTCCATACTGGGCACAGAGTGGCTGGAGAGCAGCCAGGCAGAAAGGGACCTGGGGGGACTGAGGGACAGGAAGCTGAAGAGGAGCCAAGAGTGTGGCCAGGTGGCCAAGAAGGCCAATGGGCTCCTGGCCTGGCTCCAAAGTAGCGTGGCCAGCAGGCCCAGGGCAGTGAGCCTTCCCCTGGCCTCTGCCTTGGGGAGGCCACACCTTGAGTGTTGTGTTGAGTTGTGGGCCCCTGAGTTGAGGCAAGAGATTGAGGGGCTGGAGCGGGGCCAGAGAAGAGCAAGGAGGCTGGAGAAGGGAGTGGAGCACAAGTGCTGTGGGGAGAGGCTGAGGGAGCTGGGGGTGTTTGTGCTGGAGAAGAGGAGGCTCAGAGGTGACCTCAGCACTGTCTGGAACTGCCTGAAGGGAAGTTCCAGCCAGGTGGGGGTTGGTCTCTTCTCCCAGGCACTCAGCAATAGGACAAGGGGGCACGGGGGGCTCAAGCTCTGCCAGGGGAAATTGAAGTTGGAGAGCAGAAAAAACTTCTTTGCAGAGAGAGTGCTCAGGGATTGGAATGGGCTGCCCAGAGAGGGGGTGGATTCCCCATCCCTGGAGGTTTTTGCACTGAGCTTGGCCGTGGCACTGAGTGCCATGATCTGGTAAAGGGACTGGAGTTGGCCCAAGGGTTGGACTTGATGATCTCGGAGGGCTTTTCCAACCCAATCCATTCTAGGATTCTGTATCTCCTCAGCCCAAGGAAGGGAGATGCCAAGACACCCTTATCCCTGCAGAGGGTGAACACACAAAGCCAGCAGATACTGTGGCTGCTCATCTGTGCCAAAACCTCAACCAGCCAGCTTGCCTCCTTTTTTTTGGATCACATTTTCAACAGATTTAGAGAAAAATTATCCCAGGGGTATGGCAATGGACCAGAATGCAGGAGATCATTTCATGGCATCTGTAACAGCACCCACTTAACAACAACTCCTCAATTTTTGTCTCATGACCTCACTCATTAGGAAGTGCTTTTATCACCCTTCAATAATATCTTTACAAACACTCTCCCCCTTCTATGTCTCCACCAAGTCTTTCCTTACTGCCATATAAGCCTGAGGCTTCCCTTTCCTCCCCTTGAGATGGAGTCAAGGTAAGATCTTAATTTCCTCTGCCATCTGCAATAAAATTCCCTATACACTGTGCCAAACAAGCTGGAATTACACCATTAATTTCAGCTTAGTCAGCTCACCCTACAGACTAAGTCAATATTTGACACATATTTAGCAAGGACTACAATTTATTTTAATTCAGCTCACCGTGCCCACCAGAGCAAAGGATGAGAGTCAGCAGGAAAACACGAGAAAACACGAGACAACCACAGCCTTCTGTCATCAAATAAAAGGGATTGAGGGATAGAGGGACCACTGTGTCCTGAGATCAGCCCTCCAGAGCAGGGGCTGCTTCCCGAGGAACAACCAGAATTCCCATGCACAGCCCCGGGCAGTGAGAACATCCCAGCTTGCAGAGGGGAGGTTGCTAAGGCAGGAAAACAAAAGGCTAGTTGTGTGCAGCCCACACCTCCTCAACACACCCCATCACTGCTGGGGATGGGGCAGGGCAGCCCATCCAAGAAGCTCCAGCTGAATCCAGGCTCCATCAAACCATCTCTGAGCAGGCACAGAATCCCAGACTATTCTGAGTTGGGAGGGACCCACAAGGATCATCAAGTCCAACTCTTCAGTCAAAGGCCCACACAGGGGATTGAACCCATGACCTTGGCATTGTTACAACCAAGCTTTAACCAACTGAGCTCATCTCAGGGTGCTGCAGTCCCTCAGAGCAGGTCATGTTTTCTGGTATCTTCCCAGCTGCTCCACAGCTGGCAGAGACCAGGGAAACTCTGAGGAAAAGGATTTATGTGAGAACAAAGCCAAAGAGGAAGGAGTCAAATCAGCCAGCAGAGTGTGAGCAAGAAAATCCCAATAAACAGGACAGATCAAGAACAACTTCACCAGAAGCTGCAACTGGCCCAACACTCATTTATTTACAGAATCCCAGACTGTTCTGAGTTGGGAGGACCCACAAGGATCATCAAGTCCAACTCTTAAGTCAATGGCCCACAGAGGGGATTGAACCCATGACCTTGGCATTGTTACAACCAAGTTTTAACCAACTCAGCTCATCTCAGGGTAGATTTTAAGCCTGGAAAAAATACCCCACCAGCTGCAGGGCAGTCCCTGAGCTTGCCACCCCCTCCCACAAGTTTTGTGAGCTGCTGAAATCCAGCTGTTTGACAGGAGCACAGCCCAGCAGACCTCGATGCCGTGAGTCAGCAGCGCCTGGCGCAGATGGGATCTCTCTCTCTCTCTCCCCAAGTGCCTGTTTTCCACAGCAACATCTCCAGACCAGGCACAGCGTCAGCACAACTCGCCCTCAGAGCCTTCTGCCAGCAGTTTAGAGGAAGAAAAACTGCTGAAGCCACCCAGAATGCCAAGCTGGTTAATGACAGCCCCCCCCAAGAAACAGGTTTACCCCACACTGTGTCAGCTTTTCATATGAAGCTGCTCCAAAAGTTGGAAGATCGACACTTTTTCTGCTTTTCAACAGAAAAAGCCAAAAATGGGAGCAATTCCTTTAACTGTCACTTCAGTTTCTCATGTCACATCATTTTCCCTCCTCCCTCATATCAGGTACTAAAGCTCTGGATCTCTCTAACCCTGATCTATGTGCTGGTTCATCCTGCTGGCTGGCAAAGCCCTTTGCTTACACGAGCCGTGGGAAATGGTGCCAAAGTTGAAGATTAAAGGAATAGGTCAGTGAAAAATCCTAACAAACAGCCCATCCCGGGGAGTAGGGGGAGGAGTGTTGATCCAAACCTCCCTCTTACACAACCAGCCAGAGTGAGTCCTCTCGTGTCAGCAGATACGGAGCATTACACGGGTCGGAGCCGCCACGAGCAGGGAAAGCTCAGAGAAAACAAAACGCATGCGAGAAAACCAGGCGGTCTTTGTTTTGTGCGGAACAGGCAGCGAGAGGAGAGGCCAAACCCCGAGTAAACAGTCCATGTGCAGCCCAAAACAGCTGCAGAAAGCGGAGCCTCCCACCCAGCAGCGCATCGGGGACCTTGCAGGGATCCAATCACAGAATCACAGAATGGATTGGGTTGGAAAAGCCCTCCGAGATCATCAAGTCCAACCCTTGGGCCAACTCCAGTCCCTTTACCAGATCATGGCACTCAGTGCCACGGCCAAGCTCAGTGCAAAAACCTCCAGGGATGGGGAATCCACCCCCTCTCTGGGCAGCCCATTCCAATCCCTCAGCACTCTCTCTGCAAAGAAGTTTTTTCTGCTCTCCAACTTCAATTTCCCCTGGCAGAGCTTGAGCCCCCCGTGCCCCCTTGTCCTATTGCTGAGTGCCTGGGAGAAGAGACCAACCCCCACCTGGCCACAACTTCCCTTCAGGCACTTCCAGACAGTGCTGAGGTCACCTCTGAGCCTCCTCTTCTCCAGCACAAACACCCCCAGCTCCCTCAGCCTCTCCCCACAGCACTTGTGCTCCACTCCCTTCTCCAGCCTCGTTGCACCCAAGAAAACTCCGTGAAACCCCCACCAAGGAGCAGGTGCTGCAAACTCAGGGTCCTGCCAAGTTGTGAGAGAATTGCAGTGATGGAGATCTGTGTCTCCCAAGGGAAAATCAGCCTCCAAAATGAGTGTCCAAGCTGGAGTAAGGGAACAGACACCGAAAATATCTCCAGTAGCTCAGTCTGAGGCAGTTTCCCTTCCTCTCAGTCTGATCCCTTGCAGCAGAGTCCTATCCCGAAGACTGAAACGCTGGAGTTATTTGCATAAGTGCCACATGAATGGAAGGCTCAAATGGGACCCAGCCACGTGTCCTTGGATCCTCACCCACCTGGAGCTGGGTGAGCAGGAGCCCGTGTGATTTCAGCCCCGTGATCGGGCTGGTTTGGCACATCCTGACTGGAAAAAGTGCCCTTCTCATCCCTGAATCTGAGCAGGCAAAGCCGAGGGGCACTCTGTGTTTCCTGCCCAATTCCAGATAAGATCTTTCGCTGTTTGAACTTGCAAAGCAGTTTAGGTGTGTGCTTCCCTCCCCTGCTTGCAGGGCTCCTGCAGAAAGTTTGATCCACCCCTTCATTTAGTTGAGTCTGTTTGGAGTGAATAAGGTCCCTTAAGCAGTGAACACAGCAATGGTTTAGCTTTAAAAAAAAAAATAAAAATCCCCTGCAAACAGATGATGTAATGCCCAAGCGCCATGTTTAAACAGTAGCTAATTTGCCAGGTGGATAAACCAGGGTGAAATCTGTGAGGCTTTCTAATTTCCCACATTCACCAGAGCTTTGTTCTTGGTGCTTTTCAAAAGCAGGCTACGTTTTTGTGTCCACACTGTGGTTTCCTTCAGCTTCTGCAGCCAAAGACTTTGTCCAGGGGCGAGAGAAAACCTTGCTGTAAACCTTGATCTGCATCTTTGTGTTGTTCAGTTTTACTTTGTGACTGAATTAAAATCCCAAACCACCCCTTTGATGAGCTGCAGCACTGCAGGACGGGGTTTATTCTGAATTTGGATCTCGTGTCTCTGCAGCATCTTCCTTTGCCCAGGCAGGAATGGAGGGAGCTGAGGGAGCTGGGGGTGTTTGTGCTGGAGAAGANGCCTCTCACAGCCCCCACCCCGAGTGCAGCTTCAGAAAACACAAGGGGCTCTCATGTGGAAACTACTCTGAGTGCTGAGTTGATGGGAGAGATTTCACACAATCTGTTTTCTTCTGACCCTTCGCTCCCAAGAGTTGTCAGGTTTTGGAGAGGAAAGAGGAAGAATGGCAGATTGTTGGAAGGGTGAAAGGAAGAACTGTTGGTCTCAGCCCTGAGAAGAGCAGGTTTCATCACACAGACACAGTTTCAATGGAGTGAGGCCCTCAGATGTTGGGTATTTTCCCCCAAAACAAACCCACAGTGGGCTCTGACCACAACCCAGTGACAATGAGGAACAAGATTTCACAAGATTTCAACCTGACCTAATCACGCCGCAATCTCTAAAGCTAAAAAAAACCCTAAAAAAGCAAACAAAAATCAAATAAACAAAACCACAAAACAAAAACAATGCCCTAAATAAAACCAACAAAAAACCTCACAGCCCTTTCATCATCAGGCCTCTCTCACAAATGGACATTCTGGACATTCACAAACACAGTGTGGGTTTTCTCCTTAGATTAAAAATAAATAAGCAAAGATTTATTTTGTAGTAATATCCACGACAAGGAATTCTGGCTCAAAAAAAAAAAAATTCAGAAAACTACATCTATGGAAGTGCTTTTTAAATACAGCTTAACCTTTAAAAAAGCCACAACTGTAACACACACAGGAAAATGGGCTGTGCTGTCAGAGTGTAATTAAAACACCCAAACCAACTCAATTCTGCTTCACGCAGAGATAGCCAAGATGAGACATGGGAGAAAGTCAAGCAAACAAATTCTCCCTCAAAAGGTCATTGCAAACAATTACTAAAATTCAATACTGCAAACAACACATGCCAATTCTTCTTTTCAATTTACAAAACAACTTTACTGCTGTAGTTACGACTTTGAAAGAATAATAATCCCAAGGATCAGGCAGCTGATTAAATAATTACATGAACACCAAGGAACCATTAAAACTGCATTTCAAAGCGAGTAGGAAACTGTTTGTTTCCTCTTCCTCTCCCTCTGCTTTTGCATAACCCAGTTCCCAAAACACATCCCATCTGCAGCTCATCTTGGGCCAGGATGAAGACATTCCTTGCCATGTATGGGAACTAAGGGAGATTATTAATTTCACTTCTCATAACAGAAAAACAGAAAGTCATAGCGAGAAGACTTCAAAATAAGAAGTAAAGCAACAAACGTCTGAAAAGATTTGTACCAAGGCACATTTTTCTTGTTGCCTTGCTACCAAGAGCCTTAAAATGGGGCGTTTTCTCCTTTCAGTGCTAGTCCAGGCCCATTGAGAGGAACTGTGTGTGTCAGCACAAACCTCTGCTGCACCAGCAGCAGCACAGCTGAAAAATGAGCCTCTGATTGTGGTGACCTTCACAGTCACAGAGAGCAGCCATTCCTGTCCATTCAGCGTGTTCGTTCAGAACAAGTGCCCCCCCAGCCTCAGTGAATGACCCTCCTTGGTCCTGAGCAGGCCCTGGATCTGCAGGGAGCACACAAGGCCACTGGGGCCCTGACTGGGAGGGTCTGCAAAGCTGATGGGCAGAAAAAGACCTGGAGGTACCAGTGACAGTGGCTGGACATGAGCC
>VWZD01006217.1:0-19007 GCA_013396695.1 Sakesphorus luctuosus
TGGCATTTTCATTACTCTCTCATTACAGACTATCAGCTAGTTAACACATTTATAATTAAGAGAGTTAAAAGATAATTTCCAGATATGCCTTATCAGATATTTTAAGAATCCATATGAATTATAACTATTATTCCCCTCTTATCTATGCATGTATAATTCACTAAAAAACTTGATCATCTGCAATGGACAAAATATGCATTTTCTAAAAATGCAGCATCTATTACTCAGTAGTTCATGTCCATGTTGAGTCATTTCTGTCTCTTTATACTGTTGAAACCTAGTCTTTTCCACTTTGTTTGTCTGGCCCCTGAAAATGCGTTTAGTTTTCCTAGGAAATATTGATTCGATTAAGTGTCTCATTCCCCTTCGCAACCCCAGTTGTTAAAGAATAAACTCATCTTAGTAGATTTTTTTTAATTTGTTTTGTTTGGCATCTTCATTTGAAGTGATTTGAATAATAAATGAGAAAATGCTAATCAATTTGGAGGTTTTACTCCATCTTTTAGATAAGGTATGTTCATAAAGCTGAGTGTTCTGCAATTTTTCACAGTTGGCAGATTTTGCTAATGTGGTTGTGTGAGAACTTGTGATTTTTTTCAAAAGCATGAGAGGAATTGTAGGCTTTGTAAAAGGTGACAGATTAATTGTCATGAAGACTAGAATTCCACTGTCCCAAGGAAGAAATGCATCAAAGATTAATACTCTTGTTATCTTGCTCATTTTAAAGTAGGGAGTCTGCTCTTTTTCTATTAGGAAAAAGCACTCATCAGGATGTGGGGAACAGTTTATCCTCTATGGCATTTAAGTCTTTGCGTTTTCTACTGTAATTTTCTATCGAGGAAAAATATGTGCCCTGTGTACTAGTACAGGACATTGGCCAAAATATGCATATTAAGTACAGACTATTTTTACCTCAATTTTGTTTATTTCCTCTGTCTCTGTTGGAGATTCCAAGGTGACCAAATCAAGAGTCCTGGAGATTTCAGGCTAGTTGTCTGTCGTGCCCACATGGATGTATTAGATGGGAAGCCTTTTTCACCCACTTCGTTAGAACCCATGCTTATTTTTGGTTTATGTCTCATATTCCGTTGTAATATGAATGACAGGTTTTGGGGTGGGTTTTCTTTGTGAAATTTTCAGTTTCTGAATCTTTGTCTTCTGTAGATCAGAAGCATGTGGGGTTTATTTCTGTCAGTTATAGAGCAGAACAAAATTGATTTGGCACTGATCAATATTTAAGTATAACCAACATATTGCCAAAACTATGGATGCAAATATTACAATTTTCTGTGATAAGATAGAAAAGTTTTGGAAATATTGTTTTCAAGCCAAATCTTTGATCTTACCTTCTCTTAAGCTTTTTGACCCAGTTGTCCATCTCAAGTCTGTGTATATGTCATTGTGTTAATCTTCAAGGTACTACAGACCTTCACGAATGTAGTAAAGGAGATTGTCTGCTGTAAATCCAGCATGGTCAAAAGGCTCAGTTTGAATTATTTGACTTTTAGAGGATTGCAGGTGTTTAGAATTAGGCAGTATAGGGTATAAATAGGAGGGTTATGTTGATTTAGTATTCATGATAATATTGTGGCTTCTTCAGATGCACGGTTGAGTTGTAGTCTTTTTAAAGACTGCCATGTTTTGTGTTGTTCAGTGTCTCTATATTGCATAACACGATACTTCTCTTTGATATAATTTAAATTAGGAAATGCACAAAAGCTTTAGGTGTGTTGATAGCATTATGATACTGTGTTCAGTATCAAATATGACTTCATGGCGCGATGCATCTTAATTTTGCTAAACTGCAGATAAAAAATACATGCAACCTAGTTTAGCATCCATGAAATTTCAGTACTTTATTTCAGTTTTTGGTAAAAAAATATGTTCTGTGAATTGTCAACCCACAAATATGTAAGTTCAACTGTAATAGTGAAGAGCAAGACAAAAGATGAGTGTTTTGTAGTCTTGTAGCTTAGGTGATTGAATACATTCTGAAACATCCATCCCAAAATGAGAATTAGCAAAATGGAGTCACAGCGTTTGAAAACTGAATTATAAATTTCTGAAAACTGTAGAAATGTTACAGCTATTTTAGTAAAATAGCAATAATATGCTATTGATTAATTATACTTTTTTTACTCTAACTAGGAAAAAATACTTTATTCAAAGGGAAGTTCTGAGGTTTTGAGTATGATTGCAAACATTTGACTAAGCTATATGTGGATTCTTACAAATGTAATTTTTTTTAGTCAAGGGTAATAATAACCTTTTTTATTATTATTTATCACTGAGGAATATATCATGCATCTCTTAGGTATACTGATAACTGCACATTTTTCTCAAAAGAAAGCCTGTATCAAACTATGTGTTATCAAATCCTTCCTGGAATTTTTAGACTACAAATTTGTAACAGTTCAAGAAAAACATATGAATCATATTGAAGATAGTGGTGTATTAGAACCACGTTAGTCAGATGCAATTTGTGTTCATAGTGTGAACTCTAAACTTTTCAATTACTGTTGTCTAAACGATGCCTGTGAAACCTTATTCATACTAGGCAGCTGAATAAAAGATTTCACATTGCAAAAAGCAATTTTGCCATCATTATCTAAAATAAGAGGGCCCTAGGAAGAAAGGATTATCATATATTAAATAAAAAGTTCACCACCTTGCAGCTTTAATCCCGTTAGGAAAGATTATTTCTATCTAACTTAATCAGCCAGAGGTCTTGATTGCCTGGAGTATTAATTGATTTAGGTCTTCATTAAGGTCAGAGGTACCCATGGCTGACCAGAGGCAGCCTATTAGCGTGTTGTCAGTTCTGTTTCTTTACATTGACTGAGCCTAATGGTGGGTTGTGTCACTGTTAGGTCAGGGGGTCACTGAGCCTTTTGTGCACCCTGAGCTGTTAAAGGGCAGAAGTCACCCAGACACCAAACTGCATTCATAGCAAAGATTTGGCTGATTGCATATTGACTCCATCTTTTCCAAGACATATTAATTTGTTTATGTGGTGCAACTATTAGCATTCACCTAAAGATCTGTTTGTGAATGCTTGTGATTCCTCTCTTAGAAGTTCACTGCAATTTTTCTATTATGTCAGTTAATCACCAGCAAGGTTTAATAATTCCAGCTGGACAAGTTTCGTAAACTTGCCGTAGTCGCTCTTAGGTTTTAATTAAAAAAAAAAAGAAACAACGCAGTGCATATCTGTAGATATCCTATTACTTCTGTTTCTTTCTAGGCAACAATAATAGCAGCGTTCTCTTGCTAATTAGCAGCTTAACATAATCCTTATGTTCAATTAAGTCTGTTTTGCTCATTGTTTCTTTTCCAGATATATTTTGTGGTAGATAGGTTGTGTCCTTTTGGTAACTTACAATGTTCTTCTGACTTTTCCTTTCCATCATACCATAGATGCTTTTCTTCTGCTTTCCTACTAAGCAAAAGCATCTTTAAAAAAAAAACAACAACAACAAAAAAACCCTTGCTATACTGGCTTCCATCTGCGTTTGCTGTGACCTAGCTCTGTATTATCCCTGTAGCACAGCTACACTAGGAAAAGTAGTAATTCTCAAATAAAATATTAGTTTTCTATGAGAGCATGGATTGCATCCTCTGAGGTTCTGATTGCCCACTGAACTCCACTGATTACTTACAATTGTGCTAGGTGAGCAAAACAGCTGCTAAACTATTATGTTAATTTATTAGGACTCACCTCTCATTTAATTTTCAGTTATATAAATGAAAATAAAAATGGAAGAAATGTGGAATCACATGAGGCCCCCTTTATAACCTGCTGACTTCTGTGGAGCTATATTAGAAATAAACTGGTACAAGTGAGCATCTCAGCAGTACAGCATTTGGTTTGGGGTTTTGTTTGTTTGCTTGCTTGTTTTTCTTTGTGTTTGTGAAGTCTTTAATGACATTTTAGCACTAGAAATATGTGTATGGTCTACAGTCAAAATCAAATTACCAGTGAGACATCCACTGTATAAATACAGATCCTTTAAGGATCAATACAGATCCTTTGTATTGTAGGATTTTTTTCTGTGCTGAGTTTACTGGATATGCAGCTTCTGTAGACTTGATACTCTGTGAATCTATAGCCTGAGAGATCTTCTGTTATACTCATAAATGCTCCAAAAAGATAAACTGTTGCAAGGTTCTAGCAGGGTTTTGCAGAACACTTTCACAACACAAGGACTGACACCATACATTGTGACAGCTCCTCTTGTAAGATTTCAGTACTGTGAACAAGATAGTATGATGATTCCCTGTTGCTAACGATTTTCTGTATAATGCTTCAAACATTCCAGAGACAACCTCTTGAAATCTGCTAAACTGGTGTTTATACTGGTTTGCTGCTTTGTCCCTGCTGATTATTTATTCTTGCTTTTACTGACCGAGTCACTGGAAAAGAAAAGAGGGACGTCACTGCTGCTTCTCTTATCCTAAATTATGTCCCCCTGAAATACAGCTGGTGCATGTCTGTGGCCATTTTTTTACCCTTTTCCCCTGCATCCACCTTTTCATAACATAGTGGCTTGTTAGGACCGTTGTTTCTCTATTAATTGCATCTTAAGATACAAACAAGTATGTTAAGAACAGAGGGATTTTTTCAATTGATTTTTAGAGAACTCTGCAAAATTCCCACTGAATCTCAGCCAAAAGTGGTGCCAATTTTACTCAAATCCTTCAGAGATTTTCTTATGACCTTGCTTATGACCAGTGGGGCTAATTGTATCAGAACTGTCCAGGATACTTTCAGAAAGTGCTATCTTGTTCTGTATTTCAAAACACTGACAGATATTTTGTCGTTAATTAGTATTCATATTATGTCTCAAACAATCTGTTCAAGAATAGGGGAAGTGAACTGGTTGAACAGCTCTTCTGTCTACCTAATAATTAACATGGGTGATGCATGGAAAACCAGCAGCTCAACAAGGGAAAAAAGGAAGAAATATTGCCAGTGTGATTCTTTTTCTGTAGAAGTATAAACTACCTGCACTGGAGTTTTTGACTAATGCATGGATTTCACTTTGCAGAGGTGAAAATGACTGGTTTGCTCTAAAAACAAACCTGTGCCCTTCTGAATCATATCTTCCCGAAATTGTTTCTCATCTTGTCAGTATGCCACTTGGTAGCTGGCTGGACTCCCTTGTTCAGTGGCACATATTTTAAAATAACACTGGAAAAAAAATTGTTCCTATAAACCAAAATATTGCTTGCATATTTTTTTGTTCCAAATTCAGGATTATACGAAGCATTATCAAACAATATTTCAGATATTTTAAACTATTTAAATAGTTGATGGATGTCAATTGATATGTTATGCTTCCTCTCTGCCTCCTCCCCCTCTTCAGCTGCTAATCATAGAACTTGTATGCCAAATTGTATAAGATACTCTTCCAATAGTTACATGTGTGAGTCTTTTGTGAGACACAGACAGTTATGAGGACAGATTTGGAGTTGCATATGGGTCTGTCACATGATTTGATTGCCATGTCTTCTAGGATACAGATTTCTTTCTTAATTATTCTTAATTCTGAGGAATTTTTACATTTGATACAGTAATTTCTGCAAAATTCTTTTTAAAGATTTCTTGCACAGTCCGTTTTCCCTCTCTTTACTTCTAGCAAAATCCTTCCTATGCTGACTTCAAAGCTGCTTACGCCCACCTGACTTCCCACTTCTATACTTAGTTTTCTTTTGATAGTGAATAAAATTTCCTGCTTCACTGATTAGGAGATGCACAGACTTCCTAGAGAAGTGCAGCATAAGATGATGGAAAGTTTTGATATTTACATTAAGATTTTATAATAAATTTTTGAGATGTCTGAACAGTAAGAATAAATGTTTCCTTTGCTAGCTGCTTTTAAAAAAGTAGGTCTTCAGAGTGTTGCTGGGAAGATTTTGGAAAAACAGCCCAAAGTAACTGCATTGCAGCTCAATTTAAAATGTATATTGTTGCTATATCTGGCCACCCATTTAATTCCATTTTCAAAAGGTGACCCATCTCTTTGTTCAAGTAGCATTCTTCTGCTTTTATTTTCAATCTGCAATTTCCTTTTATCTTCTGGTGGAATATCATGACTTTTTTTTCAGACACAATCGTTTAGGTGTTCTGCACGTATATTTTTACAGTATTTTTAAATTAGTTTACTAAAGATGTTATAGATATGTACTGATACTTTCTTATATAGTTTTGCATAAAACAAAGCTTAAGACATGAAAGTTTAAGAAAATAGCATTGAACCAAAGATAATGTGCATATCACTCAAAAAAAAGAAAGCAAGAACATATTGACCTTGTTGGGGCATCAGTGTGATACAGCAGCAGTAAAAGTCCGTAACATCAGCTATTATTGTTTTGAGCTGACACATGTATCCATGTATTAACTATTAGGTTACAGTTTATTGCAGTGCTATGTTTCCATATTGTAGTTAAATCCCTATTAAAAAAATTGTCTTTAGACTGGCAAGTTTGTTCCATATGTGGCAAATGATGGCAAAGAACAGTACTATTGAAAGAGACTACCTAGAAAATAGAAAGGTGCTTCTCTTGTCTTCTGTAAACTCCCAGAATCTTATTTGCTTATTTTTATTCTCTTCTAGGTTGGAGATGTTCTCTACTGTGCAGGACAGATTGCTCTAGTACCTTGTACGATGCAGCTTGTTAGCGGTGGCATACGGACAGAGGCCGTAGTTTCCCTCCGTCATGTTGAGCGAGTTCTCCAAGCTATGAGCCAGAAGACTGCGCTCCATCACATCATCACAGCCTGCTGCTATGTAACTGACAGCAGGCACATTCCTATTGCTCGCTCTGCATGGCAGAAGAAATTGCGAGAATGTAAAAAGGTAACTGCGATATCCATTTTCTTCTTTCTGGGTTGGCTGTTTTTTCTCCCTTGAAGTCATGTAGTAATATCAGAATTTTCTCAGTGCAATTCAGAGGGGTTCAAGTGAAGCTGATACAATATGGTTTGATTGAGCTGTTATGTTCTGGCTCATAAGTGGTTGTGCACAATTGAGAAAGAAAATTGCTTAATAGAAAGTTATATTCACCACTAACTTTGTCTTAATTCCCCAAAGCACTGTGCTAAAGGACTCTTAAAGAACAGTCAATTTCTCTAACAAAAATGTGAACAATACCTCATTTGAATTACTTCTACTCATATATTTTTGAATAATAAGAACTGGGGATTTTATTTAAACTTTTTGTTAGTGAGGGTTTTTTCCCTACTGTTTCTTACAAGCACTATTGTCATGACAACTGAGTTTAGCAATTTACAGCTCATTATTGCTTTATGTTCAGCTGGACTTTTTAAGACTAGATCAGGACATGCTTCTCTATTGGTTAACTCTACATTAACAATTTAATAATTTGCAGAGTGATTTATAACTATACCATAATAATTTCTATTATGTATGTGCCACTTTTCTTCAATAGGCATGGAACTCCCTGTCAGCATTAAAAGGTAGTGGCCACAAGTTTTGTAAATAAAACATAACTTCCCCATAAATGCATGAAAATGAGAATAGTAACTGCATAATTTCTGTATGATTTAATATAACCTAATTACTATGTTTTAAGGAAAAAGACGCGTGAAACTTTCCTTCTATTTGCCTTTGATTTCATTCTCTGCACTAGGCACCAGTCTTTCTGAGTAAATATGGAGACTTAGCTAGATACTTACACATCCCATTTACTAGTAAAGGATCCTCTTAAATAGTGTTTATTACACCTCCAAGTCCAGATTCAGATTCAATATTGAACCTTAATTCAAGTCAGGTTTTTAAATTCTATTCTGTTTCTTGCTCTGTGACTGGTTAATAACAAGTACCATGACCAAAAAGCCTACCTGCTTTCTGATTTGGGATATATATGATTGGAGGAGAAATTGGTGGTGTTTGCCAGCCCTTTGAAATGTTTCCTTTTTCCAGATAAAATTTTTTAGGTCCTCTGTAGTTATTATACTTACCAACTACTCTTTATCAAGTCTTTTATTTCTTGCACTCACTAAGATGACTAGACAGTATTTTTTTACTCTTTTTTTAGCTACATGAAAAATACTGATGAGAGGACTTCCTTTTGAGTTATTACTAGTGTTTATTCCATGTCACTTTTTGATTGTTCAAGCCATAGTTTAAAAAATAGATTGTTGCCTACATGTACTCCTGTGAAGAGATAGCTGCCTGACAGTTTTCAGGAATCTTCAGGAAAAACATCCTGCAACCAGGCATCAGGCAAGCATCAGGCAATACTGGAAGATGTTCATCAGTCTTATGCTGTGCTTATCAGGTCATAATTTATTAATGACAGTATCAGAAAGAGAAAAAAAAATATTAGCAGATAAAGTAATGTGTGCCACAACACAATCAAATAATGCTTTGGAAAAAAGCTAAATATAAATGGGAATGAGATGTTATTAGCAGCTAGATGTTCCAGTTTCTCTCTATATTAGTCACTAGAAGGTTCAGACAGCGGAATTGAATTTTATCTCATGATACGCATATTTTCTGATTAGTAAGGGTTTGTGTACACAGTAAAGCAGAGAAAAATACTTATCAAACCCCTCTGTTACAAGGAACCAGGGGGAGGAATTATCCTGCCCTGAAAAATACGATTGTCCTGTTGACAGAAATAGAGATTTTATATCGGAAAATGATAAATTATACAACAGCTGTACTTCTGCCTCACTTATTTCATAGATTCAGTGAAAACAGGTAATGTACTTTTTACTTTGGAGCAGCCTTATGGATTCTGTAAGATGTTGCCTTTCTGTGTGGCAGACAGAATACAGCAGCCATACTCTGAAATCATATCCCTTACCTGTGTGGGTTTTTTTGTTTTGGTATCACAGTGCTATTACAGATAGTTCTGTTGGATACTATGATGTGAAATAATGGTCTGTTTTCTTCAAGTAAACTAAGTGAGACAAACCAAAAGTATTTTATTATTCTTGAACTGTATTTCAAGCACTGGCCAAAGGCCTGAACCAGTAGCACCCTACAAATTATTTAGTAAGAGCAAATGGTGTTTCAGTTGAAATTATTCTGCTTCTGTCATCCATGAAAAAAAGGAGTTTGTGTGTGCAAACAAAACAATTCAACTCAGGACTCATCTTTTTAAGCTATAAATGATAAACCATAGAACTAATTATGTTTTAAAGACAAGGTTTAGATTCTACATTTCTGTTTGTTGAATGTTCTATATGTAGTAGCAAAGTGATGGTATATTAAGATTGACATAATTGTATTTTATGTGGTGACTAAATCATATGCATCAGAACTGCCAAAGGTGTTTTTATTTAGAGCAGAGAAAATTATTAGCATTCTGTCATGTAGTGATGCCTGGTAAATATCTTCTACATAAATAATACTGTTCAGCAACTTCAGTTGATCCTTCTACATGTTTGATGGCAGTAGTCTGTAAAGAATGAAAGAGATTATATTAATTGTTTAGGACACAAATAAATTGGACCTAACTGCACATAATATAAAGAGAAGTGTGAGAATTGTTCTCTGGATGTGTTTGTATAGCACAAAAGGTTTACTTCTAAGAGCAGAATGTGGACATGCAATTCAAAGCTTCATTTGAATAAGACCACAGGGTCAGAACAGACTTAGGTGGACTTTCGAAGACTTCTTGTCATATTTACAGTGACAATTGTCTTTTAGAAACTCTTGAGTTATGGAAAAAAAGATAAATCATATTTAAAATATTTTAAACTTTAAATAAATTATATATTTCAGAATAATCAAATTTTTTCCAGAGGAAATATGTGTTATTAACTAGAGAAGTAGCTCTAGTGAGCACCAAGGATGGGAAGGGATTGTAAGAGAAGGAGAAAACTGTAACACTAAACTGTCTGGACCCCCTTGTAACTTCTGTCTTATTTTAGTCACCCAGCCTCTGCTCTCTTCCTTATTCCAGCATCATTCCTTGCTTTTTACACAACTCCTTTCCACTGCTGTCATCCTGATTTCTCTCACTCGTAATGGCAGCTCAGTGTCTACACTCCCAGCACCATTCCTGCAGCCTCACCCCTACAGTATAACCCCCTGAGCCTCCCTGAGCCAACATTACCCCCAGACATCAAGGGTTGTGTTGTTAGAGCTGGAATCCAGCCCCTGTCTCTCTCTCTTCTTCCTTCATATGTCTCTTTGAGTTGCAGTGTCATTGTAAAAGCCGTTTGGGGTGACAGAGGAAACAAATCTGGTGCAGGGATATAAGACTGTAGTAGAAAGAAAAAAAATAGTGGGGAGGAAAGGACAATAAAGCAGCCCCACTGAGGGATCACTCAAAGCAACACCACCTAAATCACTGGGTTAAAGAAAAGATCTTTGGATCAACATTTCAAATGTACACAACAGAGGTTCCCTTTGTTAAAAATAAAAAGGTATTGTAATAACTGAGATCTAGAGTGAGTGAGCCGAAGTAAGCATTTAATTCTGTAGATGGATAATGCTGCATTTTTGTTGTTGGAGACATTAAAATATAGTTAAGAGAAGCAGTGCCTAAAATTAAAAAAAAAAAAGAAAAATAAACAGAGGCTGTAAGAAATAGCATAAAGACAATTATGCAAGTGAATAATCAAACCCCAAACCTGGAAGACTTATTGGAATTAACATTTACTAGTGTCAGCCATCATCAGCTTCCCTCCACCCTATTTTAATTTACATTCCTTCCACAATGTCTTTGTAATTGCCAGTCATGTTTTGGGACATTTTATCACTCTTGAGGAGATACATTTAGAAAGCTTCTCTAGCATCCCTAGTAAGAAGTAGTAAGAGTAGTGGTAGAACAATTTCTGCCTCACCCATTTACTTGTTTGTTTTGGTTTAGGTTTTTTGCATATTGGTTTGGTTTGGTTTTGTGTTTTATAGGGGTTTTTTAAGTAGGCCTAAAGAAAAAACTTAAAAATTGCTAAACTTTCTGGAAGAACTGACAGTTTTCCAATTAAGTCTCATCTTGTGTTTTTCTTTGCTTCACATCTTTTAATGACAGTGTCATGTAATATGATGATTTTATAAGTGGTTTTGCTAACTCATTCTGCAGAGTAATCGATAGAAAAAATAAGCCAAATGGGTTGTAGTCCATTTGTATTGGGTGGGACAGATGGCATTATTGATAGATGGAAATATTCCAAATAATTATTGTATAATGATGTAGCAGTGACTATGCCTGCAAAATTTTATTAATTTATTTTGTGTATCCACTTTATTCTGTAGGGAATGAGTTGTACTATTTAGACAGTACAGCCACTATCTCCAGTTGGGAGCCAAGTCCACCCCCTGCCTTCTTTTTCCGCTACCCACGGGCTTTCCATGTAGAGCCATCCCCTAGTACTTTGTTATCAACTGGTGGATTGTACTCCTGCCTGTACAACAGACTCCCCTAGACTAACTGGGATGGGCAAGATCATGATTATATTTTTTAATACCTCCAAATGCCTGCTTTTTGCTGTCTTTTATTATCCTCACCAGTACAAAGAAGAAACATGTTGTACTGTCTCAAGATTTCGTGCATTCCAACTTCCTTAATTGCTGTGGTTTACTTTCTTTACATCTTGCTAATCCTCCACAAGATTTTGTATCGCTAGGTCAATAAAATATATAAATTCTGATAAACTGTGTAATAGATACTGATTTGAGTTTTTGCTATTCAGTTGTATATTCCATGGAAAAGCACTATGAATTCATTTTTTCTGTGGGTAAAGGGCACGTTTATTTTCTCACAGAAAAACTTTGAGGCCATTTCCTGATTTTGAAATGCCTTTGTTGATTAAAATGAATGAATAATAAAAATTAGTTTCAGTTCTTATTTTGATTTGATGAAATACATACAAAACTTGGAGTCAGATTTTCCAGAACTCTCTGAAATGTTATCTCTGATTTCCTTGTTATAAAAAGAAAAATTTATAGAGAAATACTTTAGTACTGTTAGTACACAGTGTTTTCTTACCAACAGAAAGTTTAGAATTGACTATATTTGTAAGTGAACTCAAAGGAGTGGTGAAGGGACATTTTGAGACAGAGAAACAATATATTTTGTTACTATTAGAAGACAGAGTTGCATAGAAAGATAATTCTTAATGTAATTGCAAAGTGTTTTAATAGCTCTAATGCCATTAGCTTATATTTTTTGCCTTGGCAAGTAATTTTCTACATACTATTTTTCCTTTCAAATGATGATATTATAGATCAATTCCCCTCTGAGTTATTTTATTAGGAAGCTGCCTATATGTTTTCCAGCCTCAGTAATGAAAACTTTACCTGGTGAAATACTTCCTCTAACATGAAAAAATATGTCTTTGGACTTTTATAACACAGCATGTATTTGGACATTAGTTGTCTGATCCTCTCCTTCCAATAAATTTATGAACAAATGTGCTCTCAACTTTTAAAGTTCTCCAGCCCATCTTCTTCTGACAGAAGCTTTCCTTTTTTATGGTAAGCATTCAGGATGAGTGGCTGTGATCCCATGATTGTTTCAAATCCAGCAATGAGTGCTAGAGTTGACTTTCATTCTGTCAGGAATGCCAGTCAGGTTGTTGACAATGTGTGTCTTAATAGTGTGTAATGCAGAAGTGATGGAAGAAAGATTTGCAGTGTTTTATCTGATATATATTGTGAATGGGTTCCATGCTTATTTCAGCACTCGGGTAACTTGATGCCAAATTTAAAAATCTAAATTTAAACCTTTTGGGACAGATTTACAAACTGCTTAGATGTCAAAAGATGTAAATGAGCCTGAACTAGGATTTTTTTAATTATCTAAAAACAGTCATCTAGGGCACTGGGCCTGTTCTAGGGAGCCCCTGTATCGTACCTTCTTTGACACTTCTGGAAATACCATTGGTGCTACCCTGTATTTCCACTTTGCCTACTAAGTAATACACAGGTCCCAAGTTATAAAAAAGTTAAATCTTGAACCAGAATCTGTCTAACTATATGCAGTTGTTTTCTAGAGTAATTATTTTGTTTTCATGGCAGTCATTTAGAATGGCATCATGCATCTGTAACACAGCAGTCTGTGCATTGTTCAGACATTCCTGTACTATTTGAAGTATACAGACTGTCATGAATTTAAATAAAATCCATGCATTCTCTGACACTTTCTCTTAAGTAGAACAGAAGTAGATTATACTCAAATAGTAGAAGTTGAAGATTTTTCTTGCTGAAAAGGATTGGACAGAGGTTTAAGATTCTCTTTCACCTATAGAAAAATTACCATAAAACTTAAAATGGAATATTGAAAAACACAGATTTCTGTGAGACGATATGTACTTTTTCAGCATGCTGAACAGATGTTTCTAATTCCATAATATTCAGGTACACTTTTTTGTCTATTTTGTTTTACTTTATGTATCAGTTAATATCTTCATTTAATACAACTGATAGATTTCCAAACAGTGTTGAAAATTCCATGTCCAGTAGGTAATAGTATAGGTAATCGGTCTCTTTTACAAGTTTGCTGAACACAGTAGTTAAAATATGAGTGGTAGAAATAGTAAATATTATAAAGATCAAAATGACAGATTAGAACACTGCTACATTTACACTGGAGCAAAATCTCATGAAGGTTAATTAATACGATTTGTAGTATTATCAAAAGAAAACTAAATATTTTTGAAAACTAGTGCTGCCAGTCAGTACCTGTGCCTATCAAAAATTTAGTAGGAAGAAAATACCTGTTTCTGTTTCCCTTTTTCTTTGTCTTATCAGGTTCCTAACATCTTATTTGCTACTAGATGCTACTTTAAATGTTCCACAAATTCATATATTAAACCAGGCTTCTTTTATGGCCCACGTTCAGAACACACAGTGCATTAAATTGCACAGTGGTAGTGGGTCTTTCATCTTGTGCCTAGTGTATTTCATTTCCCCTGTGCTCAGATTAAGCAAAGCTTTTGTATTCATTTGAAGTGACCGTAATGAGAATATTTAACACAGGTCAAATGCAGATAGCAGAACTCCAGAGGTCCTTGAAAATAGTCTGCCACTTGACACAGGGCCACAATGGAGGTGAAAGGTTTGCCACTTGAACTTTTTCTTAAAAGAAGATTATGATACTCTATTTGTAACATTAGTGGAGCCTTAATGAACTTTAAAAAGGAGTATAGTCAACAAAAAGAACAATGAAGCAGTCTACATGATTTTAACTAAAGCCATTATTAGAAATTGAATATATATGTCTATAAAAATTATAAGATTGCAAAATGCTGTAAACAGTATGTTAAATTTAACTTGTAGAATATAAACAAAAAATGTAAACGATAGAAAATAAGGAAGGAGAACATTTCTTCTGTGAACATTTGTGTAGATAGATACAATCAAGTCCTCAGCTGGCATAAGTCAGCATAACTCTGATTTCCATGAACTGATTTATACAAGCTTATTTGCCATTTACAGGTAATACATACATGCATTTGAATGTTGTTTTTCAGGTAGACACAGTGAAGAAATGCATGTCAAGTTATTCAGGGTGGTAAACAGCCTAGTTCATCCAGGCTGACTGATTTCCCCCTGCAGCAGTTCCCTTATAAGATTTTTTTTGAGTGATTCTTCATTTCCTTTGCTGAAAATATTAATTCTGTTTTGAGCCTGTCACTTTTGTGCTAAGCAAGAGTGCATATATGCATCCAGTGTTTGCTTAGGCCAGAAACTCTGGTCAGAAGTCTAATGTGTGATGACTGTGAAAGCCATTAACAGGGTTTCAGCTATGAAGTGAGTACCTGTTGTCAGTGCCTCTTTGTAGGGGGGAAAATGAAAAGCGATCAAGGTCTTACTTTAACTCAGGAAAATTCCCTATTAAACTGTAGTCCAAATTACATGTAGGGAACTTTAAATTCCCACAATGAAAGATGGAATTTCATGATAATCATCACCTTCAAAGTTTTTTTGTTCTCCTTTGGATGAGTTAATCCTGCTCATCAGGATTGAAAGAAGAGCCATATTACTACCCCAGACTACATAAATAGTTTTATTATCAACCAGCTCTTCCTTAAACTGTAGCAGATTAATCACTTTCAGACACCATAAACAATCCTTCCAAGTCAGTGCTTCCAACAAGTAGTTTGATGTTCAGTACTAAGTAGCTATTCTAGATCTTGGTCTTTTCCAGGGAGGGTATTTTTACTTGTCTCTTCACTGTAAACTCCGTAAATAATAGAAAACTCAGATCTCAGAAACTGGTCAAACTTAGTGAAAGTCCTTCCCTTAAATCTACAGGTAATATCCTCTTTGTCATGGTTATGCAGGACCTGGAAAAGTATTCCTGTTGCTGGAAGCTGATGAATAGTGTGTGTGGTCTTCCTGGGATAGTGTTAACTTTCTGCATAACAGCTCCTGTGGTGCTGTGTTTTGGATTTGTGCTTAGCAGGCTAATGTTGCAGTTTCAAGGCTTTCTGGTTTTCCCACTCAGCACCCCAGTGAGTAGAGTGATGTGGGCAAGAAGCAGCTACAGACATATCCCATACCATACAAAATGCTCAGCCATAAAAAATGGAAAGTTTTATCTCCCAAGGTGGCTGTTCCCCAGAGGCTGGCTGGGCATTGGCCTGCCATTGGGAGGCGGTGAAGGATTGCCTTTGCATTGCTAGTTCTATTATCTTCACTTACTAAATTGTCTTTATCTCAACCCAAGAGTTCTCTCAAGTTTGTTCTTCCTATTGTCTCTCCTGTCCTGCTGGGGTTTGAGGGGCAAGCAAATGGCTGTGTCAGGGCTTAGAAGCTGCCTGGACTCAACACCACAAACAGATTCAACAAATTATCACTGAAGAGAAACTTGACTATTAACTAGGAAAATTCATACCTGTCCTTCTCCCTATCAAACTCCAGTAAAAATTAGAGCTCAAAATGTCATCTTTTGAAACTCTCCAAGAATCTTCTCTCTCTTCATGTGCAGTAATGATCTTCTACCACCAAAAAAATCCAAAGGGGAAAACAAAGAAATTAACTCAGGAAAACAGTTTCTTTCTTCCAGTGGAAGTACTTCTTTATTAGTATATATTATAATCTATAATCCAAGGGATCCTACTAAATTTCAGTATTATGATTATCCTCATCTCTTGTTTTGTGTGCTATTCATAATAGTAATTTCATTTCTTCTTCCTCCTTTCTTCTGAGGGATATCACATGGTCTTCAAAATTAATAATAGATCTTTAATTTCCTTATCCATAAAAGTCAAAGTAAACAAAAAAAAAATGCTTTCCTGGACTCGACTTTCAAAAAAGTAGGTAAGAGAGTATAAAAGTGAAGAATCATATTTTGAAACCCCTTTAAATTTTTGCACAGCAAAAATGAGCAGTGCTCACTGGACAATACCCAGTAATGCTCATGCCAGCTCAGCACTGGATAATCACTTTCAGCTTCCTGTCTCTGTTTATTCAGCTTCGTTGATGAAAAATGGAAATGCTTCCAGCTGATATGATAACTGTTCAGTTCTTGTCAGTCCTTTAGTTGTAACACAATGAACATGGATGGTAACACTTGAAATCTAACTTTGATTTTATCTTGAACATTATTCAGTGTTAATATTAGGCCAGTGTTTCACTTATAAGCACCTTTGTGGAAACATCCTGACCACCTTCTGTAGTTCACCAAAGCACTTACTTTTGCGTGCCTATATCAACAAAGAAACAAGTCTGAAAGAGGAAAACGTAACTATTAACTGATGAAAATACTAGTTGTCAATCATTTTTAATTAAGACAGTGGTTTTGGTAAAGATTTGTCATAATTTGTCAAATGAATATTTGCGTAGAGTTGCAGACAGCAACTCAGTAATGAATATTCTCGTATTGTCTCTGTGCATGTCCTGCAGAATTACATGGAGGAGATACATACATATATAGATTTTTCTCCCTTTCTCCCTCCCTCCTCTAATACATACATATGCATATAGGTAAATGTACATTACATGCATATTCATGAAAATATATATATATGTGTGTGTGTATATGTATGTATATTCATGGCTATGAATATAAATGAATCTCATTCCATTGACTACTGAGAACAGTTACACCTTTAACTCAAACTTGGCTTAGAACTTTTAGGTTACTGTGAACTTTCTCCCTCGGTAGGTCTGGCTGGGATGGAGGTAATTTTCTTCACAACAGCCCCAGAAGTGCTGTGTTTCGGATTTGTGGGTAACACTGTGCTGATAGCAGACCAATGTTGGCTGTTGCTAGACAGTGCCTGCACAGCATCAAGGTTTCTCCTACTTTGCCCACACCCAGCAGGCAGGCTGTGATTCAGCACGAAGTTTGGAGGGGACATAGCTGAGACAGCTGACCCTGATGTACCAAATTATTATATTGTATCATTTAAAATCATGCTTGACAATAAAAACTGGAGCAGTGTTGAGGTTTTTTCTAATTTTTTGGGCAACCCACTACAGTGGATTGTAAGAAATTGCCTGAATTGCATCACCTGAGTTTGACTCCTGTAACACTGAAATGGGAAAAACCGATCCTGCAAAATTTAAATTCCAAACTGTATATAGTACATTATTGACCAATGTAAATGGCTTGAGTTAAAATAAAGGGCATGTGAAGTCCTAATAGTCCTGTTATATGCCATTTAACTGATCTTTGTTTGCAGTCATACCATATAAAAAATGAATAACTGACTACCCTGCTGAAAACAAACATTTGCCTCAAAAATATTCATATACATGAGAGAATTTAAATGAATTTTCCACTAAAAATTTGTTTACTTGAAAACATCACATTCAAAATTAAATTAATTGCCAGAAAGCCAGTCGTATCCTGAGCTGCATCAAAAGGAGCATGACCAGCAGGTCAAGGGAGGAGATTCTGCCCCTCTACCCTGCTCTGGTGAGACCTCACCTGGAGTGCCACATCCAGGTATCCCTTGCATAGGTATCCCCCAGAGGTGGGCCAACAAGGTGGTCAGAGAGATGGAGCACCTCTCCTATGAGGAAAGGCAGAGAGAACTGGCATTGTTCAGCCAGAAAAAGATAAGGCTTCATAGTGACCTAATTGCAGCCCTCCAGTACCTGCAAGAACGTACAGAAAAGATGGGACAAAACTATTTGGAAGAGCATGTAGTGACAGGACAAGGGAGAATGGGTTCAAATTGAAAGAGAGTAGATTTAGATTAGATATTAGGAAAAACTTATTTGTGAGGGTCATGAGTCACTGGCACAGGTGGCCCAGGGAAGTTACAGATACCCCAGTCCTGAGGTGTTGAAGTCTGGGTTGGATGGGGCTCTGACCAACTTTGTCTAGTAGAAGGTGTCCCTGCTCATGGCAGGGGGTTTGAGACTAGATGATCTTCAAGGTCCCTTTTCAACCCAAACCATTCTATGATTTTATGATTCCATGAAATTATTTGTGATTGCACATCTGTACACCATATTACTAATAAAGGTGGCTGTCTCAATGAGGGAGAGCCTGGCAATTAGTAGACGTCCAGTAGTGTAACCAGAATTTTCAAACTGTTTTCTTCTGCCTCCAGCAGCATCACAATTTTCTTCCTTGCATTCTACAAAATTCATTACAGGTTTAACAACAGTTGCTAATGGTTCTGTGCATGAACAGGTGAACAGATGATATAGATAGAATATGTGGAGTGAAAGCTGACATTCAATTTAAAAATTGGTTTCAGAGCTCATAGTCAAAATTTAGAAGGAAAGTAGACTTTCAAGGAAAATATCTTTACAACCAGTATCCGACATTCAAATTCTAAATCATAAAATCTCTTATCCTTATTACCCACAAAGAAGATTTTGATGATTAACTTTGTTCATTTTCTGTCCCATTTGGGTACACACTCTCAAATGATTTTCAAGTGAAATCTTTCCATCTTGAGCATCCTTAATTCAGTTCAACTCTCTTTCCTAAGTGCTCATTTTTGACACTACCCATGAAGAATAAAACCCTCCGAGTGACAATCTGTGATCATGTTTCATGTGGCAGACTTCATTTACTTTCAGTTTATATATTCAATTTATGGGTTTGTTCCTTAAATA
>VWZD01006217.1:26296-44206 GCA_013396695.1 Sakesphorus luctuosus
CTTTAAGGAATTACTGCTTTCAATAGTGTTTGCCCCAACAGTTTTCTGTCTCTGAAAAAGAATTTTAGACCTTCCCAAGAATTATTTAACACTTCTTTTTTAAGAATTAAAATCCAAGCTGTATCCTCTTCTATCTTTTTTTTTGCTGCCCCAAACTGTGAAGATGTAGAAGAAAGACTAGGCCAAAACCTGTGCTCCTTTGTAGAACAATCTACAACAGTATCCTTGGACAATAACCCTAAAAACATGTTTTTATTCATAGTACCACAACTGTCTGCCAGAAGTGATGAATCNATGTCAGTGGTTTCTTGAAAGTAAGTCAGAGGAGGTCATTGTTAGAAGTATTTCTGTAAGATCTGTAGCTCCTGATGAAAGATTATTAGTTCCCAGTAGCTCCATCACTTGTGCTTTGTGCAAATTCTAAAGTTAAAGGTTATGAGCGCTATGGTACTGTACAGGTGCACCATGAATAGTCTTTCACACAGAATGATTCTCATTTGTTAAATTTGGAAATGTACTTTCTCTTGGCCTTAATTTTCATGTAGTTCTTCATATTCTAAATGGCAGCTGAAGGCAAGCAGAAACAGTGAGTAATTGATTTAACAACCTAAGACAAGTACAGGGAAGTAGAAAAGTTTGTCCTAGTGCTTGATGTGACCTGAGAGAGCTTCTTTAGACTCTTTTTTTCTAACCAGTACCTCAGCACCTTGGGCCAGCAAAGTGGCCTTTAAGCCTGAATGAGCATGACTTTTTTTTTTTTCTCAGTGCAAAGCTCCAGTATTTCATCTTTTTAAACTGTTCTACAGCGCTCAGAGCAGAATTATATTGACAAGGTTAGAATTCATCTCCTAGAGGAGAATACTGTGCTCCTGTTAAGTGCTAATATAACATTTATGTGTTGGTACCTTAATAACAGCCCCAGCCAGCCTAATGAAAATACTGAAAAGCAAACAGTACTCCGTGAGATTTTATTATGACTGAAGTGACTGCAATTTGTGGCAAATTATCCCTATTTTTGTTCCCATATCAAAAACAGACATGCTAAAGCAATTGCTACATGTTTGGGATAGAATTACACTCCACTATCATTAGTATAAAAGTAAGTGCATTTTTCATGTAAACAGCTCACGAGGGTCAAGCATCAAAGATATTCTGTGCAAAATTCTTGTCAATAACTTTGTGAGTGAATTTTGAAATAAAGTGCCTGGAACCTGTCATTATTTCTTCCTCTCAACGTTGAGAGCGAGTGGATGAAAATTGAGCTTGTGAATTGAAGGTACTGCAGGTTATATGGCCTTATCGACTCCAGGCAAAATGACAGGTCTGCCTTGTTATTATTTTTCCTTTCACAGATCAGGCAATGGACAATACTACCAGTGTATACTGCGGTGTAAGCAAATTGGTATATAAAAAAGCTATTATCTGTGTACACAAAGAAGATGGTGTAAGTCACTAATATTAAAAATCTTCAGTATACTCTCTTCATAAAAATGGAGGGAAAAGTAAGAAAGAAAAGTTATCTGCTGGCCAATGTGTTCAGCTACTTGAAAGCTATTAAAACCATCAGAAGAAAAGGAACTCAGTCACTCAGAGCTAGCTTACAAGCATAAGCTGGTTGATGTGAAAACAATTTAAATATACATTCCAAATGAACCCTGCTATTAAGAAAACACATTCTGTCATCTAAGAGGGTTCAGTCAAGATAATTCTGCTAGTCAGAACTATGGGATCTGTGTCTTTACTGTATCTGAACTGTATCTTTAGTACTCCAATTTTTAAACTAAAATTTTATGTGCTTTACTAATTCATTTCTGCAGTTTTAGAAGTTCCTACCATCTTTTACTCTTCCATTCATACAGATTGTTACCATATGCTAAAAGACTTTTTTGTTTGCATAATGAGTGCAAAATACATTATAATGAGCCTTTTTTTTAATGGTACAGACACAGTAGTTTTAGAGATTGCAAAAATGAGCAGATACTGTCAGACAAATTCATAATTTCTCAAGATGACTTTTCAATAAGAAGGAAGTTTGGGGGGAAGAACAGTCTCCATGAAATAATTGTATGGCATATATTTTTTTGAATCAGCTGAATGTGAGCAACATTAATTTCTACCAGCTCTGTAATACTTTGTTTATCTTTTAGGTTGAAGATTCAGAGATGTCTCATGATGAAACTGCAGTGTGTGGGTTGCTTGCTGTGGTTGTTATATCTCACCTACCCAGAGATGCTGCCATTGAATGGCATGTTGTTGCAGTAGTTGATGATCCATTCCAAAGAAAACATTTTGCAATGAAGATGTTATCAGAGGGCTTCCAAATTGAATGTGAATCTGTGGAGTCTAGTTCTGCATCTTGTGCATCAATCTCTTTACGTCTGAGCTTGATTTCACCATCCACTTCTCACCTTGATTTAGATGGACCTCTTCCTGACTTAGTTGCTATGTTTAAACAAGCTGTTGAGAAACTTTCAGAAGACTGCAGTGCAAGTTCTTTGTCCCTTAGAGCTTTCTTCAAGGAACATGTCTTTGATGTGGAAACACTGCAAAAAGGTAAGACTTAACACAACAGGAACAAGGTGAGATACTAAGCATAAGGAAATTTTTGTTTACTTCTACATGAGATTTCCTTGGAAGAAGATGTTGTAGAAGTGCCTTTCAAGAACAGGTGGCTAAGGTGGCCAATGGCATCCTGGCTTGTGTCAGAAATGGTTTGGCCAGCAGGACTAGGGAAGTGATTGCCTCCCTGTACTGGTGAGGCCACACCTTGAATCCTGTGTCAAGTTTTGGGCCTCTCATGAAGAATAAAACATTGAGGTACTGGAGCGTGTCCAGAGAAGGGCAAAGCAGCTGGTGAAGAGTCTAGAGACTAAATCATATGAGGAGTGGTTGAGGGAGCTGGGGTTATTTAGCCTGGAGAAAAGGAGGCTCAGAGGGGACTTCACTGCTCTCTGCAACTACCTGAAAGGAGGTTGTGGTTATGTGGGGGTTGGTCTCTTCTCCCATGCTCTCCTAGCAACAGGACGTGACGAAATGGCCTTAAGTTGCACCAGGGGAGTATTAGATTGGATATTGGGAATAATTTCTTCACCAAATGGATTATCAAGCATTGGAACAGTCTGCCGAGAGAAGTGGTGGAAGGTATTTAAAAAATGGGTAGACTTGATGCTTATGTTCATGATTTAGGAGTGGAACTGGCAGTGTTAGGTTTACATCTGGCCTCGATGATCTTGGAGGTCTTTTCCAACCAAACAATTCTGCAGTTCTATGATTAAGATACATTTGTTCTTTTCCTTCTTACCAGGCACATTTCTCATATTGAGCAGCTCTGTTCTTGGACTTTCTGAAGTCTAAACAGGATAAAGTCCTGGATTACTTGCTCTAATCTGACTGAGTAGGAAGTTGAATGAGATGATTTTGCTCCAATCTGAGTTATTCTAAGATTCCATGAAAGAGAAGTTATTGAGAAGTTTGGCCCCTTTAAAATTCAACATAGGGAGAGTGAATCTTTTGCATTAAAGTGTCTGAACAGTTGTTCATTTGGTAGCCTGTTTTTGTCATGATCTAGAACTACGTTCAAATAACCAATTTCTGTCTGCTAAATAGTGAAATATTAATGTTTTAAAATAAGGAAATTATGGTGTATCTTCTGGATTAGAGGGTGTCTAGTTTTGGACATGGACTTGTTTCTTACCCATTTATTTATGGTAGAACTTACTATCCAAACAAATTTGCTGGGTTTCCCCCAGTGCTTATTTTTTTCAAAATCTCATTCCCTTACCAAGTAAAGAGAATACAGAGTAATAAATGTAATGTTACAACTACAGTTTACTTTGTATGTTGTAGCTCTGCATTTTGGGCTATGCTGAATTTGGGACAACTAACATTATGCAAGAACACAAAAGCTTCGTTTATCTGTCAGGTCTACAGAACTGATAGACCATACTTGTATTGAAAGCAGTAAGAGCTTTGCTATCAATTTGAGAAGGAACAAAATCAGATCCTTAGTCTATATTTAGCTCAAACATGCATGCACTTTAAAAATCCTTGCAGACCACAACTGATCCATATTAATTAGCTGACATAAATGTTAGCCCTCAAAAATTCTACTGTCCTATTTTTTTTCTTAACCTGCAGCAGTTTTTGAAGAAAATTCAACTTGACATTGTTTAATGGATTTAAAGTACAGGAATTGAAAGCTATAAAAATGTGGCATAGAATAAGCATATTTAATCCAGGAAGCAAGGAATGAACATATAGTCTGACAGAATGTTGTTGTTTTTACTACATCTTGTTTAAGAGCTAAAAGGAAACCTGATAAAACATGTTCCTGGCACGGGATTAACATTACTGTTTTGCCTTCTTCCTTTTGATATTTCTCAGGCCATAGAATAATTACTTCCAGACAAATTTCATTTGCTTTATAAAATATATTGCTCAATATAATGTAAAAATTGTGTGTGTATAAATTTGATTCATTTCCATTCATGTTACACTGTCAACAGCATAGACATAGATCTGTTGTGATTGTCATACATTCATTCTTGTTGTGTTCAGATCTCTGCACTGTCATAATAATTCCTGTCATTATACCAATTTTATCATTATCCCCACTGGTAAGAAATACATTTTTGCAAATCTGTAGACTATATAGAATACATTAAATTTATAAGTAGCACTAATTCGTTGATGAAGAATTTAAAAATAACTTTTTTCTTTTTAGGAAATATTTCCAGAAAATTCATGCAATGAAAGGATAAATGTGATATGTATTCAAAAATAATTCCTCAAATTAAAATAGTTGTTGCTGAAGTGTGTCTTGCTGTAGTTTCTATCTGATAGGAAACTATACACACACACACACAGTTTCTGATTCAAAATTGGAAGTATCATTTGTCTGAATTGGGCAGATCACAAGAGGGAACAGTAATGGCTGGTTTGTGTCTTGTCAGATCTCAGCATGGCCAAAATTGCTCATACCTGTCTCTGTAGACTTGACCTAAGATATTTTTAGTATTTGGATGTCTCTGTAGTGATTTCTACTATCTACAAAGGTTGCTTTCTGTTGCAGAGTAGGTCTAGGTGGGTAACAGAATTTACTTAAACTACTGATGAGATAGTTGGTAAAACTGCCTTTTAAACACAGAATATCATTTTACTGCAACTCAGAATAAAGCAGAAATATCCTGATCTTCATTTGTAAATCTTCTGGCCTAAATGTGGACTTTTAAAAAATATTGTACCCATGATGTGGCTACCAGAACAAAAATTATATTGAGAGACCAGTTTTTCAATTGCCATTTATTAATTCAGCTCAGGTAGTACAGGTTGCTAACCATCTGTAGGATGATCCATTAGTGACACGTTTGATCTCTGACATGTTAGACATTCTTAATCCCACATGTAGATCTGTCTTTTTGGAGTCTTCAACTACCATCAGATGTATTATCTGCTGAGGAAAAATAATGTGAATAATGTAGCAGGGGATCATAGACAGTGCTCTTCAAATATTTTTAATGTAAAACACATCAGACAGATATATCTGTAATGCAGACTATAGGAATTATCACATCTCGGAAATCAAGAGACCTATTTGAGAAGATAATTGTTCCAGGTTAGTGGATTTTAGGTGGACTTCATCATGTCATAAAATGAATAAGTAGTCTTCAGTAATTCTTGTAAGATGTTGAATTGCAAGGTATTGTCTCCTTTTGCAAAAGCATGGAAAATAAATAAGGGTACACTTTTCTGATTAAAACTTAAAATCATTGGAGTGAAAGGAGGAAATACTATCACAGATCTTCTCAAATGAACTTCTGATTATATGAGTGGGGTTTTTTGGTATAAAGAAATTGTCATTCATTTATAAGTGTCCGAATAAATTAGAGAAATTTGTTTTACCTGACAGAGCAAGATGAGAACCAGGAATATGTAAACTCGGTGTATTGTAACAGGTTATTGGAAATTATTATAGCTGGTGTTACTGATGTCAAAAGAAGCTAAAGGTTTGTAATGCAAATTGGAGACAGATAGCTTTCTGTCATCCTAAGACCAGATGTAAAGTTTTATTCAACGAAGTGTAGTACTGATGGTGAACTTCTCAGAAGCAATCCCTCATAACATATGAGAGCATTATGGGCCCCATGCTGAGACCACAGAACGTATTAGAAGTAGGAGGATTAGATTAAGCTGACATATATACTTAGTAAGATGCTGTTAAGACTTTTGAAGTATTTAACATAAATTTGACTATTTCTTTTTTATTCTCATTCAAATATGCATTAATATAAACGTGTCAGGATGATTTGCTATACCATCCAGTTGACTAGATTATACTTCAGTATAGGAAAGATGAATGTTCATAAGTCATCACATTATGATTTCACAAGCCTTGTTCACAGGATGTATGCAAAATATTTTTGAATATTTATTTGGGACTAGAAAAGGTCCTACATTTACCAGAACATCATATTACATAATCCCTTTTTAATACTATAGAAAAATATACTGGGAATATAAAAAGGGAAAANAAAATGAATAAGTAGTCTTCAGTAATTCGTGTAAGATGTTGAATTGCAAGGTATTGTCTCCTTTTGCAAAAGCATGGAAAATAAATAAGGGTACACTTTTCTGATTAAAACTTAAAATCATTGGAGTGAAAGGAGGAAAGGAGGAAATACTATCACNTTATGGGCCCCATGCTGAGACCACAGAACGTATTAGAAGTAGGAGGATTAGATTAAGCTGACATATATACTTAGTAAGATGCTGTTAAGACTTTTGAAGTATTTAACATAAATTTGACTATTTCTTTTTTATTCTCATTCAAATATGCATTAATATAAACGTGTCAGGATGATTTGCTATACCATCCAGTTGACTAGATTATACTTCAGTATAGGAAAGATGAATGTTCATAAGTCATCACATTATGATTTCACAAGCCTTGTTCACAGGATGTATGCAAAATATTTTTGAATATTTATTTGGGACTAGAAAAGGTCCTACATTTACCAGAACATCATATTACATAATCCCTTTTTAATACTATAGAAAAATATACTGGGAATATAAAAAGGGAAAAGAAAACAGGAATAGACAGTCTGGTAGCAGCATTAAAATGAATATATAATTAGTTTTTAAAGTGACTCTACTCTGTAAATGTTTAGGCCTAAAACAGCCTTAGTACATATTCATTTATCAAGTTGCAATGATACTATAGTTTTTTTTAAAAAACCTGATATGAGTTGAGTATAATTCAGCTGGACTGTAGAAAATCTGACTTGTAGTGGGACTGTTTCTTCTGCTGAAAGAGAAGCCCTAGCTGTTAGGCAGTCATTTACAGTCCTTGCAATGACACAGTGACACCCTGATGCATTTAGAGCATGCAGCTTTTAAACTAAAGTTTTTCCATCTGATAAGATTTAAAGTATTCTATTTGTTAAAATACTGTATTATCAACGCATTTTCCAGATGTTTTCCAAAACAGAGTTTCTAGTGCTTACATACATGCATTATGGAGTGTAAATCTAAGAGAAGTGCAAGATCAAGAGAAGATACCAAGATGCATTTTTATATAACATGTCCATGTTCATTAAATTTTAATATTTTTCAACTAATGTACTTTAAATTCACACTGGAAATGTATTTCAACTTAACTTTCTTGATGGACATGCCCTTATACACTGGGAAACAATCGCCCCTGGAGACATCTGAAATCGCAGCCTCCACACATTTGTAGGTAGGTCTACATGTTCTCCTGGGAGTATTTGCTGTTTACTCAGCAGTTGTGGAGAACTATGCATGTGAGAGGAAACCAAGCAGTAATTAAGAACTCAGTTTTGAGTAACAATGAAGCAAGTACCTATCTCCTTTTGAAATCAAACTGCAGGCACTAGCTCAAGTTTTGCAGTCACTAACTAATGAACTGGGGTTTGTGACTAATATATATAACTTGGCTGAAGAAAAACATTTTTTAAATGTCATAATGTTGTCTGAAATAGGCTGTAAAGTATAATAGTTCAAGCAGCAAACACATAAAGTAGCTAAATGTGGTCTTGAGCCATAGAGACGGCTTTGCATTCTTGCTACTGCCTCCCAAACTTCTCCAGTCAAGAGATCTGACATACTAAGTGACTGTTAAAATGCTGACATTTTAAACCTTTTCTATTTTTTTCAAGGTTGTGTTGTTACTGCATATACTGCAAGTCAATACATGCATATTTTTAGCAGAATATCTCATAGGAAACTATGGGAAAGGATTTTTTGTTTGTTATCCAAGACATGAGGAAGTTGTCTTAATATTAATATTGCCTCTCTGAATTTACATAGAAAATTGTTTTATGCCTGTGAGGCAGCTTCAAGTATATTAAATACTGCTTTAGGGCAGTAGCCTTCTCTCCATTAGGATGGGAAATTTATTTTTTAGCTGCACAGATACGAGATGGGTCAAAATTCAGCCACTTGGTGTGAAGGCTGGGTTGCAAAGTTAGAACTCTCCTTTATTCAAAGTGGACAGCATGTGACAGCTAAAGGTTATGGATTGAACAGTCATACATAAATATCTCAACTAAAACTTTAAGTGGAAATAAGTTGTTTAACTGCTTGACCCAAAATTGATTGAGAACATACCCCTTATATCCTTGATACAGAACACTAGCAATATACTGGTAAGATTGTCTTAAAGCTCCCGTGTAGAACTTCATCTGTCTTTCAGAATTTCTGCCACTAAAATCTAAGATACATTTATAGGTTGCTCTATCCATCCATGTTTTCACATTATGTTGAAGTACTACTGAACTTCTCACTAAATTAATTATTTGTATGTACTTTAATTTTCCTGTTAAAGATTTGCATATAGTGACCTGTAGGTAGAATGGACCTGTCAGAAAACAGACCTTTTGTAGAAAAAAGTCATAGATTTTAAAGAATTTCTAGTTTGCTAGCATGTCAAAAACTGATTTGCCTTCTTCAAATAAGCAGTTTGGAAGGTGCTAAGCACTTTTTACAGTGATCCAGGCAGTGGCTTTGCTGCTTGATGTCAGTTAGTTAACAAGTTACCTCAATAAATGTTGGAATTTGTTAAATCTGCTAAGCAATAGACTATTAAAAAATCTTAAGAGAATAGATGTAAAGAAATTAATGGAATGAGAACTCAGTCTATTCTGAAATGAGTTAGACGAGATAATTTCATAATTAGCTCTACAAGGAGTCAGAACAAATTAATGCTTCTCAAGAAAAGTGAAATCTTCTAGACCGGTGTATGTATACATGATCTGTCCATACATGCATAAGTATCTGTGTAAGTGCATAAAATGCATAAAGTACAAACATCTTACTACAATGTCAAAATTAATTTTTAGAAACTTTGTTTAGTGCTTTGTTGACAGAGAACAACCACAAAAGCATCTTACAACAATGATATCAGGCATGCAGTCATTGACAAATTTGGATCGTCTGGTGTTTAATATGTGAGGCTTATATGATCTGTCTAGCTATCCAGAAACCATTTGTAACAAACTCGCTTTTTAAGGACACATCACAGATTACAGTTTACAATTACATGGGAAGTTTTTCTCTGAGACTGTTTCAACATGCCAACATTCTGGCACCAATTCTGTAGCTCTAAATCAATAAACATTCAAAGAGCTTAGATTTCTAGAGAACTCTTCATCATTTGTATAGATCCATCTCTAAATTACTTTTTATTTACAAATGAAGACAAAAACTATGATGGTGTTTAGATGAGTGAAATTACATCTGATGTGGAAAGTCTACTGACCTTAAAATAACTGTACACTCAGAATAAACCAGGGATAATATCCTTTTTTGTTATTTGTTCTAGATATTTATTTAGGACCATTTGTTGAAACAACATACTGCAGTAGATGGACCTTTGGCATGACTAGATTGTCTTTTATATTTCCTCTTCTTTAGTACCAAACTGCTTGCCATTTGCTCTTTGTCTAGCAAACCTAAGAAATAGTTCTATGAAAGAATTAATTTTGCAAGGAAGAACCGTGTACAGAGCTACATTTCCAACTAATAATGAAGTTCCTGTGTTGGTTCAGTGTGTCTGCTGTCCCACAGAGTGGATATCCACAGGAGGATTGAATGACTGCTGGCTGGCTGACCATTGTCAGTCATTCTGTGACACAACCTCTGCACTGAGAAGTATTGGTTCAGTCCTCTCTGGTAACTTTGCCTAACCCCCTTTGAAAGTATTGTTGATTACCAACAGAAGCTGTACTTCAATATTTTTCACCAGAAAAATCAAGGAATTTTTGCACTGCTGATATCAACAGCCTGGAAAATGAGTATTATATCTATGGAAATGAGTATTATATCTACCGATTGTCAAACCATTAGGGTTTTGTCAGACAATTAGGTTTGGCAATAAATCTAATTAAACTTTGACTGCAAATTTTCTTTCTCCTTGTATTGTTAAGAGACAATTCACATATGAAGTTAAGTTTTTAAAACTGGAAATTTTCCTGCCCTGGCAATATATGTAAGAAACTGAATCTTTAACCTCAATTTGTTTTTTTCTCCTCCAGTCTCCTAAAACCTTTTGATGCACTGCCATATACTTAGGCTGTTCTGTCATGTCCACTTTACAGAAATTGCCATCATAACTGCAGTTAGGGTACTAAAATTTTCCCCATTGCTTTGTCAACATGAGCTGTAATGTGTATGACTCTTGAATAGAAAAAGGGAATGTGAGGTGTCAGAACTAGCGCTGACTGATAGCCAAAACCATCAATAAGTAAATCTGCAGGTCTTCTACTTCCTCTCCAGTTTCTCCTCCAGTTCTTCCTTCTCCAGCATCTCAAAGTTAAGTTTTGTAAGATCTTGCCTTTTGCTATCTGTAGACACCATTGATAGCGTCTCTCAGGTTTTGTCAAATGCCTTCACTATAAGAAGACGTGCTGAGCTTTCCTTGGTGGGACTTTTTATAGAGATAAGCAGCTGCTGAAAACCTAGCTTTTAAGCATGCTAACAAGTATAACAGTTAAATGGGCAATGGCTTAAATTTTCTTTGAAAACTCACAGTGTCAGCCCTTTTGAAATCCTCTGTTCTGCAAACAGTAGGACATGGTGTCTTATTTTCTTTATCCAGATATGTCTGTTCAGTATGTCAGCTATCAAATACAGCTGTCAGCAGTCTCTCAGCAATGCATCTGAACAGGCTTTGGGGTTATCCAAAATGTTTAGCCATTTTCATGGAGACAGGTAGGACCTTTTTCTTGTTGAATGGAATGGAATAATTCTATACAAAGTTGTGAAGCTAAAAAAGAAATTGAAATAATATTCTGATTCAAACCTCAAATGCAAACAGAAACTTAACTGTATGAGAAGATGATGTTAAAGGCATAGTTTCCTTTAATTGCCTGGAGCTTGTCTTTTGTCCACCTGGTTAATGGAAGCTAAAGAAGCTACTTTCCTGGAGTTCAGAGACAGCATGGACATGAAGTTTATTTATTGCTCAGAATGAAAAGTGATGAAATATCTTTGTACTCCATTGTCCATTTGTTTCCCTTGCCCTTTCCCTTTCTCCACAGTCTAAGACATCTTTGTTCTCAGTATGGAGAGGAGACCTGAAGACAGGAGGCATGGCAAGGAGGCAAGGCCTGCTTGTACTCCACAGGGATGTTTAGACCTTTTTTTGGTCTCCTGTGTTTACTGCCTGTGGTGTGTACTGAGTCAAAGTTGAAATGTGCAGCCAAACTTAGCATCCTAAATACTCAGCTTCCTGGTTTCATTAGCCAAGAACATATCTTCTCTTGTTTTCTTTATGCATTCAGATATTTTTTGTTGCATATTTTTAAACTCTGGGAAAAACTGACTGAAAAATGGTCCAAAGGACAGCACTTAGTAAGTTTCTAAATTTTAGAAGTACTACAAATCAGATTTATGATTAAAGTGTTTTCTGTGTGCATTTGTAAAGGAGGGTTCCTTTGTTTCTGAAACTCCATTCAAAGTTACACTCTGAGGTAGAAGCAAATATATAAAAACAGTTTAGAATCCATAAAAGTACTGTAATTTTGTTCAACAATTCACTGCCCCAAAGTTGGACTTGGGGTTTCATTTGACATCTCTGGTATAATGATTCCATTACACCAAGAAAAAGTGAAGAGAAAAGTTGTTTTGTTTTTGCCATCTGCACTGTAACTTAGAATCTATGAGCACAGCTGTAACTAAGGATCACATGAAAGTATTTTGCCATTGTCACAATTCCTGCAATTAGACTTTGCATAATATATGCAGTCATGCTCCCAATAGGCTACTTCTTCTTAAATTTCTGCTAAATTTAGGTTTAAAATAGCATAAAGTTATTACATATTAGGGAGAAATTTCCAATCCTTAGAAAAATAAGTAATGAAAAATCTGTAATTTTTTTATCTTGCATTGGACTTTGCTCAGCCTTTACTAGTAATTCATCATATCTGCTGTGTTAAAAATCCAGTTAATAGTTCTAATTCATTTACACTGAAAGCACATGTATAATACAGTGCCTTTAGGCACTTCTTTTCTACTTTCACTGTTAAGTCTGGAGTATCAACACTAGATAATAGGTAATTTTTTTCCCCATTGTAGCAAATTAGAACATTTCTTCTCTTTCTACATTACTTCTGAATGGCAACAGTGTAGCCAGGAGATAGAAGGATGTGAGCTGGCATACCTGGAATGCTAAAACAGGAGAATAACAGAAGGAGATCACCAAACAGGAACACGTTCAAAGAGGCACTAAAATAAAAAGTCGTGTGAGTGGCACATAGAACATAGGGAAAAGGAGCGAGGAACTGGCTTTGTTCCACCTCGGGAAGAAAAGGCTATGGAGGAAGCAAATTGCAGTCTTCTCTTACCTTAACAGGCATTGCGGGAAAGGAGAGGATTTTTTCATAGGTGCACCACAGCAGGATAAGGAGCAACAGTCACAAGATGCAGCAGGAGAGATTCCTGCTGGACACAAGGATTGAATTTTGCTCCACAAGAGTGGTTGCACACTGGTGCAGGCTGCCCACAGGCTGTGACACCATCACCTTGGAGGCCTTCAAAACCTGACAGCCACAAGGCCCTTATAAAATTGGTCAAATGCCTAAAGATACCCTTGCTCTGAACATCAGGGAGGTTGGGCTAAATGATTTGCAGAGAACCTGACCCCTCAGAGTTAGTGTATGATACTCAAAATTGTTCTACGACTCCATATTATTAGTAAATTACTGTGGATTGGCTGAAAATACTGCCATTTAAATACAGATTCTGAAAGAAAATAACTGTTTCTTTCTTTCTTACAGAAGATTACTACCAATACCTACTTGAAAAATAATTACTGAAACTAATAAGTAGGTTTTTCCTAATGAAGCATTTAAAGGAAAACTGTCTTTTCAGAATTGTCTGGATTCTTTGGTTTCGGTGGGACTTTTTTTTAACTCATTTCTCTGTAGTTTACACATTTGTGTTTTTTTCTTTCCATCCCGTTATCTTAACAGAATTTGTACAAGTTCAGAATTAGAGTTATTGAGGTGTGATATCTCCACAGTATTTCTTATGACAGTGTAAAGCCAATGTGTTTTCAGAGTCTAACTCATTTGATCATAACTGAGACATCTGAGTATGAGGAATCCTGTTAGGAAGTTCAGTACTGATGTCATCAGTAATGTCGTGTCTTCCACTGGAAAAACCCTTGTTATCTTCATTTAATTGTATCAGTAGCTGGTTATACCATTTCATATGGGGGATGGATACTAATTTAACTGGGTTTTAGTATGATTGGAAAAATAATTTTAAAATAATAACTTGCAAGATGTAAAATGTACAACTTTTAAATCCCTAGAGGACTTTAAAACTTTGTTCAAAACTTTGGCTCATCAGGATATAAAGACTTTATGAACTTTTAAAATCAAAATTTATTCTCCCTCACCTAATAACAATATTTCTGGAAGAAAAAAGAAAAAATATTTTGAATATGTTGTTTGTGACATTTGCAGAGTCCTGGCTTGTTTTTAATCATTCTGTCAGGAATGTATGAGTCAGTATATCAGATAATGGGATGAAATTAGATGTAAGAAAAACAAGAGGATCTTACCTATTTTACTCTCAAATATATCACAAATATAACACATCCATATATTGTTGTTATGGATGTAAAACCATTTGAGATGTACAAGCAGCTTCCTGTTTGTGGCATAGAAGGATTAAGTGACCTTGTAACTTCACACAGGATAGCAAAATTATAGAGATTTTTTTCCATTAATTTCCTGGCTGAAGTTGCAGATGCTCAGTACCTCTCAAATGAGGTGCTGTTTAGAGGCAGCACAATGGTGAGAATAGGTAAGTAGAGCCCTGAAGAAGAACAGTTTGTTGTAGTGCATGACTTGTCCTAGAAAGGCACCTGAGATAAATCTGTTTTGAGATTGCTCTTCTACTGGCCATAACTTCATCATTTTAAAATTGTCCAGAGATCTTGTCAATTCCAAGCTTTTATGAAAAGAACAACTAATTGAAGCCAGCCTATGGCATTTTCTGTAGTTATATACATGAAGATAGATATTGTAATTTAGCTGATTACTCTGTTTTTTCTTTGCATTAACTACATGGAATGTACTTCGAATTCTTTTGTCTCATATTACGTAGCATAACTTACCTACTGTGATTTTATCAAGTATTTGGGTCACTCAGACTATAATAGCAACAGAAATAATAAGGATTCCTATCTTTATGTGAGGCATTTTTAATTTTACGTTTCTTATGTTTTTTTCTTGTAATTGTTTTTAGCTGTGATAGCATGCAAACCTTTTAAACTTTTGATCCTTCAAAAATTTGGAAACAGAAACCTCTGCTGTTCAACAGTGCTTTTCTTAAAAGCATTGCTTATCATTTTCAGCTTGTTTGAGAATACTTTATGCAGGAGTTTGGCAAACTTTAAAGCATGTTAAAATTTTACTTTGATAAAAAACATGCTGCATAATACTTCCTCACTACAGAAATTAATGCCACAATACTTACTGTGCAATAAGTTTAGCATGGGATGCCACTTAAAAATATCTTTGGCAAGTATTTTGTTGTTTGGTGTTAGATAGGAGTTACACACATTCTTACAGTGCTCTTTTGCATTTTTTCATGATTTTTATGTTTAAATTTTGGTGAATGTACTGGATATACAGGCTGAATATGCAGGCTTCACTTTTTGTGAATATACTGAACGTGCAGACTGAAAAGCATTTCAGTTCTCATCACTTAAAATACACTCATTCACAGTCAATAATGATAATAAAAAGACACTATCAGTTCCAAGGTGCTTCTATGTCATAGTAAAGTAGGCCTGCCGTAAGGGATGGTACATTTTTAGCTCTGAGCTGGCTAAGAACCCTCAATTAATTATCTTAATCATCATAAACACAAATTTAAAAATAGCCAGTCAGTGTCTCCCACTCTGTAATTTAGGAGAAAAAGCTAACAATATACCTCCTGCAAGACACTGATGTAAATATGAATGGCCGAACATAGGAAGACTTGTATTATTTTGGCACACAAATGAAAGTTGTCCAAGAGCTGATGGAAGAGCATCACACAGCAGCCAGGAGGAGCCACTGAATTAGAGGCAAGACTTTGGCCAGTTTAAACCAGAATAATTCTAGTGAGAGACTGCAGTCATCCTACTCTGACATGTAACATGTCAAGACAGATAAAACAAGCCCAGGGTTCAGCAAATACTGAGAATCTAAGCTATAAAAATTAAGTCAAGCTGAACATCAAACATCATTAGCTACTGTGCTTCTGTATTTTAGGTGGAAGGAAATCCCGACCTATTGAAATTACAAGAAATTATGCTATTAACATCACTGGGAAAGAACTTAAGCATGGTTGACTCAGTTCCAAGGCGTGATTTGATGCTTCCTTTCCAATGGGGACAGTAGAAAATGCAAGGCTTCATCTTGAAGTACTCCATTTGTTTGATCTTTTATGCTTCTCAATTTTGGGTTCCTGTTCTATTTTTGCCCTTTCTTTTAAATTCCATTCAACCCTTGGTGTGGACCACATAAATCATGTCCCAGCCTGAGTCATGAAATACAAAAGTAAAACTTGAAGGCAGGCACAGTGAGCCAAGTGCAACAAAACAAGATGTAAAAATCAAGAGGCAGCAGTCTATAGTTTTGTGATCCAGAAAAAGGAGATGTGACTGACATAAAACAGACTATAGGAAGCAGAAGAAAGCCAAAGCTTCTGTTTTAAAAATGTGTTCTTCTTGTGCTGAAAATACAACTGGTAGCAAGTAGTAAGCAAAAACATGTGTACAGAAATTCACAGCTTGGATTCCACTGGGTGTTATTTATTAAATCACGAATCGCTAATATGGTTCTTTTTCCGTGCTTCAGAAGGAAAATAGTGGCATGAAAACAAAAGACCACACACAGTCCACATAGAGCATGGACAATGCAATGTATCCACCCTGCTGGTTGTAGCCAGTACTCCAAAAAAACAAGTTTTCTATTAACAGAAGAAATAGAGGTATCTGAAGACAAAAAGATTTCTTATTAGGCCACTGATACTATGAAGTGCTGATATGTCTCCTGTGAAGTGCTGAGTGCTGTTTAGTGCCATTGGAATCTGCCTGGAGACAGCTGGCCTCCAAAGTAGCAGTAGAGTCAGTGACCAGAACACCACAGCTTTGATACAGGAGAGAAGTTCAGCTTTGCCTTGGTATCAGGATTTCTAAGCAAACTGGAACTTTCTTCTGAAGCATTGTAGAAGTCAGTGATTATGATGGGCCACAGCTTGCATGATAAATTCCAAAATTTGGTTTTAATTTGTTGAGGGGTTATAAAAACTGTGTCACCTCTCATCTCATACACCACAGTTACTTAATTTTTAATTTTAAATAGTAGGCTGGTTTTTCAGTTAGAGGGAACATCTCAATGCCATTTGAAATGCTCAGTCATTGATTGAGTAGGCTTGGATTGTTGTCCTCGGTGTCACTGACCTTGTCCAGTTTGTCTATGACTTCAATACATGTTCGTCCAAGATCAACAGATTCCCTAGAGAACTTGTGTTTAAGCACCAAAACTATTTAGTGAATTTAAATAATTTCATTTATTAATGTTTTTCAAATGGTGTTGTGTCTTTCCTCTCCTTATTAAAGCAACCCTACACAGGACTTGGTGTATGTGTATTCAGGGCTTTGCCCTACATAGAACAGCCTTCTTTCATGTTGATGCCATGATATCATAACATACATTTTAAAATTTAGCAAAATGGGAAGAGGAAAGAGATGCTTTATTTTTTTCCTGGATTCTTGGTGATGCATCACCTTTTAGTTTGAAACTAGAACATGAAGCAGCCTCTGCACATTCACTTCATTATACATAAATTGGGCCTACAGCAGTGATAACTTAGCCTTTTACTCTTTATATAAAATCAACAGATAATTATTACTTTCAGAGTTCCTATAGTAAACTGCATGTTATCAATTAAGAATAGCAAGCTGGTATGATTGGAAATACTTATGTTTTAGGTACTGCAAAACACTCAGAGTTCATATGGTTTGTCATGCAAATCATAGTGATGTCTCTAGGATAGAAAATAGACAGAAATTACTATTATATATTTTTCAGAAAGCCTTTCAGAATAAAAAATGAAATTGAACACTTAAGAAAGTATGTGGGAGCAGTAGGAAATACCATGTTATCCTTTATGATATTATACTGGCATCAATGGGGAAAAAGCTTTAAAAGAAAAGGCAAAATATGAAAGTAACATGTACAGCATTGTAAATTCTTTGTGTATGTGTGCATGTATCATGTAAATTGACCAATTTGAAATAGTATTTGAGATATATAAATTAATATGTTTAAGAAAATTGCACTAGCACATGTGGCCCCAGTTCAGTACATATGCATGTACTTCATC
>VWZD01006217.1:53642-82539 GCA_013396695.1 Sakesphorus luctuosus
TATAAGTAAAAAATACACAGGTTCTGAAAATGTGGCAGTAGTATAAATTACATTAATTTTACACTTGACTTTTCTATAGTATATCTAATTCTTTATTTTGTAAGGTTAAATAATATATTTCATTAAGAAGCTGTAGAATTCAAGGCATTGAGAATATACTAGGGTTTGAGTTTAACGTGCCTATGCAATTGATTTGTAACTATGTAATGGAAAAAAAATAATTCACTCTAATCACTTTTAGCGCATGAGTTATATTCAGCCTGTAAACTCCTTATTATTCATATGCAGAGAGATGTGTCCAATTACTAAGACCCCAAGGATTTGATTGATAGAATAATCTGCATTTCTAAAGANTAATAACAAGGAATCACTGTAAATTCTTCTAAAGTAGTCCTCCTAGATGCAATGAAGTCAGAATTAAAACAGTAATTTTGAAGAGTGTGAATTATGTCATTCATTTCAATGGACACAGTATTTTGGTAGAGCTGTGCTGAAACCTAAAGCTGTTGCTATAGATATCAGCCCTACTTAGTGTTTCATGTCTGATTCTTTTGGAGAAAATCGCACTTTATTCTCCATCTCAAACAGCCTCAGTGTTGTCTGTCTCATATAACTGCCACATTTCCTGGCCANTTTAATTCTTAAAAGAAAAGTTGTGATGCATGTCAAAGCATCACTGACTCTTAGTTTTTAAAACAGTATCTGCAACTTTTTTGTCCATTGGCTGGTTCACTGATGTATCTGGAATGTACAGTCTTGATCTAATCCTTGCTTATTATGCAGTTGTTTATCAGCTCATTTGAAATATCCTGAAATTCAGTCTAGCTCAGCAAATTGCTGTGCTTAAGGCATTTTTACATTGTAGGAAATTATAATATCCCCAGAAGGCAAAGAATTAATAATAAAAATCCTCTTTTGTAAAAGATTATCATTGCAGAGCAAATGGAGCAGATCTTCCCTATCTTAGCACATTTAATATTCTCATTTTTTTCTGTGAAAGTCTGATAGAAAGACTATGTGGGGATCACTGTTTTATTAACTTGTTAAGAGACAAATTTACTGAACCAATGCAGCATATTGATTTCAGTGTCTGCTATATGGAAAAGCAGCAATAGTGATGGATGACTTCTGGACATTTCCATACGGAAGCTGACTCATTCTTTAGACATTTTGTGATCTTGATTTATCTGTTTAGGCTGGCACTAAGGAGTTAATGACTAAAATTACAAGGATGCTTTCTCATTTATTACTTACAAGTTTGTCCTGCCTTCCAAATGATTTATTTCTAGTATGTCCACCCTTATTGAATACTTTGTAAAAGCAAATCCACAGTTTGTCTCATTCAATAGGAAACAGTATTCTGGCAGGTAGATTTCTGGTTTGATAGGCAATAAATAGAAATTCGAACACTACATGCAGCACATTTTTCATCAATTCTTAAATATTATTCAACTGATTAAGCATGCAACCATCTCTGGAGTGTGGAAGTTTAATCTACTTTTTAAAATCCATCGTATAATACCAATGGCTTGATCTAATTATCTTTATAGCGGCAAACATAAAAGGTAAATATCATAGCTAAGATACTTAAAGAGAAGAAGGGTAACAATCAAACCAAATTCAGTTGCAATCCTCTAGGTACTTTTCTTGAAGTTTTTCAAGTCCACGAGCATACCTGCCTTCCAAGTTTTATTTTTTGCTTTATATTTTGAGGGGGAAAAAAATCTGACTACTTAATCTAGGAGTTGAGTTAAATGCTGATTTTATTTCCATTATTCATTTTGGCATTGCATGATTCAAGCATTAGATAAAAGCCAAAGATCTCAGCGATTCTGCAGGCATCCCTATAAAGTGACTGATCCATTTAGGCAAGGGCTGAAATTATAGCAACACAATTCAGAAATTACTCTTTGTATATCTGCACTCTTACCATATTTTTCTACAAAGTTTGCAAGTGTATTTCTTATCTTGCCATGTTTTATCTCTTAGAGGTCACAATACTTTCTATTAAGAACTCTTAATCATCTAGACAAAGAGTCTTTTTATTAGCAACATTAAGACTACACAGTTTAGTATTTACAGAAATTAATTATGTATTTTTTGGGCCAAGCCATTCAAAAATATCTTCTGGAGTTCTTTATCCTTAGATTCTGTACCACAGATAACTGAAGTTTTCAACCTGAGTTTCAAAAATATGAACAATTACAGAAATAGATGAAATGAGAAACAGAAATAAATGTAGCATTTCCAAGTCAGCAAAATTCACTTCTGATAAAAGTTTAGATCACTATTTACTATTTTCATGTAAACTATCAGCAAAGGGGTTTCAGAAGTAGCAGGTGTGTATATACTTGTGGATATACAGGATATACAGTGACCTACTTTGTAGACATGGACAGAACCGTGTCTTTAAAAGTAATTTTAAGGTCTCTAATGTAAAACATAATTTAAAAGAATCTTATTGAAGCAGCATCTTTTACATAAGTTCTCATATATACTAAGGCAGTAACAATTATTCATCAAGCAATATCAAAGCATTTCATAAAGACAGGAAAGTGTTTTTTCTATTGTACAAAATGGAAGTATGAAATTCAGAGTTTGATTTTAGGTAGCCTCAAATATTTCAGTTGCTTAGAAACACAAAAATGAGACCCAAAGGACCTGCCAGAGATTTAAGGAGATGTGTCTTTACAGCACTGGAGCCTTTGCAATATGAAGTACAGCATACCTCTATACATGCTCTTGAAGCCAAAGGAGTTGCCCAAGGTCTCCCAGTAACTCAGTTGCAGAGCTCACAATGGCATTCCTGTCCCTTGGATCTTTATGCTGGGTCCTTTCCTCTCAACCAACACTTCATCAATGCATTGGTGGAAATGGGAAATCATCATTGTTTATATCAACACTGAAGTCACAAACAAGGAGAACTGAATATGAAGGGGTTCATTGAGGAACTTACACAAGATGAGTTGGGCGCAAGTGAGCCAGAGGTGTTTTATGACACATTCAGAACCTGAATTACAGTTTTAGTAATAATCAGTTCCCCTTCCTCCCTATCATTTCTTTATTTAATATATTACATGGAAGAGACTCATCTTGCAAGTTTTATAAGCTTGCAATAAAAATATGACAACTGTTGTATTAAATTATTTAAGTTGTAAACCATTGTAAAAAGCAGAAAATTTATATTGAAGTGGAGACGGAAAAAATTGTTATGATGGAGTATAAAATATATTGTGCTGATTACTACAGAATTTTTGTCTAGTGTAACATATTGTAAATCCTTAGCTGGCCTTAAGAATGAAATTGCATGTAGATTTTTTGAGAGAATTGTGGCAAGTGGTTTAAGAAAAATGAAGCTAAAATGAGATTTATAATTTAAAAACAAATCAGAAAAAAAAATGACAGCAAAAGGAAAATATCTAAAAGGTCAAAAGACAGAATAGTGGCAAAGTGAAGGATCAACGAATTTAAAACTTTGAGATTTCCCCTGAGGGAAAGCTAAAATTCTGGACGAAATGGATAACCAACTTTTGTATTTTAAGCAACTAGATGATTCTTTTATTCTTTTGTGCTATGCTTTATTTAAGAGATGTGCCAATAACTTTGAATCTGGTTGTATTGATGATAGCAGCATTTGAAAGTGCTAGATTTACCAAAATTGGTTGCTAAAATTACAAATGGAAACATTTTCAGGAGGACACAATTATATTTAGCTGACATTCTGACTATACATGATAAGATCCATTTAATTTTCCTTTCTTCTGCCTCTTTGCTCTTGGTAAGTCAAAAATGAAATTGATTAAATGATGATGATTAATCATCGTCATTATCGTTATTATCCTTTAGCATCGTCATTTCAGCTTTTTATCTTACCAGATTTTTTTAGGACTTTTAATGACCCCAAGTTCTTGATGAGTTTTCTTTGCCCTGCACAGCCATTTGGAAGAAATTCAGCTAGGCAGAGCATATTTTGTTGCCTTCCTTTATACCAAAATGTGCTTTCTGCCAAACAGAAGAAGAGGTGATGGCTTCATTGTAATGAATCTTCCTAGCAGTGGTGTGATTGCAAACCTACCTTACAAGAGAAGATTTTCTAAAAGAAATGCCAACTCATTCAGCTAATGTAGCGTAGAAAATACTGGTAAGACCACTCTAGTGGGGATGTTCCAGGTGTGATAATCCCTGACAAGCTAAGGCCTCATGGCATAAAGTATCAGTATTGACCAAAGAAAGAACTGTGTAGGCCTCTTAGATTTACTTAAAAAATGACATCTCATCTTGAACAATTTATTTCCCTCTAGCTATACTGCAATATTGTTAAAACCAGATCTCATACAGCATATTACATCTTAAAAACAAAATGAGGCACAAGGATAAATTACATTTTGCTGTGCCTTATAGGTTGGGCTTCTGTTTGTGGAAAAGATAAAGGTCATCCTTCCATCACTCACACTTCATGTTTCTTAAAAGTGGTTAAACCATCACATGCATTTTTCTTCTGAGTATTTTCAATTTTATTAATCCAGTATCTCTTTGAGCTAAAATAGTTCTTACTGGAAACATGATTTAAGGCTCCAGAAACAGAAATTCCTGTCAAAAGAACCAGTATTTCAGCAGATGACTGACTGGTCACCTATGGGTTCAGGATCATCTGAAGGGTCTGGGTGCTGGTCCACCTGGAGGAACCTGGAACCCCTAAACAACAGCTCAGATCTGGGCAGCTTTTCCATTTACTGCTGGGCTATGCTGTGTACTTTACCTGTCACACAAAATTTAAGAGTTACAGAAAGCAGTGCAGTTTGTGTAATCCCAAAAGACATTCTCCAAAATTTTTTTTTAAAAACAGGTGTTTAGGACCATGTATTCTAGTGATGAGTCATTTGAAACATTCATCTTTTTTGAAATAAATATCTATTTATGTGATAATTTAACTTTATTGCACACTTTTGTGATACACTGTGGTATAAAGTATATAGCAGTTTTTAATAAGAAATCATAATACAGTTAGATGTATAGCCCTGAGACAGATATAATAGGCTATTTTGTCATTAATCCACAGGTAACTTTCAGATAACCTATAAAAAATTCCACCTGTTGATGGTAGAAGAAGAGTAGAGGCCTCTTAGCAGTGAAGTTATTTAACAACAGAGCAGGTGGAACATGTGCAACACTGGGACTGGGATTTTAACTTCCAGAGATCCAAAAGTAATCCAAACAAAAGGATGATTCAGTTCTTTGCCACTGCACTGTTGTTTATAAGTGTCCTCTCTGTGGTGTGCTCTCAAGAGAAGAGCTGTATGCTAGGTCAGAATTTGGGATCAGTTGTTGGCTTTTCTACAAATTACTTAAATCATGTAATTCTTGCAGTTTTCTATGACTCAGTTTCCTACCTGTCCTATGTTCCTTTTTCAGCTCTCAGGTTTTTTGTGTTGATGGTAAACTTTTGGTGGTAGACTTTGTTATTTAGTGTTTATTCAGTCCCTGATAAAATGACATGTAAGTCTTGGTGATGGCATTTATAAATTATGTTATTAATAACTTCAACTTAGAGCAGCTCAGACTGCTATGTGGCCAAGTTTCAGGCCCCTTTTTTCTCATTTTGCTGTTGGTTGACACAGCTCAATGACTCTCACATCCTTCTGTTCCCAATTCTGTAACAAGCTATAAACTCAGATTACACAGGAAGCACTAGAACTGAGATTTATTTCTCATCCTTGGAAGCCATAAAGAGGAACAAAAGGTTTTCATCTCTCTTCTTTTGTTCCTTCACTGCAGGCAGTAAGAGGGTACTGATATCTTGGGTCACTGTCACATAGGATAAAAATCCAACTAATGTAAATCTGCCAGATCAATGGGAGGTAGTAGTGTGGCTATCAAGAGCCCTCAAACTTCTGGGTGGATCACTAGCAACCTCTGGCAACAAGATTTTCCCATTAAAACAGAAACTGAGTTTTGTTACACCTCTAAATATTGATCTACCCTTTTTTTAGACTGCTCTGCCTAATTTTGCATAAGTTGTCAGTTGCAGCAGCAATGAAATTTTAGTCATTTGCTGACTTACTCAGGACAAAAGGCAATGAATGCCATGACCACTCTTTGCTACATGTTCCAGGCAACTTTGATTAAACTATGCTGTGAAGCCAGACCTGGATCAATAAGAATGATCTTCATCGACCTAATAATGTATTTAACATGTTTGGTACACTTTTATCTGTTTCTATTATGATAGGCTGTTTACATTAGTGCAGGAGATTGATTTAAAATTTCACAGTCCTTTACAAGGATAAACATTAGAAATAGCCTCATTAGTTTGTACATGATACTATATATAAATATGTAATCTACTGTGCAAGCTCCTCAGCAGGTGTAAATTAGCAGAGCTACAATTTACAGCCATTAAGAATCTGACCTAGAAACTGAAAACAATTATTCCATCGGCATTATTTTAAATAATCGCAGCTTAACTTGACATAAAGCAAGGACCGTATGATCTTCTCTGTACCCAGTCTAAAGATGCTTACCACATCTTTTAGAAAACTTTTGTATTATTTGTAGACTAAATTCTCCTACCAGCAGATGTATGTGGTGTCCTCTAGTTATATAAACATCTCTTCATGGTCAGGCCTTTTGGATGCACTGTGTCCAGTGAGATATTTCTTAAACCTACTGGTTTTGGAGACTGTTTAACAGACTTGAATAAACGAACAAATGTGGAAGCTATACCAAATATATCATTTGGGGATGTCAAAGCACTTAACAAACATTGTTATAACCAAGTCCATGTGTAACCACTGAAGGACATATTTGCTTCAGTATGTCTCATGACAGCTTCTTAAAAAATTTACTTAAGTGAATTTAACACTTGTGAAAGGTGCCAGATTGACAGGCCCTAGAGATAAAAGTTCTTGAATTACCAGCAGGCACAGCTGAGCTTCCCACACATGCTGCCCCACCAGTGTCCCCGGCCTTACCTGGAGGGCACAGCGACCAACTGTCCTACAGCTTGCAAATCCGCGCCATCTTGTGCTCTTGGACTATGGGCCAAGAGTCAATAGCTGTAATGTGACCTAAGGGTAAAAAAGCAAGTTTCATAATTACTGCACAGGTGCTGTTGCAGTTGATCATTTTCACACCAAGTTTTCAATTAATCTGGAAAAAAAAATAAAGAAAGTACATGTTTATCAGACTCAGAGTACAACAAAAGCACGTGTGTGAGCCCCTAGTGAATCCTGTGGTTCTATCTGCCCACAGAGGCACATTCAGGTGACTGTATGAGCAGATAAGTGTGTACACATACTGTGAACTGCAACTTAGATGATTTTTGAAAAATGGTCCTTACTGTTTCCTATGTTTGTAATAATCTTTCTCCACCTATAACTTATCCCTGCTTGGTGTCATTACAGCCCATCCTCCCCAGAGATTCTGGACACAGCTGGCATAAAAATTCAATAACCATCCACCCCATAAAGGGATTGGATTGTTACAGCATTGAAGGATAGCACACAGGGAAAACAGGCTCATGATCTTTGCACTCTGTCATGGTTTTAGAAAAAGCACAAGTTCTGCTTTGAGTGATTGCACTTGGAAAGTTCAGTCCTCTGTTCCCTTTGAAATTATATTTAGACTTCACTGTGAGTACTGGAAGGGCATGCTTAAGTGTTTCTTTATTTAGTGCAGAAGGTTAATGACATTTTAAACAAAAGTGCACATTTATAACCTTGTATAGGCCGATTCTCTCAATCTGTATATAGGACATGGCTAAAAACAGAACACTGGAAAACACAAAGGGATGAGTTTTCATGCTCTGCTATTTTCTAAGCTGTAGCCGACAGCTTGAAAGAATTATTATGGAAGATAAGTCTTAATTCTTTCTTCCGAGAAACAGCCATAATTAATGTGCAGAGGAACTCAGCAACATTTATTTATCTTTAAAAGAGTCATGTTTATTTTTGCAACTTGCCATTGATGTACACGATAACATACCTAATTTGATTGTTACTGTGTGCACTTGGGAAGGTAACTTCTGTATAACCAGAGAGAGTTGGGTGGTATATAATTGTCTTAGGGATTGCATTTGAGATTGAAACTGTAATTGTTCTAAATATCAGTATATTTGATGATTATCATTGCCTTATTTGCTTGCCTCTTCAATTTCTGGTGCATCTGTCACACTGTACAACTTCAGGAAGACTCCATACCAGCCTAAATTCATATTATACCTAAGATGAAGTTTAGGTTTCACTTTGAGAGGAAGTTCAGGAGAAAATGTGTACTTGGAAGAGTATATTTTAAGATGGTAATGTCCACGAACTCTGCTTGAACATGTTGCCTTATCCAGCCTCAGTTCTTCTGTGCAGTCTGTCTACTAGAAAAAGAGACCATTTTAAGTCACCTTCTCTTTCACAGGTTTGGTGTCTTTAGTACTGGTTTCATATTTTATCCAGTCTAGTTTCAAATGCTCAGTGTAGCTGGGTCAGGTTTTCTTTTGGGCTGGTATGGCTGGGGGTCTGGGGGGGAAGGTTTGCCTGCTTGTATTTGCTTAGTACATCAATGGCATTTTCTTTTCATTCATTTTATTCCATAGTTCCTAATTTTACCTATATCATTTTATAAATGCTGCTTCCATCTGCTGCTTTTTTACCTGCCAGTACTACTAAGTCTTTTTCATCAACCACCTTCTTAAATTTTTGAGATAGCAGATGGCCTTTTGCTTGCAAAAAGACAAAAGGCTTTTCTTATCTGCTAATAAGAGGTGAGGAGAGGAATGCCAGCGACCTTCTCTTACAGAATGACAATACTCCACTCCCAGAAATATGCAGAGGAAGAGAAATAGATGTTTACCAGCTTTTCCTAAGATGCACAGTATACTAGGGCACCACTGACAACATTATTTAGAAGCAAAGCCTTTCTAAAGCTTACCTGTCCCCTTCTGAAGTTCTGTCTCAGTTCATTAGTTGGAAAAGTCTTTACAGATGTGAAGTATTACTTTAATTTTGTTTAAAAAAGGCAAGAAATTAGAATTCCTTATTAGGGAATGATAGGAAGAGAGGTTCTTTCAGGACTGAGTTAAACAGAAGCCTTCAGAAGACTATAAAGGGGCTGGTTCATTCCCATCTTCATGTAAATTGAATTACAGGGTTTAGTAAGTGAAACAGATCATAAGATAAACCCTGCAGAGTCCAGAAAGCACTAATTAACACCCACAGTGAGTAACTTTTCTGAAATTGGTCTTTAATCAAACTTTGCTCTGAAAACAAAACAAGGTATTGTGGCAGCTTGATAAAAGAGATGCATCACTAAGGCTGACAGGCCCACAATCAAACCAGCACTAAAAATAACTGTTTTGTCTACTAATTTTCTTTCAGATGCTAAAAAATACATGAGCTACAGTCTAAAAAAACTTCCACAGTTACTCAGCCAAGTGACTCAGCTCTAGAAAAGTGAAGTTCCTGTAAATGTTAATGCCCTCCCTGATTATGAGTGGGCCCATTTTCCTTCCCACACCCTCCTGTTGAAGCAGAGGAACAGCAGAGAGGATTGTGAGGCTGTAAGGGGAAGAGGCAGCTTCTGGATTCCATCAGAGTTGGTCTTTTGATGCCAGCTGTCCCTCTCTGCTTGCCGCTAGTGGTGCAGAGTTCAAGCATCCTGACTGACTAACTAGCGTGGATTAAGATAAGCCAATCACTCATCTTTCTTTTATCTCCCATGAACAGTAAGGTCCATGGCTGCTGTCTTTTGCACTTACAACTTCTCACTAAATTTCATTTTCCTCATTTCCTTTCATCTGCTCAGCTGTAGGAAGAGTTGCTACATCTCCTATGAGTATCCATCAAGCCTACAGCAACTTTCATTATGTTTTCACTAGAACTGTTTCTTTCAGGCCTGGGATAGAGTCCAAAGAGACAAGAAGTCCACTGCACAAACAGAACTAGCAGTAAAATATAACAGAGCACTAGTCTTCCCTTTATAGCAGATTTTTCTCTTGGCACAAAAAAGACATTGAGTTGATGAAGCAGATCCAGAGGAGGGCCACAAAAATGATCACAGGAATGGGCGGAGTGGGACACCTCTCTTGTGAGGAAAGGCTGAGATAGTAGGGGTTATTTAGCTTGGAGAAGGCTTTTGGGAGACCTTTGTTTTGGCGTTTCAATAGGTACAAAATGCTTATTAGAAAGATGGAACAGACTTTTTATAGGGCTTGTAGTGATAGAACAAGGGGTAATGGTTTTAAATTAAAAGAGGGTAGATTCAGACTAGATATAAGGAAGACTTTAAAGTGAGGGTGGTGATGCACTGGAGGAGATTGCTCAGAGAAGTGATAGATGCCACATCCCTGGAAACTTTCAAGGTTAGGTTGGACAGGGCTCAGAGCAGCCTGGTCTGGTTGAAAAATCACCCTGCTCATTGCAGGAGGCATGGACTAGAAGAGCTTTAAAGGTCCCTTCTAACTCAAACTATTTTATGATTCTATGATTTCACTTAATGAATGCTCTGTTGGGTGAAGTTTAACCCAGTTTGGTATGCATCTGTGCCTTCAACTCACAGTATTTTGTGTCCAGTCCTATCAGTCTGGATCCTACTAACCATATCCTTCACAGAAGAGGTGGCAATCATCTGAAGTGGTCCTTTGGTTTTAGGGACAAGCTGAAAGAGGATGGCTAACATTAGCTTTAGGGCTTTCAATACTGTATTTTTATCTCTTGCATGATTACTTGAAAAAAAAACCATTTGCATTGTTACAAATAAAACTAGTTTAGTATGAGAAGAATGAAGTCCACCAGTATAGGTGGATCCATAAATTGCAAGACAAACTGAAATGTAATGTGATGAATTCTTGGGGTCAGGTTTTTATGAAAGAATTGTTTGCAAATACAGACATGCAGATCTGAGTGGCAACTTTGGCATCTGACCAGGCATGTGTTTGTAGAGACATGAGTTCCAAACACGATTCTGTCTGTAATTTCTCTTTTAATTTTGGGGTATGTATATTTCACAAACAGGCCTGAAACAGTAAATTTGAGGGGGTTTTGAAGTCTAAAATACACTAGTTACTTTTTAATTTTTTTTAAAGAAATGTTATTGAGTATTTACCATTCAACAGGAAAGCTCATTCATCAATTGCTGACATTGAAAGAAAAATCTAGACACAGCTTAAGAAATCTCCACCACACAGATTATGTTTTGAAAGTTATGTAGCAAAGAACACAAGTTCTTTTATAGTCACAGTTTCAAAGACTGACGTAGGAAATCACAGGTTTAAAGCCATTTCACAGCCTTATCCAAACTCATACTGGTCATTTGTCTCATGTATCATGGCTATAAAGACTTCCCCTGCAATTCAAAGCAGCTGCTTAACTTGTATTTAGATAAATATCCCAGGCCAGAGTGATTGAAATGTATCATCAGTATTGCATGAAAGAGCTTATATCATCTCTAGAGCTCTGCTTAATCTGGTCTGCCAAAAGGTTCCACAGAACTCCCTTTGTTATCAGTCCTTAACAAACCTCAGTTACACCCTGACCATCATTAGAAGTATGCAAATCATCACTACCTTGATGTTACAAATAGGCAGTCGAAGACAGACTGCAAATCACTCAAAACCAGAAGGACCAAGGTCAGTCAATGTAATAATCAGGATATATAATCAAAAGTGGGTGACTTTAAAGCAAGTTCCAGTTCCATCCACCTAAGTTTATTTATTGTTCAGTTGCCTCTTTTTGTGCATACAGATGTTTCCCACTTGGAAAAAAAAATCAAGACTGACTTCAAATTGCATAATTTTGGAATAAATTCATAAAAGCATTGAATAATGCATCTTTGACCTATTTTCCCTGGAACTGGTGGGCTCTTAGCATTTCTGAAGTTCTAGCTGATATGTGGAAAAACAAATCTTTACATGTTGCCTCCATTTTTCCTGTGGGCAGAGCAATTTTGAAAAGCTGGTCCCTTAACAGCACAATGACCATCATGAAATAATGTCTCAAGAATAGTTACAAAAAGCATAAGAAAGATAGCATATGAAAAGCCAAGTACTGGACTGAGCAAAATGCCCACATTATTGTAATTTAAAATCTTCACAGCTACAACAAAAAATCAGTGCAAAATCATATTTTTGTAGACTTCCTTTTATCTTCCAATAGTATATTCCTGTTTACAGGGCTTTATTTTGTTTTAGACTGAAAGGTATTAATTTCAATGAAGCACGCAAATTGTACAGGTTTTGTTTCAAAATCTTATATTCCACTACATAATTTTATATTAAGAAAAATATGGGGAAAACCCTGGACCGTAAAAACAGACAATATAGTAAAGCACAGATTCCTTTCTTGCTGCAGTTGTAAACCACAGAGACAGTCAGCTAGATGTTTAAGAAAGGAAGGGAGGTCTCCAGTTCCTTGTGTTTCACCTTTTCATTGCACTGCCTGATCATTTAAGGCAGAGGCTTGTTCCAGACAGCTTTAATTAAACTATGTTGTGAAACTGTATATAGATCAATGGGAATGATCCATAACAAGCTAATCATGTATTTAACAGTGTTCAGTCCTGTTCAATCACCTTTTAACATTTCTGTGGCTTTACATTCACATGGCAAAGCCTTGAATGTGTATATGTATTTTTAATCCATCTCATTAGTGACCATATGCTTTGGCTTCAAGGAGACAAGAGCTGTCTGCAATCTGCCAGGGATTTAGGGACATCAATAATTTGTGAATAGTCATGTTGGTTCTGGTCGAAGGGTTAAGTGCTCCACACACCAGGGGCAGATCTTTTGGGACTGGAACTCTTAGTCAACTGTTAGGAACCTGATCCCCTGTGATGAATCTTTTCAAAGCACATGCTGCATGTCAGATCTCCACAGCAGAAGCTATGGAGCTTTATTAGCTTAGGGATTTAAAAAGCTACTCTAAGAAATGTAACAATATCTTTTGGTTAAAAAGTGAAGGATAGTGGTTGTAATATGAAAGTGATTTTTTATGTACTGGGCTAAATGTGATCTTCATTTTTGTTACCATTTTCCTTTTCCATATGAGCTATTAGATTACTCCTCCCCTGCAGATAACCAGTGAAGAAAGACTGTAACAGCAACAATGGGGACCTGATTTTGAAAAAATAAGTGGATTCTGCGGCCTCACCTGATACTGCCCAAATCCTGCAGAAGCTAATGGCAGCAACAATGTAAAAATCATCTTCCTAATCATTTGGAATGACCCTTTATGAGCTCTCAGAACACTGAGTATTTTCGTGTGAAAGCACCTTTAAAAACGTTGTGGGGAAAAGCACCTTTAAAAACCATCTTACAGTCTTAGTTTGTGCCATGTTATACAGAAGGGCTGCTAAGTCAGCATAAGACATCATCAAACTGTTGATGTCACTATCCTGTCTTTACAGACTAATGGCAGAATTAGATGGAAATGCCAGAAACCTTTGAATAATTTGTGTTCATTTTAAATTTTAGTTATGTCCATGTCCCTCAGCTGTACCCAGATCAGAACTAAAATGCATAGCACAGCAGGAAGTCCTGTTACTACATGGTCTTGTGAAGTCCCTCTTCATCTTGCTTGTAGGCTCCCTTCAGGTACTGGAAGGCAGCAATTAGGTCAACCTGAAGCCTTCTCTTCTCTCAGGCAACCAGCAGTAAAACAAGAGGGCATGGGCTTAAGCTCTGCCAGTGGAGGTTTAGGTTGGATATCAGAAAGAAATTATTTACAGAGTAATCAGGTGTTGGAATGACCTTCCCAGAGAGGTGGTGGATTCACTGTCCCTGGAGGTTTTTAAGATGAGACTGGATGTGGCACTTAGTGCCATGATCTAGTAATCAAAGTGGGCTTCGATCAAGGATTGGACTTGATGATCTCAGGATCTCTTCCAACCCAGCCGATTCTATGATTCTATGACTTTGGTCCCCCAGTCCCCATCCTGCTGCCCATCCACTTGAGAGGTGTGGAAAGAGAGGTTGCCAGTGAAGACTGAGGCAAAATGTTGTTGAGTACTTCAGCCTTCTCCTCATCTGTCATTACCAGTTTTCCAGCACTCTTTGTCAGCTGAGGTACACCTCCTTTGACCTTCATTTTCTGGTTAACATACCTGTAGAAGCCTTTCCTGTTATCCTCTGCACCTCTTCCCAGGTTCAGTTTCAGCTTTGCCTTGACCTTCCTAACCTTATCCCTACACAACCAAACTTGATCTCTGGACTCTTTCCTTGTCTCCACTGCCTGTGCATTTGCTTCTTTCGCTTTAGTTTGACCATCAGCTCCCTGCCAAGCTATGCTGGTCTCTTGCCTTCCTTGCCTGATTTCTTGATCCTGGGGATTGCTAGCTCTTGCACTCTGTGGAAGAATTCCTTAAAGATCTGCAGTTCTGTTTCACGCCCTTCTCTGAGGGCAGTCTCCAAGGGAATCCCACTAGCTCTCTGAAAAGCTGGAAGTTGACTTTCCTAAAGTTCAGGGGCCTACCTTTACTCCTTACCTGATCCATATCCCTCAGGACTGCAAACTCCATCAATGCAGGATCACTGCAGCCCAGGCTGCCTCCAATCTTACATCCCTGATTAGTTCATTTACATTGCTGACCATCACATCTAGTATTGTATCTCCTTAGGCAGGACTGTCTATTACCTGGCTCAGGAAGTTATCCTCCATGCATTCCAGGAGTCTCCTGGCTTGCCTTCAGTTCACCATGCTACTTTTCCAGCAGATGTTGGGGTGGTTGAAGTTCCCCTGTAGGACAAGAGCCCATGAGCACAATGGCTCCTGTAACTGGAGCAAAAACGCTGTGCCAATAGGCTGCCCTTGGTCAGGCAGCCTGTAGTAGACACCAATCACGAGGTTCCCTTTGTTGCCTCAGTCTCCGATGCTCACACACAGGCTCTTGACCTGCTCGTATCTATTCTTCAAAGACACCTCTTCACAGTCAATACAACTCTCGATAGCTGCACTCCCATCATGGGATTCATCCCACAAAGTTTCTATAATGGCAACAAGGATATAACTTTCTAGCAGCATAGTGTCTTCCAACTCCTCCTGTTTGTTGCCCACACTATGTGCATTGGTGTAAAGGGACCTCAACTGGGCTCTCATCTCTGTTGCCTTCTTAGAGGAATGCCACTTAATTCCTTCGAGATATTTCCTTGGTGTTGCTCTGTTGGCTTCTGTTACCTCAGGAGTCCCTGGCTGGTTTATGTCAGACTGCAAGTGTGATGCCTGTGGGTAGCATAATTAATGTGGACTGCCACAGGAAATGAAAACATGAACAATGCATACCACTTGTTTGTTGCTTGATAATCAGCTTGTTTTCCTTGTACTTTAATAAACATTCTGTATCAGGGCATATTAAATACCTTTAAAACTGATATCAGTCATATATAGCTCCTGTTAAAGCTCCAGTGAACACATTCACTGTAACCCTCTGTCCTTTACTTTTTTTCACTTTTAAGATCAACTTTCATAAGTATGGCATGCAACTGAGCAAGCATTTCCATAAGTGATATAAAGGAAAGACATTTTTGAAATCTTTGTCTTTGAACAAAGAGTTGTATACTTCAGAAACACTCATGACTGAGGCTCTGTCTAAAAGCAGAGTGAAAAATATGTAACGTCTTTATTAGTGTTCCATCATTAAAAATATACAATTAGTATTGGAAGATTTAGAATAACTTATTATAGCAGGTAAAATACACAGCTGTTAATTTTTTTTATTGTGTCAGCTATAATTGCATAGATTTCAATTAGATTTACTAATTGTGCATTGTCTTCTGTGAGACCTTAGAGTACAATATTACTGCTTTAGAAGGCCCAGTCTCTGCTTTTCAGAGGAAATTTGCATGAGCAGACTTTTATCCACAATTTTTAAATGTATGCATGTCTAATTTAGACTGTTTTCATATCAAACTATTTGATTTGTAAGTACAATAAAATATTTAGAGACATATGTCCCAGATTTTCATCCACATTTCATTTATACGTATAGGCAATAGCAATAGAAAAGGCAGTAGTCCTCAGGAAAAGTGGCTTTTTCTGGCTGCCATCAAAGTCCACTAGGGCATGTTCAAATGTAAATATTTACAGCTATTTTGGCCTCCTCAAAAACACTGATGAAGTTCTATTTCCAGATATCCCCACTTTCAAATTCTCCCTTTAGAAGGAATGCCTGGTCTTTTAAGCATGTGAAAAAAGTTAAAGACTAAAATTATATTTTCATAATTTTAATTGATGAAATAAAGGAAATGTAATTTTAATAGGGTGGAATCAGGGATTTTTGAGGTGGCTTGCCTTTACCCCTTCCACTTACGCCTTTTGAGCTAGCATAGCCATAAAGTTTTCTGAAGGCAAAGTTTAGAATAAAAACACTGTTGTTGCTTAATTATTGGATCATTGCTGAATGTCTGTAATACAAAAACTGAGTCCCATCTACACACCGCATGAAGAAGTCCTTTGACCTTTGGGGTGATCTTTGGCTCACCCTTGTCTGTCTTCACCTCCAATGTCAATGATGTTAATACAAAAGGAAGTCAGCAGAATTTTAAAGGACTGGTACTGTATTTGCAATATTTTGTTGGTAGCGTTGCAACTGTTACATTAATTTCTGCTACTGCTGCCAGATAAAAAGAGAAAAGAGTTTTGGCTTCAGTGAATACAATTGCAAATTCCTGTTTTATCCTGAATGAGGTAACACTTTGACTGAACTGCCTATTCACAGTTTCACAGGCAGTGACACTAAAAAAAAAAGCTCTGACAGTCTTCAAGTTCTGCCCTCTTTACACCCTCTCTAGCCAAGACTGCTTAGTGTTATAAAGAACTGCCATAATCACAGAGGCTGCTGACAGAAATAACTTATTGAAACAAAACCCCACGCAGGCCATACCTTATCATTAGGAAACCGTCTTTTGTAGGGACATTCAGCAGGTTTTTGGTGGTCTTCAGTGTTCTGCGTAGCTTGATTTCTAGCATGTTCACTGAGGCTTCAGCATGACCAGAAATTCTTGATGCTGAGTTTAAATTTTCCATTCTTTAGTTTTCTTCTATATTCTAATTATTAATTCAGTTCCCGTAATGGACTTTTAAATTTGTGAACTGCCACACATACCAGTCCCTTTAGAGCTCCTTGTAGCTGGATTCTGTGTTTTTAGCAGTTTGAATCTTACCCATAGTTCCAGATATGCAGTCATATATGTTGCCATTGCTGGACTTCCTCCATTATTTCTTAAACATGGCATGCTTCCACTGATTTGAAATCAATATCATGTTCATAAAGTTTTTTAAAATGGCCCATTTTAAATTCCAGTAGATTGATGCACCACAGTGGGATTTGAGAGAATTTGCTTTACAGACAACTATGTGCCAATCATCTAAGTAGCAAAACTTACAAAGAACTGAATTTCAACTGGTCTTTAATTGTTTTTCCTACCTGCACTTAGTTTCAGCTTGCTCCATCAATAATCAACAGACCACTCGATCACTCAAGGTTGAGAAACATGCATTTAACTGTTTTGCTGAATTCTCCCCTTAGCAGACATGTAAAGTTAAACATTTGACATCTCAACTTAGTCAACAAGGAGATGGGAGATGATAATCTTTCCTTATGTATAAGGTGAAAACTGTTGTATTTCACTTCCTTTTGTTAATTGCCATTCCACAATAATTTTCAAAAAAGTATTTAGAAATTGTAAGAGATAGGACACAACTGAAAATGAGACAAAGAGGATTCATTAATTGTTTCATTTCTTTTTTTTAGGACTGCAAGAGTACCTTGAAAAATACCTAGCAGAGAAGACTCCAGCTCTGATTTTAGTACCTGTGGTGGATTTACCTGGCAAGGAAGTTATTCACGTGACATGCTGGCTAAGCTAGCAGATTAAAAGAGATGAGTTGATATCAAAACACATATACATTTCAGACAGGAGAGAACAAAGAAAAGAGTCCATACTAACTGTGTTGCATACTTTCATGGAGCAATATTGTTTAAGCAAAGTCATATTTAGCTTGTTAATGATGCCTCAAGTTATGTGACAGAGTCGGGTTTGTATGAAGAATAAAGGTTTCTTTTAAAAATAATGTACTTTTTCCTCACTTATTTTTAGATGTTTACAGCTAATAGCAGGTGGTTCTTGGGAGATGCAGTTGCTCTGATCACGTCAGCTCTTTTGTCTGATATATTTAGGCCTGGTTACAATACACTGATTTTAACTTCAGATCCCTTGGATAGAGGCGAAACCAGACTATTATCTCCAATGCTGTTTTAAAGACTGGATTAATTTCAATTTTATGTTGAATTTCCTCACTTCAAGCCAACTCTTGAAAACCTTACTTGCGGTCAGATTTTACCATTTTCTAGCACCAGGGAAGAATTATTCAGAGGAGTATTCAAGATGCACATTTTACTGAAACAAATAGTGGAGATGATGGCCAGACAGCAGGATTTGCCCTCCTGCTTTCTGAAGCAGTGATATCTTTGTGCTTTACATCTGGTAGACAGCTCTTACTAAAGAGCTACCAATATTCAGGTAGCTACCAGCGTTCAGAGCTACCACAGAACCAGGGCTTCAGTTTTCTCTGGAAAATCAACCAGAATTTTACCACTGCTTTCACTAAAACAAGCTCAGACACACAGCTCCTATCAATTTCATTGCCACTGATATTCTACTCATTACATAAGATCAGTATAGGAAAGAAAGTCTTTTACGCTGTAGAAATCTTACTTTCAGACAAAGGCTATACAATTAAACTTTCAAGGAGGAGTATCAGACCTTTGCCTTGCCTGTGTTCTACATCTATATAGTCTCACTGCTTTTATTCCAGTGTGTGAGCACAGGAACTGGATGGCCAGCACTCCAGATATCTTTCTGTTGCACCAGCATAGATCAGAGAGAGCTCCACAAAAGTCAAGTGCATGGCAGTAAGTTTACATTGAGGTGACTAAGAGGTGGAGTGAGCATTCTGGTTTAATTTTCTTACCCACTACCAGAAGCACACTTGCCAGCACCTGACATGAAACAAGTGACTGAAGATAAGATCTTTCTTTCTTAGAAGGTTTCCAAGCTCAGCATGCTATGCTGATCAATATTTGAATTTAGAGACTATTAAATGTTAAATGTTATTGTTCCTTACTATTACATCAGAGCTGCCATCTTCTTCAGTAAGAATCACAAGTCTTCAAATTATTTTCAAAAAGGGAAGGCAAAGAGCTTTTTATATAACAGTATATAAATACATGGTTGTATTAAATTTCTTAAGGAAAAAAAGGGCAGATCTGTTAACAATACATTTAGTTGATTAGTATTCAGTATAATTTTTAGGTTAGACAAACATATTTTATCCTTGTTCTTTCTCATGATGAGAAAAGGACTTGTTAATACCTTGATGTGTCTGGTTTATTTCAATTCTACTCTTTTAGAAGGATAAATTGTTTTCCCACTTCTCTCTGAAAATATCAGTATATTTTTTCTCTCAGCGTGGAGTGCCCATGGACCAGAGACCCAAGCTGGACTGAAATAGAAGAGAAAGAGATGTACTTTTAGAGAGATAAGGATGAAACTTAATTTTTCATCGATATCTATGGAAACCAGAGAGATGGCATAAGTTTGACTGTGTCTCCTGTAGCAGTCATTTTTTTCATTGTGAGTTTAAAAAAATACTGAAACGTTGATCTTGGCTTTTGTACTGTACTGCATATTATAAGGTGGGAGGATATTTGCACCTAAAGAAACTAGCTTTTCCTGCAAGTCTTCCTGCAAAATTCCTGACTCAAGCTAGCCTTCTTTTTTTCCCATTAGAGCTGCATTAAGAAATGGTAAGAAAATGCATTGTGCTAAAACCCAGTGTGATATTTTTCTCTCAGCTGAATCAAACCTTTTTCTTTTTTTTTTTTGAGAACTAGAACTTCCACAGGTTTATGCTGTGAATAGGTAAAAAAGAATAGTTTACTGACTTTTTCTCCTTGAGAGGCTTCAAATGGTTTCTAAGTGGTGTGAGTAAAACTATAAGCTGAGTCTACAGTGTTTTGGGTATGAACAAGACCATTTGTGCAACATTGATATGCAAGGTAGGTGATTAAAGTGTTGTGTGCCACATTTTATAATAGAAAGAAATAGCACCATTTTATCTGCCTTATGCTGCCATACTTTCATCTTAACTAGTGGGTCCTGCTATGCATAAGATGTTTCACAGACCTCTTTTTCACTTTTTTTGTAACAAAAGTGCTAGCTGAAGACATGAGGTGGGGTGACAGGCACAGACACACACATGCAGATACATATATGTGTTTTAGTGAAAAGAGGGAAAGACATCTAATACCCAAAATTTATAGATGCGGGGGGTTGGTTGGTTGGTTGGTTGGTTGTAGGGTTCTTTTCCTAGCAAGTTTGGTAGTGTTTACCCCAGCAAGTTTGAATCTTGAGACTATAAATTCCTATATGTGCTAAAACACTGGTTTTGAGGACTTACATATACACACACAAGCTCTTCTGTTCCTCTGATTTTAACTAAGCCTGCAAGAGAATGTTTTCTGTGTATATTATGACACAAAAAGTTGGCTGGTCTGAATTCCAGCACTCAGAACACAGAAGGGATATGTAATGGTGGGAAAATGTCTTTAAAAATGTAACTCAAGGTTTTAATTTTTGTTTATCTGCTTAACAAGTGTTGGAAAATGCCATACACATCTATTCTGCTTCTTTTGTCTTTCCAAAAGTGATCTATGTCTTGTTACAGTTCTCTACGTCCATGAAGTTTTGCCTCTTCCTCCTTTTAAAAAGTCTCTGTATATCAATTACTTTAATTGCTTGAAAGTGTGACCAAATAGCACTGCAGGACCAAAACTGATTTAGTAACTTTGCCCTGTACTTATTTCAAAACCCAGTGATGGCAACAGTACTAGTGAGCTTTTATAATGCACATGGCTTAGCTGCTATAAAAGCACCAGAGCTGATCTTCCTAAATAGATTTTAAAATGACACTGAGATATTTTGAGCAGAGATTATTTAATTTTTTTTTCCCTATGAGTTTTACAGTTAGATGATTCAGGAGCTGATTTGTTACACCAGATAGCATGGGTGCCTCTCTCCTCTTAGCCTTCAGAAGTCTGATGAGCATTGGAAGCAGGATGTCTCCTGAGTATTGGAGAGGTAATCTGAAGCAGCTCTTCTCCTTCACGGACATCCTCTTCAATCCATTATCTCCTGTCTATGTGCAGGGTCTAGTCTATCAAAATAGAGTGATTGAATAAAACTTCTATTTCAAATAAATGAATGCATTGGTTTAATAGAAGATTTGTCTTGCATGGTGTAACAGTTCTCTAAATGAACACTGAAGTCTTAAAATACGGAAACTTTTCATGTGTTAAAGTTAAATCTTTGTTATTTCTTTCGGGATGGGTTTGCTGAAGCAAACCCAGCTTATTCTATGTGTTAAAGTAAAACTGTTCTGAGCTCTCGGTACTAACTGGCACTTAATATTTAAGTAACCTGCTTTTACTATTATAAATGTCTGGCATTGAGAATTCATATTAAGAATACTTGACAATTTACTAATTTATGATCTTTTTACTTGTATTTTAATACTTCTGGCAAGCCAGCCTGTGTTGATGTATTAGACAAACATTCAAAATACAGACTTGAGATTTTGCAAGCTTCTTTTTTACAACTTTCATCTGAACACTGAATATTTTTGACCTATTTTAAATTTTAATTTAAAAAAACAGACTGGGTACCTGTGAACTGAACTCATATGTTACATGCAAGTGCCCTTTTACTGATGATTCACGGCTCACAGTTTCTTGGATTTGACTTCTGTTGGATTAATTCATGGCTAGGATTTGCCTGTGATTTCCTGCTTTTCTCATTTTTTTAGAGCACTGTCTGCTTTTCCCCTACATTTCCAAATAGTTTGTTCTGAGCATCTTCTCATGGGATATGTCACTGGCCCTAGTCTCCTTGCCATTGCCTTGACTCTCCATTTCATTTGCAATGTTTAAAAAACATTTATTGGGTATGTCTGGTATCCTTCATTTGCTATTATATGGCTACTTTATGATTGTATCAATTAATCTTAAATCATTTTGGAAAACTGCTTGCATGATTTAACCCTGTTGAGAATACTTACTGTCCACAGTACAAACAGGATGTACTCAACACAGGTCAAATTTCACATTTGCTTTTCCCAGCTATCAGAAATGCCAGCTTTTCTCTGAATTACAAAGATCCCCAGTGCAGAAGAAAATAATGCTTCAGAGCAAAAAGACAAACTGAACTAAATGCCCTGAACAAACTGACAGCTGCTGCAATCTGGTAACCTGTTAGGGGACCTGTTAAAATCAGGAGGCATAGGTTAGGGTCATACCACCACTTTCCTGTGTAAGTTTAAGCATATCCATTAGATTCCTTGTGCCTCTATTTCCATATTTGTATGTTTTCTCACCCTTGTAAAGGTGTTGGCAAAGGGATGCTATGTTGTATATAACCTGCAACAACAAAAAGTTAAGACTGAGTGAGCAGCACACATGAGTGTGAAAGTAATGTTGTAGTGGGAACTAGAACCAATGTGATCACAGATAGCAATTTGCATGAGCACAATCTGGAAAGCTTTTCTCCCAGCACACTGCCTGCAGCAGTCTCAGATCACAGGAGAAGCCTATGATACATCTAGTAACATTAATGATACATTTTACAGCATGGTTCATCCCTGATGATCCCGAAGTGCTTTACAAGTCCATCACATAAAATTTGCCTGGGTTATCACTGGGACAGTCAAAAACACGTGCTGGGGGCCTCTCCTGAGCAGTGTGAGTGTGGGCAGGTCTCTGTGGTTATGCTGCCAGGGGAAGAGCTCCTCCACTCTCCACAGTCCCCAAGTGGGGGTATTTGCTTTAGCAGAAGCAGCAGTTGACAGTACTCTCTGACCATAACATCCTTGGCAACACTGTGTTATTGCCATAGCCCTGCTTTAAGGAAATACGTTTGTCTGAGATAGAAGTTGTGTCACTGTATTAATAGTGCAAGCTTGTGCAAGCATTGCTTCCCCTACACTGATTCTCATAGATTTGTTGGTAGCTACCTTGACAGTAGTTTATTTTGTTGCTTATAAAAGACTAGGATCCCAGAAGGAAGAAATACATTTCTCAGACCTAGGAGTTACCTCGTTGCAACAAAGTTCAGTCCTAGTCCCACACACCTCCAACCATTCGGCAGCAGGACACCGATACATGCAGATGTAGTCTTTTGTAACTGAACCAAATTTCCACAGCTCCAGAGCTGGATCTGTTAAGGATCAATGGTGTTAAAGGACATGATATAATAGAAAGGAAACACATACAAGAAGTCATTGCCAAAGGAATGATATTAATAGGAAATGGTGGAGAAGTCAAAGCTAAAAAGGCGAACAATAGGTCTAGGGACTTAAGGGGTTTATTCTTTATTTATGGGATGTCTTTGAAAGAAAGGGCCCTGGACTGCCTTCTCACTGTTGCTAGTTCTAACTATAAAAGATTAATGCATGAAGAACAAAGAGGAATGGAGTTGCCAGGAAAGAGATCCAGAAGTGAACTTTAAAACACATCTCATTCCTTCAACAAGGTATAAAATGGTAAATGCTTTGACCACTCTAACAGCATGGTTTGATCTGGCAACTGAAGGTGAGGATGCATGAAATGAGGCTAATATGAAAGAGAAGCCACCAGCTGTGTGCCATTCTGCTGTTAGGGGACATTTCTCCTGGGCACTGCCACTAGGACTGTGGTTAATAGGTCTTGACTGGAGAGTTATAGCCCATGAATGTGCTTCAGATTTTTACTGCTCCTTGATCAAGGTGCTACCGTGTACCAAGATGTTGAAGGACTTGTCTTTCACTGTTAAGGATCTTGTTTAAAACTAACTCTTTAAATACTAGAAGTCTGACTATCTAATGTTGCAGTTCAGATTAGGCAAGCCAAATGTGATTCTCTTTATGCTACAGTCCCCAGTGCAGATAAAAAGCTTTCTCAGGTTGCAATCCTGCCACTCATGTAATTATTTTAGAGAAAGACAGTTCCACTACTTCAGCTTCAGTACTTCACAAGAGGAATGGAAACATTAGGAAAAGTTTTTTCTTTGATGTAGAATATGCTGCCACTTTTTTGTTATTAAAATAGGAGCTAACTTTAAATAAATAAAATTTTGCCTGGAGGCTTCTGAAAACTAATGTTGTGTTTTGACAGTGTCATTTTTCTAATTCCTGAAAGCATTATGTGAGTTAGCTCAGGACTTCAGCATGATTTTTCTTCTATGCTACATACAGTGAATTATTTTTTCAGCTCTGGATTTTCTTTGATTTCTCTCTCACACACACGCAGAGTCATGTCACTGTGCAACTTCCTTACTTGACAGGTGCTACCCAAAACTGGGGGTTTCCCCTTTTAAGGGACAGGTGTATCAAACCACTGCAGAGAAGTTTGTAGCAAAGTGAAAGGAGCTATCACTATTTCTTACTGGGAAGAATGGATGACAAGCAATCATCTTGGAAAATAAACTAAGGAAATTAAGAAAGGACACACAAAAATTCTGCAAGATAGAATTTTGTTCAGAAAAATGCACACCACATTCAACGTGCAAAATGTGCATAATGCTTTTTTAGCTGGGCTTGTAGGTTTTATATCCCCTGAATTTCTGCTTTTCTATAAAGGATATTGATGTAAGGATGATATAGGACATTGAGAACAAATAGAGTCCTTAAATAACAGCTGATTTGAGACTCCTGTCTTTGATGACAATTTATGGCCCTCTTAAAAAAAAAAGACATTTAGGTGTATGTTCATCTAGAAAACTCAAGTAATGTGTGCTTAGTGAGAGAAAAAAATATTGCTAACAGCACATTGTGTCTTTTAGCATGAAGTGCAACCCTAAAACTGCACATTGCAGAGCATTCTTAATGTGCTATGAGCAATTCCATCCACTGTATTTCAAACAGAGTGCCCAGTCTAATATATACCTATATCAGAGTTGCTAAACTTTTTGCTACATGATTTCAAGAGAGAACAAAAGAGGTGGCCAAAGGACTTAAATTCCACTTTACAACTGTTGAAGTTCCAAATTTATATTTATTTCCTATTTGAATAAAATAAAATAAAATACTTTAAATGGGAGAGGGTTTTTTGTCATGGTTGTAATTTTTTTCCCCTGAAAAAATGATCTGGGTCAAAGTATTTATATTCTTATTGAAAAGGTCAGATTTTCTGTTCTGATTCCTTTTTTCCCCCTGGAATTACCAGAAAGTGTTAGGCCATGGAAACCTTTCTTTTGCAGAACTTGTTGCAATTTACATATTTTAAAATGTTTGGTTGGAATGCCATATTCCATTTTAAAATTTTTTTTTCTGTGATACCTTATTTCAATTTTTTTTAAAAAAAGAACCTTCTCTCTGGTGTAGACAGATTTCAGAGATGTTAGCAAGTCCTCAGAGACAAGAACTCTTAAATTCTGATGTTGATACTGAACTTTGCAACAGTTGCAAGTTATATATTTATGATCTTCCCCCTCCTGTAACATTAGGACAACAGTAATGGGTATGGATTAGATATTTGTTAAGATTCTCTTGTAAGCAGCGACAGGTCTACAGTGAGGTCTCCTGTAAGTGTTATACATTATTGGAAAGGAGAACATGCCCAATGCTCTTTATGCCTGTAGTTCATGTGGTAGATAATTTTGAGTCCTGAGCCAGCTGCGAATTAGACTTTTTTTAAAAATAGTACACTGCAGGAGTTCTTAACTTGCTTTCTGGTGCATGTAGCAGACTTCAGGATGGTGTGTGAATGCTATTGCAGGTGCAGATTGGTCCAGGAGCTTGGAGCACAGCCCAGGCTTCTCTCCTGTACAGCTGCAGGGTGACTGTTCAGATTCTGTCTGCATTCTTCCATCTCTGCACTACAGAGCAGTATATAGTATGGGCATATTTGACTTTTGGATGCTCTTCTATTTTCATTGTTTTCTCTGTATCCTCAAAACTAGAAAACAGTGGGTTTAATATTACTGACATTTTTAGAATATTACTTCACAGAAGTTGGGAAATTAACAACTGCAACTAGGGCAGGAGAACTGAGAAAACTGCTTTTCCTCTTCTGTCATCAGAAGTTGTATGCCTTTGGTCTTTGGAATCTTCCTTTGCTATCATTGTGTTTATATCTTCTCCCCCTTTCTTTCCCCCTCTTTGGGTTCCTGTTCCTTCTTTTATACAAACTGTAAAGTTTCATAGATCCAGGGCAAGGCGAACAAGCCTTACATTTTTCTCAGGTATTACTCGCATTTCAACAATGAGACGCAGTAGTGAAATACCATCTGTTGCCTTTACCAAGCCCCCACATACATCTTTCAAAATGACCGAAGTGACTGAGAACATACTTTGTATTTTCACTGAGAACAGTTTGTGCTCCCAAGTCATGTAAGCACCTCCAACAAAATGTTTCTTGTGAGGGTCATGTTTTATGATCCGATAGCTTGAACCAAGATTTCCTAATTTTGCCAAAACAGACCATATAAATAAACTGTTAAGTCCATCTACTGCAAAAGGTGTTAGAAAAATCCTCGTTATTCCTTCTCTCATCTATTCATGTGATGTATGGTTTTAAAGGAGCTGCACAAAGAATGCCACCCTGCTTATGCTGAAGCGCAAAGCCCCTCCAAATAATCTGAGGCTTTGCACGACTGTTCAAAGAGGAACTGATTTCTCAGTGGTCAGACACTGAAGAGGCTTCCTAAGAGGTGGCTGTTGCCCCGAGCGTGCCGGTGCCTGAGGAGCTGGGGCAGCGTCCCGGGGGCGGTACTGCAGCCCCGCCGGGCATCGGGCTGTTCTTTCCGTGGGGAAGGCTGCTCTGGCGGGGTCTGCTCCGCCCTCAGAGCACCGAGCCAATGCTCTGGACCTGACCTGCACCATCGGGTCCCAGGGTTGGGAAAGTATGTTACAGGTTATGAGCTTTACAGCTTAAAAACCCCGCTCGAAGCCTTTGTCACTGCTTTCCAGGCGCAAGTGTCTGACGCACCAGCGAACAACAGGTGCTGGTGCTGCTCCCGATCTCACCATCTCCCCCGAAAGAGAAACGCCGTAAAGCCGCGCCCAAGAACGCCGCAGAGCAACCTCGGCAGTCTGCGGAGGGCAGGGAAAAGGGATTCCACCTTCCCGCTTCCTCTCCCGCCCCGCTCCCGCCCGGACGCCATTCCGCGGGCAATGCTGCCCCCGCCCGCCCCCGCCGCGCCACAGCCACAGATACAGCTACAGCTACAGATACAGCCAAAGTCATAGCTACAGCCACAGACACACAGACACAGACACAGCCAAAGCCACAACTACAACTACAGCCACAGCCACAGGTACAGCCACAGCCATAGCTACAGATACAGATACAGTCACAGCTACAATATAACTACTGCCACAGGTACAGCCACAGCTACAGTCACAGGAACAACCACAGATAAAGCTACTGCCACAAATACAGCTACAGCCACAGCCACAGATACAGATACAGACACAGATACAGACACAGATATAGACACTGACACAGCAACAGCTATAGCTACAGTCACAGCCACAGCCACAGCCACAGGTACAGCCACAGCACAGGGCCAGCCATGTGCCACCGCAGGGCCATGCTGGTCCCACCACAGGGGCCCAGGTGCCACTGTCACTGAGGTGGTGGCAGCAGGGCACGGTGATTTCAGTCAGTCATTAACGGCAATAAGTGTGGGTCCAGATTGATGCGTGAAGTGTCATGGACAGCAAACACATACACACCCTTAGCATACAATTTGCTGCTTTGCAAACTAAGGGGGTTTGTTGCTAATTTTTCCCTTTCATTCCTAGAACCATAAATACAGGAATTACGTTCATAGCAAATATAGCAAAATCTGAGTATGATGTATTGACTTGGAGGGAGGGAATGAGGCTGCAGCATGAGTGGCTGTCAAAGGGAGAGTTAAAATGTATGAAGAGAAGTCTGCTCTGCCTTAGACTCTGCAAACCCCTTCTGCTGCTTCCTCGTGCTGCTGTTCTTCCATATGCTCCTGACACCCACCAACACACCCACCTACATACACTCACAATTTACCAACATACTTCATGTCTTTGCTGAGTTAAAATCCACACCATCATTTAAATAAACTAAACAGCTGTTTTCTTTCCACCAAAACCTAACATTTTCTGACTTGGCACTTGCAAAGCATTTGAAAAAAACTAGGCTACTGGAGATGCCTTTGTACTAACACACTGTGATGCTGCACAGGAGGCCAGAGCTGGACCTGGACACTCACCTGTGCACTTAGAACCACAACATTTAGGAAGGGGACGCTTCCCAGGAGGAAGCATTTAGATGCTGTGCAAACAGGAATATATTGTCCTGGTGGTCATTAATATTCCAGAACAGGCATCAGTTGAGTCTCCAGGCCTGATAAATAAAGTATTTAAAGAAGCACTGACAAGCAGAGCACTGCAGAACCCCATTGTAGGTACTTTATTTCATTATCTGCCTTCCTATGGGAGAAGTACAGCTCCATGAAGTGCAAGTTGTGGTTGGCATTTACCCTACCTGTGTCATGTTCTGCGTTAGCTCCAAACTGAATTCTCAGATGAAATTTGAAAGTGTCCAGCACTCAAACAAACAGTAGGAAGGCAGGGTCTAGAAAGAGCTGGCAACAGGTTATACTGCCAAGGATCCTGTGTTGGCAGACATTCCTGTGGTTTGTGAGCCACGGACCAGTGACCTCACACTGAAGATCAAAAGGGTCGAAAGCAAGACAACCACCTCAAGTTGCCACCTCAATATGAGTATGTCTCCTTGCTGTACCACCCCTTTCTGACCAATAGTTACAACAAGGCTGTCCTAACAGCTGTAGGAGTAAAGCTGTGGGATCTCTCAGATCATACTGGTCACAGCTGCAGGACAAGGA
>VWZD01006217.1:82556-145531 GCA_013396695.1 Sakesphorus luctuosus
CCAGCGAACAACAGGTGCTGGTGCTGCTCCCGATCTCACCATCTCCCCCGAAAGAGAAACGCCGTAAAGCCGCGCCCAAGAACGCCGCAGAGCAACCTCGGCAGTCTGCGGAGGGCAGGGAAAAGGGATTCCACCTTCCCGCTTCCTCTCCCGCCCCGCTCCCGCCCGGACGCCATTCCGCGGGCAATGCTGCCCCCGCCCGCCCCCGCCGCGCCACAGCCACAGATACAGCTACAGCTACAGCTATAGCCACAACCACAGCTACAGCCACAGATACAGCTACAGCTACAGATACAGCCAAAGTCATAGCTACAGCCACAGACACACAGACACAGACACAGCCAAAGCCACAACTACAACTACAGCCACAGCCACAGGTACAGCCACAGCCATAGCTACAGATACAGATACAGTCACAGCTACAATATAACTACTGCCACAGGTACAGCCACAGCTACAGTCACAGGAACAACCACAGATAAAGCTACTGCCACAATACAGCCAAAGTCATAGCTACAGCCACAGACACACAGACACAGACACAGCCAAAGCCACAACTACAACTACAGCCACAGCCACAGCCACAGATACAGCCACAGCTACAGCTATAGCCACAACCACAGCTACAGCCACAGATACAGCTACAGCTACAGATACAGCCAAAGTCATAGCTACAGCCACAGACACACAGACACAGACACAGCCAAAGCCACAACTACAACTACAGCCACAGCCACAGGTACAGCCACAGCCATAGCTACAGATACAGATACAGTCACAGCTACAATATAACTACTGCCACAGGTACAGCCACAGCTACAGTCACAGGAACAACCACAGATAAAGCTACTGCCACAAATACAGCTACAGCCACAGCCACAGATACAGATACAGACACAGATACAGACACAGATATAGACACTGCCACAGCCACAGCTATAGCTACAGTCACAGCCACAGCCACAGCCACAGGTACAGCCACAGCACAGGGCCAGCCATGTGCCACCGCAGGGCCATGCTGGTCCCACCACAGGGGCCCAGGTGCCACTGTCACTGAGGTGGTGGCAGCAGGGCACGGTGATTTCAGTCAGTCATTAACGGCAATAAGTGTGGTTCCAGATTGATGCGTGAAGTGTCATGGACAGCAAACACATACACACCCTTAGCATACAATTTGCTGCTTTGCAAACTAAGGGGGTTTGTTGCTAATTTTTCCCTTTCATTCCTAGAACCATAAATACAGGAATTACGTTCATAGCAAATATAGCAAAATCTGAGTATGATGTATTGACTTGGAGGGAGGGAATGAGGCTGCAGCATGAGTGGCTGTCAAAGGGAGAGTTAAAATGTATGAAGAGAAGTCTGCTCTGCCTTAGACTCTGCAAACCCCTTCTGCTGCTTCCTCGTGCTGCTGTTCTTCCATATGCTCCTGACACCCACCAACACACCCACCTACATACACTCACAATTTACCAACATACTTCATGTCTTTGCTGAGTTAAAATCCACACCATCATTTAAATAAACTAAACAGCTGTTTTCTTTCCACCAAAACCTAACATTTTCTGACTTGGCACTTGCAAAGCATTTGAAAAAAACTAGGCTACTGGAGATGCCTTTGTACTAACACACTGTGATGCTGCACAGGAGGCCAGAGCTGGACCTGGACACTCACCTGTGCACTTAGAACCACAACATTTAGGAAGGGGACGCTTCCCAGGAGGAAGCATTTAGATGCTGTGCAAACAGGAATATATTGTCCTGGTGGTCATTAATATTCCAGAACAGGCATCAGTTGAGTCTCCAGGCCTGATAAATAAAGTATTTAAAGAAGCACTGACAAGCAGAGCACTGCAGAACCCCATTGTAGGTACTTTATTTCATTATCTGCCTTCCTATGGGAGAAGTACAGCTCCATGAAGTGCAAGTTGTGGTTGGCATTTACCCTACCTGTGTCATGTTCTGCGTTAGCTCCAAACTGAATTCTCAGATGAAATTTGAAAGTGTCCAGCACTCAAACAAACAGTAGGAAGGCAGGGTCTAGAAAGAGCTGGCAACAGGTTATACTGCCAAGGATCCTGTGTTGGCAGACATTCCTGTGGTTTGTGAGCCACGGACCAGTGACCTCACACTGAAGATCAAAAGGGTCGAAAGCAAGACAACCACCTCAAGTTGCCACCTCAATATGAGTATGTCTCCTTGCTGTACCACCCCTTTCTGACCAATAGTTACAACAAGGCTGTCCTAACAGCTGTAGGAGTAAAGCTGTGGGATCTCTCAGATCATACTGGTCACAGCTGCAGGACAAGGATGCTGCACTGTAGAGCTAGAAAGTAGATAGAAGAACAGTATCTTACTGAAAGATGCCTTGTCATCTACCAGAATCTAAAGACTTAGATTACACATCTAGTTTATTCATAAAACACATTGTGAGACATAGATCCCACAAATGCATTCCTTAAATCAGCTATATCAGTTTGGCAGGATATTGAGTAGGTACATACCAAGCCAGCTGGCAAGAATGACTGAAGGACTCAGATGCCTTGCTGTCAGCTCAAGTGCCATTCAGAAGTCATAGTCATGAATACTCTCCTCAGATCAAACACCTTTGCCAAGGTTGGACCTGGCACAAAACCCAACCCTGAGAAGAAATGGTGCTGTCCTCTCTTATTGTGTGCAAAAAAATTCACTGGGATATGGGGCAACCATAACCAATAGCATTTAAAATGCATGTAAAATTTGCAGAAGGGTTTTGAATTAGTATTAGCTGTTGGCATACTGTAACTGTTGATCACTGACCTAATTAAGTTTCTGGTTCATGACATAAGCTTCAGTGAGTCCATGCACTCTAAGGTGCTTAATGTCACTGCTGTTAATGGCTACCAAATTCTACAGCTAGGGAGGTGGAGCAGCAGTCAGGGAGGCAGGATGGGGCACATAACAGAAAATATTTCACCTCTGTCTCAGCACATATGATGTGTGTACTCAGAACTGCCCTTTGATAAAATCAGATGAAGCACAGCTTACTGTAGCCACGAGAAGATTCTTCAGGCTCTCCTTCCCCCAAACCACTTTCTTTTTTTGTCTCTGCAGATATGGTAAGGAACACCAGGACTCAGTGAAAATCTGTGATGTTGTCCTAGGATATGTGAGATAAAATTTGCTAAAAGTGACACGTGCTGATATATCTCTTTTGGCTTTCATTCAGGCCACGGGTCGGTGCACTGTGAGGAATCCAAAGAATTACCTGATCTTATTGTTTACCTTAAACATCAAAATCACTACTCATCTTTGTATTGTCACTTTCCAGTTCATGAGAGAAATTATGTGCCTTAGATGGGCTTGCCTAACTATTTTCTCATTTATTTACAGAGCTACCATCCTGCTTCGCCATGTCATTGGTGTCAAGCAACTCTCATGGAAGTCTTTGGGAAGGACAACAGAAATAACGCATGACAACTTGACTAAATAGAAGAAATGAGCTATTTTAATCCTTCTTTCTAAGGACAAAGACGTATGCTGCACTACAGCTGTGAAATGAAGGAACTCAGGTGGGAAGACCATTCCAATAAAGCTTATCAATTGCGCTGGTGAGTACAGAGTAAGACAATGCAAGTCACATTGGTAGGAGCTTATGATGTTGTTCATCAACATTTGACAATGATTGCAGAGCACCAGAAAAGCTATGCTCATAGAAAACCCCCAAAAATCCAACCATCTGTGCTATTGAAAGACTATTTTTTTTCCTTGAGGTTTTTTAAATGTATTTGAACATTTGGGCTCCCTTTCAGGAAAGCTAATAATAAAAGAAACAAAAAAACCAAACAAATTCTCTTTCTGTGCTTGTTCTCTCAGTCTTTGCTACTTGATACAATCTCCTCAGTACAAAAAAACACCCAAAAAAACCAAAATCAAAACCAAACTAAATTAAAACAAACAAACAAACAAAACCAAAACAACCAACACTTGTTGATGTTTCTGACCTATTTTGTATGAAACTGTCAATGATATTCCTATTCCCTTAAGAAAGCCTCCTTTTCCTTAAAAGTTACTGTGCTGATGTTGGGATAACCTGTTTTAATACTGATTAAACAGTAAGAATTCGTTCCCTGAAGTACATTAAAATTGCTATCAAAAGTCCAATTTAGCAAGACACTTAACATATGCTTTCCTGATACTAGTGAGATGTTTAGATGTATGCTTATTCACTTTGATCAAGTGGAGCCAAAGTGAATGCCAGCAAGCAGCATAGTTTGCATCAGCACAGAAAATAAAGCGTTCAGACATCAGTAGTGGTTTCTAAGAGGCTATGCCTTGTATTGTTTTTAGGATACTGTAAAGTATTGAACTGATTTGAGGATACCTAAAGCATATATTTCTGGAACTAGAACCTGAGCAGATGGTTTTAGGGAAATTCTGGCTCTCCAAACCAATTCATGCTCTGTGTATGAAATGGACAGAGGGGAAGGCACTGGCTCCAAAGCTGGAGGAGAGCAGTAGTAAAACTGCTTGGTTTACTGATTATGGATATCTTGAAGAAGGGAATGTACTAGAGAGAGATAGAAAAATGGAGCTGTAGGCAGAAGAAGAAAAGCAGCATGGTAACTAAACTAAAAGGGAGCAACAAAACAAAAACAAAAAATGCAGAAAACTACTTTTTTACCTTGTACTCTTTCTTACTTTACAGGTGGGGGCAGACAATGAGAATTGTATATGATAGAATGCACTACACTGTGAAAGGAAAACAACCACATTTTAAAATCAGTATTTGCACCTTTCATTTTGTTCTCTCTTCTAGAGGTACCAGTTATCCTCATAATTAGGTTCACCATAGCTACTGTCCTGGGTCTGACTGGGATTAATTGGGAATTGCTTTCTTTATAGCTGTCAAAATAGTCAATTAAAGCTGTTTTTTTGACTTTGTGGCTAAACCAGTGTTGATAACACACCAGTATTTTGGCTACTGCTAAACAAAACTTGCACAACATCAAGGCTTTCTCTTTTTCCCACCTTGCACCCCTAACAAGGAGGGGGCTGGGAGGGAACACAGAGGAGCAGCTAACCTGAAGTGGCTAAAGGGGTGGTCCATACCATATGGTGCCATGCTCAGCAATAAGAACTGAGGTAGAAAGCAAAGGGGAGATTGTCTTCCAAGGTGGCTCCTGATTTGGCATGGGTCCGCTTGTGGGAGGTGGTGAGTAATTGCCTTTACATCACTTGACATCACATCTCTTTGCTTCACCTATTAAATTGTTTTTACCTCAACCCACAAATTTTCTCACTTTTGTTCTTTCTATTCTCTCTGCCATCCCACTGGGGAAAGGGAGGAAATGAGTGAGCAGCCATGTGGGCACTTGGCTGCTGCCTGGGGTCAACTCACCATAGCAACACTAACGGAATTTCATAAAGTCAGTCAGAAATTACTCAAATTACTACTTTAAGCAATGTATTCTGACAATCAGCCAAACTACAATATCTTCAGACCCTTGAGTTATCTTCCCAGTTTTGGTCGTTATTCCTTTCACATAAATCAGGCTGTCATGGCAGGCAGGGGAACTTTTGCATTGCTTTGGCTACAGGAGGACTCAAGGAAGAGAAACCTCTGTACAAGAGGTCGTCTGAGATGGACATTAATCTGTATTATTTGCTGAAGAAGCCTTGGGAGATGTTGCCCAAGGCCTCTTTACTTGAGCCACAAGAAAAATAGCTAGAGAAAACTAACAGTAGGAAGCAGTCTACTTCAAGACTGATGACAATAAGGGGTAAAAGAGAAAAGAAAAAGGAGAAAAACTCTCAGCAGTCCTTACCTGCATATTGGGAACTTGATTTTGGCAGTTCTGCAGGCTTAGAGCTCTGCTAAGATGAGTTCTCCCTTAATATTTTAATGACCAATTGACAGTCCCAGCTGAGTACTCATTGCTTGCTGTTGCTAAGCAAAACAATGGTAAAAAATACTCCTTTTCCATCTTCTAAATCATAAAGACAACAAAACCACTTGTTTGATATGTGCAGGAATTCATTCTACCTCAATGCCAGCTCAACCCATGCACCTCAGTTCATTCTTTCATGTTTTTCATACATACTTATTCAATCTCTTGAATGTATGCCAGGATACATCCTGATTTGATTGTCCTGCACATCCTATATACCCTTCAAGCCACAAAGAGTTCATTCAGTTTGTCCTATTCATCCGAGCTCCAGCACAATCCATGGTAATATAAATTGATGCAAGTTTCTGTTCCTCTCCATATTGGATGAATATCTTGCCTTGCCAGCTCATGTAGTTTTAGAATTCAGCAATGATGGAAGAGATGCTGGGAGATTTTTGCATTCTTTCTCTCTTTCCTTCTCCAGTGACTTCCTGTTTTCTTTTCAAATAAAGAAACATCCAGACTCCCTTCTTTTTGTTGTCTATTTATCAAATAACTTTTTGCATTTCTAATTCTCCCTTTCCTTTTTCTTTCTCTCTTACATTTTCTTTAGTCACCTGTCTACATTTTCCTTAGCCATCCAAGCTTTCACTCATGGATAGTTAAAAGTAAGTTCCAGTCTCACGTACATTTTGATAAGATCTGATATCCACACTCCTGTTCTTCAATGGCTTGTCTGCTTATAACCTGCCTTGTGATATTAAACAATTAAACAATTTTGTCCATAATGTAAGGAAATTCCCACTTAAAATGTTAGTGAATGGTAACTAACTGCAGGATCCCACTTTGCATATTCAGAAAATATTCTTGATTCCACTCTTTAATCTTCTCATTGCATGTGTTTGTTTACTGTAAGCTACACTTAGAAGCTGTTGAGAGGAAGTTCCCACCCCCCATGAAAAATTAAACTATCCCTTCCTAATCAATGCTAATCTCTGATCCTGATACCTGACTTGTAAGGCACAGCCAACAAGCATTTTGAGAGGCCACAGGTAACAGTTCCAGTTTGAATAAGGAGGCAGAGCAAAATAAGCAAATAATTATTATCCTTCCACAGGCAATTGATAATAGATTTGCACAAAAAGAGGGGAAATTTCTATGCCTTAGTGATATTGCCAGACATAAGCGTTTTCATGGCTGACAAAGAAAAGATGCTGGAAAAAGAACAGTAAGTAAGAGAAAATATTTTCTGTCATACTGAGTGTTTAGCTTCGATGTACCTTCCTTTGGCTATGGAATTCAGCATTACAACTGTGCTATTCACAAGTTTTAATATAATGAGGTCAGTAGAAAAACACCACTATCGAAACAAGCAAACGTCAAAATAGCAAAATTTCTAGTTTCCAGTATAGCAGTACTTCCTGTTCCTGCATGGAAGAGAACTTTGAGTACTTTGAAGACTGGCTACTGAATCTAAAAAGTGTTTTCTATGATCACCACACTTACCTTTTTGTCTGTCTGCTGGGCACAAATCTTGAGCAAGCTATAATGCTCTACCTAATTTTCTTCAGCCTTTTGCTCTCGTCTCTGGAATCTATACCTTTGAAGTGCAGTTAACCGAATACACAAGGAAAAGGAATTTAATAAATCACATAGGCACACTGTAAAGGATTTTCATGCATTCCTTTCCTATGTAAATGGTCTGTAACTTTTTCATGAATCAGGCCCACAGACTCTTTATTTCATATTTCCATCCTCCTATCCCTGCAGAATTGCAACTGAAATGATCCTGAAACTTTTGAAGACAATTAAAGATTAGCTTTGCATATCAGTGACCTACCAGCAAATCCCCTGTAAAGCTGTGATATATGTACAGTGTTTGATCCACAGCTGCCTGATTTCAGGAAGGTAGAAGTGTTTCCAGATCTAGGTGGGTTGAAAAATAGACTCAGAAAATAGTACAAAATAGCTTCTACTTCCTCAAAGCTTCACAGAGTTCTAGGACACCATTGTGGATTGCTATGACTTTTGACTTCCTTCAAGTTTTGAACAATACATACATTATTAAGAGGGTTTGGACTGCCATGCTGGCAGGATATAAAGGATGTTTAGAAAATATTTTAAGTGGGTTATGTGTTGGTTTTTCTTAACAGTATTTTGTTAGAAATTATATAGCCTTTATTCCCAGAAGAAGGAATGGAGACTCATAACTATGCCTGTCATACAGAGAGTAAAGCGGTGGTGGAGGAGGGATTTCAGTTAGTTTAGAATAGTGTGCAGCCCCCCTCAGCTCAAAACCTGTGATTTCTATTTTACAGCAGCCCCATCAGGCATGATCTGCACAGGTTCTTAGAGGAAATGAAGGCTGCCTGACAGCTTGGAGTGGCCGTGTGTGACTTCATCAGAGGTGGAGTAATATGTATCAACCAGCAGGGTCTCAGCACGTAAGTATAGTTCGAGTGAATTGTGAAACATTTAAACAAGATCCTTTTCCTTCCCTTTCAGCCCTCTCCAATTTCCTCCCTCTGGAAAAGCACTTTAATATGTAGAATATAAATTAACAGGTCTCCAAAAGACTTGATACAGATTTGAGAAAATATTGTTGCACAGCATGACTGGACAATTTATTTCACTTGAGACAGATACAAAAGATGAAAATTACTATAATGTTGGATGATGGAATAGCTCCAAACTCTTTCAGCTTTGTCTGGAACAGACACAGCTTAACTACTATTATCTTACATGGTGACTAAATATAAATATTATAAAATATTTATAAATAATGAGTGCCAAATTGATCACATTGTGGAGTTTTGCTGGAACATGGAATTCCTGTTATTAATCAGGCATTTATAAACTTTTTACTACTGATCACTTGAGACAGACATCTGTCCATATATGTTGTCTCATTAAAAAATAATTTTAAAAAAAAAGAGGAGATGGAAACAGCTTTGTGATTTATTCAAAATCTCTGAGACTGTTTCTGCCAGTGTGTATGCTGATAAATGTTATGTTAACAGTTTCTGTGTTTGTTTAACATTCTCTTGAGGAGGGCTTGGTGTGATTCAAGCAGTCACATACAGCATTAATGTCTAGTCTTTAGTGAGAAGGGCAGGAAGGGTTACAGGTGGCATAGACACTGGTCTTGCAGTGAATAGCCTTTGTCTTCCTTTGTATAAGTTTATTTATATCACAAAATACTACTGATCTTGAAAATCTTACTTAGGAAAATATAGCATGGAAATTACATTCTGCATTGCAAGACTAACAACATTATAGAACTGTTTAATAATAGTCTAATATCTGTTTTCTAGCTTTTTTTTTTTTTTTGCTTAGGTTTCCATGTAGTTTGCTATACCTCAGCTTTTTTCTTAAAGGAAAAAGAAAATGATTACAACAAAATAATACTTCCCCATCCTCAACACACACAGAGAGGCATCCATTCACACTTGCATCCTTGCAAGCTATTTTCTAGAACAATCAGTAATATAGATGTGATAAGTCAGGCCTCAGTTACGATTCCAGCTGTATTCCTGTTTTCCAGAGAGCATTTAGAATTGCTAAAGTAATATAAAGTCTTAGATTCTTGCCTAATTGTCATGTGTATTTGTTATGGCTTGTCTGCATTTGATGGGCATCTGATTAAAATGAAGAAAGCTGAATCCATATGACACAGAGTCTCATTTTTGTCACTGTAGACAGACTGAAAGCAAAAACCATTATTAGAGAAACCCCACTAGTCAAGTAAACCCAGTAAGGTTATACAAAGGTATTTGTCTTTTTAAATCAAAAATTATAGAAGAAGCATTCTCATTGAGCCTCAACTATGGGAAATCCAGGCTGTTAGAACTTTATTAAGTACTTTGTGAGAAAAGCTAATGGAGACTGCTGTGTGTCCAAGTTTTGATTCACCTGCAGTTGCGAAAAAAAAAAACATGCATCAGGCTTCAAGGGGAGTGCTCTCTAAAGGAGGACTTAGAAAGTGGATTATTTAAAAGCTGTCAGCCTTCCTTTGTGTGAAATGATAAAGCTGACAACCAGATAGTTTTAGTTTTGGATGAGCTCACTCTGAGGTTGCATATATTACAGAAACTGTAACACATTACTTTCTGAATTACATTTCATATAATGTAGTGTCTGATGTGTATAAATAAGATTACCCCTAGGAGGTACTAATTCTAAAAATGGGTCTGCTGTTTATTCATAGATTCACATAACTTTTGGTCTTCAAGCCCACAGACTAACTACCTGAATAACTATTGTACAGTTGTCATCATTCTTTGGAGTTCAGAATGAAAAATTAGAGCAAGTTCAAGTCATGGTCTATTTTCAGAATCCCTAGAAGTACTTTACTTCTTCTCCTAAACCACTGATTCAGCTGACTGTTACATACACAAACAAAAGTCTTGCTGTCTTTCAGTGAAGAGCCACACTACTAGAAAAATATTATTGTATAACTGAGGGATCTGCCAAAGGAAAAACAAAAAAATTCTGTAATGTTACCACTGTGGTCATGTTTTTATTAGACACAGTAAAACATGCCCAAAGTGTAAATATTAAATAATCTTTTATACTTAATTAGAATATTATGTTATGTCCAACTAGACATTACTTGTAAAGTCCCTTTGCCGAAAGTTCTTTTAAAGGAGTGTAAGGACCTCAAGCCCACACTCCAAGCTCATAAAAGGAATTTTACTTTAAAAATACACAAAGCTCTAAAAATCACCCACCGAATTTATTAGAAGGACCTTCAGTTCTTTTATACCTTGAGAGAATGCACAGGAGACAACGCTGCACTGATTTCTCAGGAGGTCAAATAACACACTTTTACTGGGTAACTTTAGAAAATAAGGGAACTTGGCAAAAGTTTAAAGGACAACATTCAACCAAAATAAAGTATTTTACAAAGCACAGACCAACCCATACAACTTAGCAAAATCCAACACATCCAGCTTTAAGTTACCCAAATATCAAGAAAGGAAATTAGGGGAAGAAAAATTAAAGAAAGGGAGAGGAAAAGAAAGAACTACAGATACCACCTCAGGTCCAGTGTAGATCCAGCTGCCAGGAGGCCAGGAGATGGCAGGGCCATGACCACTCAATGGCCACGTGCTGCTTTTATCTGCTCTGGCTCTCTGCGGCCACACACCCCCAGGTGGGACTTCTCTGTGCCAGCTGATCTGCAGCTGGGTCAGGGGCTCCAGGGGGTGTGGTGTGGACAATGGTCCTGGTGTCCAGTGACTGAGGTTGCCCTGGGACTGCCCAAGGAGGTTCCAAGGGGCTGGAGTGAGGGACAGGACACTACTCCACCTTTGTGAAATTCAACCTGTCCCTTCCCACCACCGCCACACACACTTGAACTGATCTGAGCCAATAATTAATATACTAATCCAGTGTTCCACAAGGAGAAAGGTAGAGATGATGTAACATAAATGACTGAGTACCAGATGATCCTGTTTGTCATAGCTCTCTGTTCCTCTACTTTCTACTCTTTTTCACCTGAGGTAGGTGAAACCAACACTTGTCACATGTAGACTTAAATGCTTTGGACATTTCTGAGTAGGGCATGTTATAGGGGTTTTTATATCAGTCTTAATTAGCTCTCCATTTTGCTTTCATTTTTACTGGTAAGTCTAATCATACTACTGTCAAGACACTGTTCTGTTTAATAGATGCAAAAATGTAGTAGGCTGACAACTACTATTGTCACTGAATGCTTACTGTGTCTTTGAAGTAGATAGAGATAATTATTTATTACTATTTCTCTGAAGTTTCGCAAAGTGAAAGTTTAGGTATGAGAAGATGCATTCAGTCTGTGCTTTGAAACCTAGACCTTACAGGTCAATACACTGATTTCCTACAGTCAGTAACTTGGGATTCATGGTAATCAACTTCAGTGGTGCAACCACATAAAATATGTGATCTTGGGGGACACGAGAAAATGTCAAGACAGGAAAATTAGAAACATCCCCAAAGCTATTTTAGGGGTTGCAACAAAGTCCAATGAACTATATTAAAAGTGAATCTAATATAAAGGAATCCAAGGCCTGGGCACTCTAAAATTTATCATGCTATGAATTAAGCAAGTATCTCAGCTCAAACATAAACATTGGGGATAGATTTGTCTCTGAGCCAGACAATGAAGACAGTTTGCCAACATGGAAACAAACCAGAAATGCCACACTGAGAGAGAAGGATTTATCAGTTTTCTACCAATTCTGTCAGACAACAAAAGAGCCCTTGATTTTTTGTTTGGATCTGTGGACATTTGTCACTCAGTTATACCTTGGAGTTTTTTGTATTTCTTGTACTTTAGGAAAAAGGAAACATTTAAAGAATGAAGGGAAACATTTGGAGAACTGAATGAAATGATTCAGTTGGATGCTAACACTTGACAGGATCTCCACTTTTTAACTACTGAAGAAGTAATCATCTGCTGTCCTTTCTCCATAAGCCACTTCTGAAAATAAGCAAACCACATCCTATTGTTTGTTCTTATCACACTGGCATCAGCTTCAGCTGGCAGGCCATTGTTTCTTGCATGGGAAGAGATAATAAGCAGTAGATACATGTCCAGCTCCTGCATTGCTGCTCCTTCTGGAATGAATGATGATTTATACTACAGAATACTGTGGATATAGAGATTTCAATACTGCAATCATTACTACACTACACAAACTTCTGTTTGCAGAATTGTTTGGATGATGCTCTCAAGCACATGGTGTAACTCTTGGGGATGGTCCTGTGCAGGGCTAAGGGTTGGATTCAATGATCCTTGTGGGTCCCTTCCAACTCAGCATATAGTCTTCCTCAGCTATGTAGAGCTGGAGTGCCTTGCTCATAGCCTGATGGTTAGGTGAAACTTAAAGGCAGTTCAGTTACTGATACATGTCATTCTCTTTCTTCACTCTTTCAAATAAGGAACAAAACACAGACAGGTTTTCCTGGCAACCTGCTCAAAGGATCAAACAGTTTCTCTCGCTGGTACGAACATATGAGGTGATAAGAGATGCTGTGCTGGTCATACATTGAACAGATCTGCTGGTGACCATATTCTTCACTTTCTTTTGCAGTCAGCATCTGTAGTTTCTTCAGACAATTTACAGTACACGCTTTCAATATAGGGCAGAGAGGTACAGGAGTTTTTATGAGTGGGACCAGAGTGCAGTTATTATTATTTTTGTAGTACTAAACCCACTCAGAATTCTCTCTGTTCTTCCTAGGAGAGATGACAATCCAATTCAGACATGATACAGCACAATGGAAGAGAGGTAAGGACAAAGGTTATAGCATTATAGCCACATGTTTAGGCAGCAAAGGCCAGCATGTAAATGTGAATTTAACAGGGTACATTTATGGGAATAAAAATAAAATAATTCCATATCTTTTATATCACGGAATTTAGTAATAATGATAACAGAGATCTCTGTAATACTCCAAATGAGGTTACCTTTGCTATTAGAATGTCCAATTCAGAAGGAATAAAAGTTAACAACTGATCAAATCAAATTAAAATATAGAATCCCCAGCATACCCTTTCATCATGCTTTAATGGCATGTAAAAAGCACCTACTTAGATAACCAAGTGAATCTGAGCAAATCTTTATCCACAGATGCCAGGGACAAGGACTTACCTTAGGTTTTTACAATATTCTTTTGAAGACTTGCAAATCTAAACCCAAATCCAAATGTATAATTACTTAGGTATTCTGTGTCCGGAGAGCTGACTCGGATCATTTGGAGAGAAAAGCCAGTCCAGCATAAAAGAAGTCTTTGAACTTTATGTCCCATTTAAGGGTACATATAAGCTTGTATATAAAGAACAATATACAGCTGAATAGTCAAATAAAAAGGGGCAGTAAAGCTAGCCTTCTCTTGAAGCAATGCCAGGCATCTTAGGAAATGGGCTTTGTGGAATTATTTGGAAGGTGGATTCAAACCATACTACCATCATCCTAAAATATTCCTCTTTCATGGAATTAAATATTGTATATTCATCTTTATTTCTCTGTAAAAAGGAAAACCATGTAAATTTCTCCCCTGTGACATCTTCCAAATCCTGGAAGTTGTTTCTGTTCTCATCAGGGTGTGTTTGACTTTTCTATCAACTTCTGAAGCAACAAGACTTAATTTTAATACTATTTCAGGGATCCCTTCCAGATTCAGTTGCTAATACACTTTTATATGCAAATTATATAAATCATCGATTTATATGAAACTGAGGGGAAGGTGATGCCTGTGATTTTGCTAGGCAGAAAATCAAGTCCTAAGTAATCATCAGCTCTCAGAGTTATAAAATTAAAAAAAAAAACCTTCAGAATAGCAAGAGTATCCAGTTAATCATCATTCTGCAAACTGGTACCCTTTATGGGTTTTGCTCTTTTTTTTTCTATCCCCACTGTTCTTAATAATTCAGTACCTTCTTTCTTTAATCATATTATTAAAGGCAATGGGCTGATGATTCATTTTGCTTTCTTTGCTCTCTCAGTGATGTCCATTAATGAAGACTTACTTTGCAGCACCATTGACTCACTTATCTAAATTATTTATTTGGTTGAGTAGCTCAGTGTATCAAACTTTTTTTCTTAGTGTAGCAACTACTTACAGCTCAAATTAGAGTTTCATATTGATTTTCTCCTTGAAAATGTGTATGAAATGGATTGTGCTTTAAAGTGCTAGAAGTGGTAAAAGCAGAGCTGAAGAAGGTATAGCCAAATAGATAACAATAATTCCCCTTGCTGTAGCAGTTTTTTACATTTGTCCTTCTTTCCATTTTGAATGAGTAAAAGACTTTTGAAAACATTAATAGTGCTGAAATTCCCATAAAGAAGCCCATTTCCTGCTGGCTAGTGTACTGGTTTAAGGTACCCAAGTCAGATATACATTTTCTTCCTTTTGCATTCAACACACGAAATAAATAAAATTTTTAAAACCCCCACAAAACAAAGCAAAACAACAAACAAACAAACAAACTCCAATTCCCCCCAAAAAACCCCAGATCGGAATGTCTTCCCCACCCAAGACCTATACACTATATCATTACCTCCAGAAGTCTTCATGTAAATCTTCAAGGAATAAACACATATTAAGAGAAGTTATTTCACAAAAAAATTTAAAATGCTTCTTATGTCAGTGACTTGACTCTATGTTTGTCCTGATTATAGGGAAACCTGTGTTGCTTGTGGGCTATGTTGATGTCACTCATCTTCATCTTCTCCCTCTTTTTCTCTCCTATGACCATCCCAATTCATAGTGCCTCTTTCATATGCTTTAACAACTGATCCTACTATCCTCTCCTACCTCTATCAAAATTCTTTTTAAAGAATTTAATTGCATTCAGTCTTTCCTGTAATCCAACAGACAGAAGTATTTGTATCTAAATACTTGAAAAAATAGTCCAACAAATTTCCAGATACACAAATTCTCTTCATTGTGCTTCATGGGACACTGTGAAAGGTTATTTTCTTTGTTATGCCCAGATTCATAGACTTCTGCGTAATGTTCGTATCACTGTTTCAAACCCTCCACTGTAGATAAATATTGGGAAACTTCTCAATCTCAAAAAGAGAATAAAATATTTATGCAAAATAATGTTTCTTTTGTGGAACAATATTTTCTTTGCCTAAATACAGTGGGTTTGGATGATGGGAAATTTTTTTCCATTCAAAGTCCTTGGTAATCTGGTGGTTAGATTCCTAGGAATATCTATACAGTTCTGATCATTTCTGTAGGATCTGTACAAAGCACTTATCAGAAACAAGGGTGGAACTTTGATTGTGAGTATGAAAACGTATCAATTAACACAAACTATAAAAAAAAATGGAAGGTGAAACTTCTGATAAAATGTGACTGATATTTGACAGATGGGAAGGATCTTTATTGTCTATTTATTTTGTTATGGAAATTATACAGAAAAACCTTTGAATGCAAAAGTAGTGGAAATTCCTTGACTTGAGACCTAGCACTACCACCCGTAGATATCTCTGCTGAATGTGACTCTGGGTGAATTGACAGAAGCTGTTATATTTCCTCCAGATAGCAGGATTGTTTGTTCATAGGCATGATGTGACACCAAGTATCATGGTGTTTCAGCACTGCACAAGTAATAAAAAAAATTATTTTAAAGCAGTTTTTGATCAAGAAAGTATTTGATCTCTCCATTTTGCAGAAATAAACAGAAGCACAGAGGAAGTCTGAAAGTCATATTTCCTCTGTACTAGACCATATCTCTGTGGGAGATGAATGATATTCCCATCAGAAAAACCCCAGGGTTACCCCACCCTTGTAACCAACTACATATGGAAGCAAGATTATCTTTTAAATTACTAATTTGTAATGAAAAAGAAATATTTCACAAACAAAATATCACTCAGATCCTTAGAGTACATTATTAAGAAGTAGATTGGCAACACTAATTTTTCAGTGTGCCCCATTATTTATCCTTTATTCCAATAAAGTTGAGCAGATCTCCTCCTCATTACTGCTGGAGCCTATTGCACAACAGAAGTAAAGACGAAATTATCCTCCATTTGACACAAGAGAAAATCATGTACTTATTATCAAATCGAGTCCAGGCCATAGAACCCCAATCTGTCATATCCTGAAATCTTCACCACCATTCTCTACTGAAAAAAAAAATGAGATGGAAAATGTTTTGATAATGTTTGGCTGATTATTTTAAGTAGCTTTTATTAAATTAAATTTCTGAACTTAAATTCCCACTGAATACTTGGGGAAAGAGTCTCATTGTTGAAATATCAATGCTATAACTTCTGAATTAGTGAAAGCCCTCTAGATAAAATTCTAGGCACTTAGAGGGGGTTCTTTCCCTGGCACCTCTTGCACAGCACAGCAATCTACTCTCTATACAAACTTTCACTCCAGATCAAAGACTAGACATGACACTGCTTACCTGGATTCTTACATGTTTCAGCAGAAAAAGCAAACTAGTATGAAAATTAACAAAATCTAATGGAGAAAAAAAATTCAGGTATTTTCTAGTAGCCTGAGAGCAGCCTCATGCCCCTTCTCCAAGGGATTTGGCTCTCTGTTCTCACATTGACAACGCAGACACAGTGCAGCTGCATCATCTTGGATTAGAACACTGAGAAAAGAATTGCATGATAAAGAACTGTAAGAAGGGGTATGGTTGAACCCTCTTTGCTCAGAAGCTGCTTTCAATTCCCCGCCCTTTTCTTTGCTCTTTGTCAAGGGTCCCTGTCCACGCCTGGCCATTTAACCCACTGATCCAGACCTGATTCTGGCTTGACTTCACAGCTGGGATTTGAACCTGTCTCACCACTTCAGATTTGTCTGGCAACCCTTGGACTGTTGGCTGACCCTCATTGCCATTGCTGTGCTCCATTTTGGCTATTTATGGGACTGGACCTTTGTTAGAGCAGTCACAGCCTTGCACCTGCCTTGTGTCTCCCTTTGGCTCCTGGCTCTGTTTTCCTTAGAGGGCATCCTGCTCTTGCTGCTCTCAGACAGTATCTTTAAACACCATAAAAAATCCATAATACACACGCACACACTGAAAAAAATGAGAGAAAAAACAGAAGACAAACACAGCAACGGATAAAAATCCTTTGCAGGTCACCTTAGGCGGAAAACAATTTGGGTATTTATAGCCAAGCTAAAACCCATTGAAAGCACAGATCAAAATGGAAACATCGACCCTTGCCTACTGCAGGGCTAGCGAGCACCACCCCTGTTTAAGTACTTGTAAGCTGTTTGCAATAAAAAACCCCTCTTAGTTTCAGCCCTCCAAGTGTCAGCCCCTTGTACTGTTTAATATTATCGAGGGAATCCTTGCCTGACAGAAAGTAATTTAGGATCCATTAAATATGATTACTTGGCCTTGAAAATGATGGATATTGAACAGAATTATAGGATCACTTTACAAAAGAAAGGTCTCTTTTACATCCTTTCTTGAGGGGCATTAAATAAAGTCTGAGAAAACTCCTAAGGGATTTCTAGCATTTATGGGTTACATTTATGAAAAAAAGGTTTGATATTCATATTAAAAACTCTAAAAATTTAACAGGGTGATGTGGTGAGCACATGGGCAGCTGTGACATGTCTAAAAAGTGAGTGACATGTTCACCAACTGTTTTCATTGCTTAAGTTATACTAGAGATATGAAAAGTGCCTTTAATTTCAGACTAATCTTTAATGTTCTCTATTGGTATATTAACCCCAAGTGGTTTCCTAAGTTCCCCATACTTCTCACTATATCTCTATTTTTAACTGAAGTATTTATGCCACAGGTTTTCAAAATTCTCAGGTCACTGTTTTCATCATGTCCTTTACCAGCCATATGTTGAAAGGGAGTTGGTATAGAGACTTGATATGTTTATGCTGCTATAACCTAACTGAAATCTAATCCTGAGAAGACTATATTTTAGGTACAGGGGAAGTTTGACTTTTTCATTACTAAATGATGTTCCCTAAAGTTCAAACATACAATGAAAATAGGCAGTTTGGTCTTCCTCACATTTCTCCTATTTGAATTTCTGATCAAAATTGATAAATTGAAATCAACTAAGATTTCTTTTTAAATTAAGGGTTTGTGGGGTTTATTTTGGTTTGGTTTGGTGGTTTGGTTTGGGTTTTTAAATTTTTTTTCTTTTTTTTACGTGAGAAGGTGGATGGGCTAATTTATCCTGTGGAGTAAGCAGCCAATATGGCCGCCAAAAATTAGAAAAATGTTTATAGGTGGCTCAACATGAAAATAAGCTCTTCTCTAGAATCAAGGAGAAAAGGAAAAAATAAAGAGAAGAAAATAAAGAAAAATTAGGTCTTCAGCTGTGATGTTCCTCATCTGACTTTTCCCCATAAGAAGCTGCCCGAGAAACCCCACTGTTCTGAAATGTCCATCCTCACTCTGATCAGTCACTGTAGATTAGAGTTCACCTTACAGACAGCAATCCAGATGCTTCACCCAAATCTTCTTCATTAACCATAAAGGAGCAAAATCATCATTAAGACAAAAAGCACATTTAGCATGTACTTCATAGACATAAATACAATCACAGTATGTCTGGGAACAGCACAAGACGTGGCCCACAGACACATCTTGGCTTATGCACTTTCTATTTTGAGATGAGGAAGAGATGTAATATATCTTTGATGTAAAAGTTTCAAGCCAGTATTGTCACTTAATTCCCTGGCAACTGATTTTTGATTGCAGTGTTTATGTTGAGCATATATTCAGACATTACAAAATTGTTAATATATACTTTGAACCATTCACCTACACTGGCATCTAACTTATATTTTAAATGTTAATATATCCTCTTGATGACATTATATCACTCCTCTGGTTTCTTAGACTTGACTATATGCAGTACATACCTGAAGGAAGTCTGATCTCTTCCCGAGGCAGCCTTTCTGCTACTTCACATTATGTGGGATCGCTTGTACCTGTGTAAACATGGCACAATATTTTATGGGACTACAGTACTTTAATTTATACTGACAACAGCTGCTGCATGCATGTAGAGCTGGGCAGATCTCAGGAAACTTCTGCTTCTCTGGCAAAGTAGGTTAACTCTGAGCCATTTTTGTTTAACTAGTAAAACAGCAACACTGAGCAGCTTCATGCCTCAGGCACACATCACATACATACACATGGGTTTAAATTCCAGTTTTGCCAAATTCAGAGCAGAGAAGTGAACTGGGATTTTCCACATCCCCTGTGAATGCCTTAGCCATTTGTTTGTTCAGGAAGACAGGCAATCTTACTTTCCAGTTTCAATCAGAAAAAACACATGCTTGACATGAGATAACTTCACGAAAAAATAAATCAGTAGTAAAACTGATAGATGGCTCAAAAGACTATTTTTAGTGAATCAGTATTTTATGATAAAAAGGTGATTTCATCAGACAGTTCTTGAACAGTTCCACTTATGTAAGCTTTGCACAAATTTTGGTGACTTTATAATATGTAAGTAAATTTATACAAAAACATTTCTTAATAATATCATTATAGTTTCATAACCTTCAGCATGCAAACTAATACTGTATTTAACCTCTTTCTTTTTTAAAGGAATTTATGATTACATATCCGAGAATATTTAGCAACATACAAAGTTTCTTTTTGTTTAATTTTCTTTTCAGTACATAACTGGAATATTCTTGGAGATGATACCTGAAAAGTTCTATCAATCAAGTATAGAAAAAAAAAGTCAGAGGAAAAAAAAATGTGGTTGTAAAGAAAGGAACACTAGGCAGCCTTTGATCATGATACTAAAACTCTTTATTAACTGTGATTCAATGTATGCACATAAAACTATGTGCATTTGCTACTATTATGCGTAGTCTAATTATTCCTTAGACAGCAACCTTAGGTAGCCAGACTAAGTCAGAAACACATTTTTATGGTTGCAACATACACCCTAGCAATCGGGAGCTCATAATGGAAGTGCTAACGCAGCCTTAGCATTTCAAGTGCAAAGGGTATAATCAAATTTAAAAAACAATTGTATCTCATCCATTAAGTGTATTGTCATAAGCTGGCTGCTCAGAAGGAAAGTAGATGATGACAGCATGCAAGCAAAATAAATTGGGGTTGACTGATGTTGTTTGTCATATGTATTTGGTAAGTTTTAAGAATAAAATACATTACACAGTTTTCAGTGTTGCATTTTTTTTATAAATGCTGCTCACTGTGATACTGAAGTAATCCAGCAAGTTCTGTTGCAGTAAACATTTTCTTTGTACATCCCTCTCCTCTCAGTGCTAGAAGTGAACCTAATGAGAAGCTGCACCACCCAGACTGGAAAGAACAACATGTCATTCTGTGAGACAGTTTAGAAATAAGTCCATTGCTTCACCTGAATACATCAAAAGAGTATCCTAAGATTTTAGTTTCAGGCCCTTCTGGAATTACCCATGCATTTGAAATTTGCCAGTTTCTTCTGAGGGTTAAATGATTTGCAACATCAGCTCTCATCCTGATGTGCCATCTATATGCATGTATGCCCAGATGCCCATAAACATCTTCTCTGCGCATTGCTGTGATTATGCTGCACTACAGTGTTTTAAGGAAGCAGCTGAATACCATGGTCATACATCGTTCTGCTCTGCTGTGTACTGCATGTATTGCAGGATTTATTATATTGTGCACTGTTGGATTCCTATCAGAAAATGATACCATTTCAGACCAGAAGTGAAACTAAATAGTTCCTATAACTTCTCTTGCTTCATTCTATCATTTTTCTTTTTTTTTCAAGGTACTGGTAGTTGACCCGGAGAAAACATGGAAGACCTCTTATTCTTCTTTACAGTGATTAATATAGATAGACTTGTGAACAAATATCTGAAGTTGTGCTGTGACATTAAAACAAAGATTCTGAAGATATGAATAAAGACATGGCTCAGTAAACATTGGGTAGGACTGAGAGGAATCCTATGGTCCACTCAGACAAAAACCACAGGATGTGCAGGACTGTGGTGAAGAGCAGTAAAACTGTTAAGAATTGGCCACCTCTGACTATTGCTGATTAGTAGGTAATTATGGCATTCTCATTAATCATTCATTCATCTTGAAATTAAGATATTGTGGCTACTGAGTGAGCGTCTTCTTCTCTAATTCACAAACCTGGCTAAAGTACAAGAGGTTTTGTTGGTTTGTGGTTATTGAGTTCCCAAAATGTGCTAAGGCAAGTAATGGGATGCATGGAACCATTTTCTTTTCACTCCAGTTGTCAGCATTCAATTACAGTAAGGAAACATTCTCTTTGGATGATGTTTTGGTTTCTAATCTTTCTATATGTTGTACTGGTCTCTGCTGGGTGACTTTTAGATGCTAGGATTGTCTACTTCTTCATCTGTTCATTGATGGAATTTCTACAGGTTATGAAGTCTTTTTATCTTTTTCAAGTTATTAAGTTGTTACTATAGAAAAAATGTGTAGAAGATGTATAAAAATGAATGTGCCATGTAAACTCAGAATTCCTCACAGGATGGAAAATCTGTGTCATGCTTTTGCTGGTCCAAAGGCAGTTTCCAGAGTGAAGCACTTTTAGCTTTTGATTTACTGAAACAAGTGCTTGAATAGAAAGTTACTAAACTCAGACCATGGAGCCAAAACTGTATTTTTCTCCAAGTTGATAATCTTATGCTCTCTGCAATATGACTCCAATTGACATTAAGCACATCTATTAAATTTTAGTGTGTTTCTTGAATTATCAAGTAATTTGATAATTGAACAACCTGATTTGTCAAGATTCTCTGTGGTGCAGATAAAACTAATTGTATTGATGGACAGGAGGTTTTGGGTAAGTCAATACAGGAGCACAGGTGTTTAATAATAGAAAAGATTTCACGGCTCATCAGATTCAATTTTCTGCTGTCACAGGTGGTCAGATGTTTCATGTTCTACTTCCATTATATTTCTGGAAAAATAAAGATACAGCTTTGCTAATTGTCTCACATCAAGCCTTACAAGTTTTGCTGCTACTTCAGATTCTCAGTTCCCCTCTCCTTTCACCTGCCTTGTAATCTATATTGAAAATTGAGGCAAAATATTCAAATGCATGTTGAACCCTGAATAGTTTATCCTCCATTGCTCCTTCATCTTTTGTGCACAGCAATGTCATTTACTGCTCTCTTAACTTGATGTGGATAAAGAACCTTTTGCTATATATTTTTTAAGACTAATAATGTTTGACTTTTGGCAAATCTCGTTTCATCGCTATACTCTCTCATCACTGATGTTTAGCTTTCCTTGTTGACCACTATTTGAGTTAATTAGTTCTTCTAATTTCTTGAAGTTCATCCTTTCTTTTGAAATAATAAATCTAAAGACCAACTTCTATTAACCTTCCAGCTAACCAAAATTGAATCAGTATGTGATCGTTTCAAAGATCGTTTTTATGACCAGCTGTCCTTTAGTGCATATATTACTTGCAAAAATCAAATGTAAATCAGTTCTAAAATAGAATCACCTATAATTGATTCAGTAATCATTCAGTATTGTCTACCACACCCAGGAATAACTGGCTCCAAATATTCTTATTGACACTTGTTTCCAAGGGAGTGACACAGAAACTGATCTGCAGCAGTAATTTTGACTATTGTATTCCCAGCTAATTTTTTTCTTCTTAACTGAAGCTGTGGTCCCACAGAACTATAAGGCAGTTTAATCGTTAGACTCTTTGGTCTTTCAAACCTCCATCAGCTCTGACTGCATATAATTTTGTCCCTAATATCTTCAAGGATGGAGACCTCAGAACCTCTCTGGGCAATCTTTTCCAGTGCTTTACCACTGTCAAAGCAAAAAGGTTGGGACACTTTTCTCCTGTTTAGGTGAAATTTCCTGATTTTTAGTCTGTGCCTCTTGCCTCTTGTCTTTGCAGTTTGGACCATGGAGAGGAGTCCCGCTCCAACTTCTTTTCTCTCTCTCATTATGAATTAATGCACACTAAGCCTTCTCTTTCTGCGGCTAAACAGCCACAACACTGAGCTTCTCCTCATACAGCAGATGCTACTTAATCATCTTTAGTGGCTTTTTGCTGGACTCACTCCAGCAGGTCAAGCTCTCTCTTTCACTGGGGAGCCCAGCAGTGGACACCACAGTGAGGACATGTTTGTTTCCTCCATGTCTGCTTTTGGTTTTGTTCATTTTATTGGTTCCAGGAAAGGAATTCAATTCCATTTTATGAAAACTCATTTTCAGCTCCTGCATGCCTTCATATACCTTGGAATTACATTGCCCAATTTAATGTTTCAGTGTTGTAAGGAATACTTTATCACTCAGAGGTAACCTAAGCTATCAAATGGCAGTGGATGTGCAAAGTCGGAAACACTGAACTCACATCCTATACCCAGCATGTGCAATTTTATATTGCATTTTAATCTTTCATTTCTACATCACCAGAATTTTCTTTTAAATTGAAACAAATGAATCTACAGGAAGGAGGTGAATAGAAGGGGGACTTTCTATGGAGTATGTCAATCTGTAGATTAATTAATACATTGATTCCATTTGAAAGCATGCATGTACCTGCCTTCCCACTGAGATACCCACTGTGCAATCAGTGATAATTTAAAAATCAATTGCTCTTCTGTAGTAATTAAGTTTGTCCATTTAAACAGATATAATTGATAGAGCCTACAACTAATTTCAAAGCAGGGATTCTTAAGGGATTCAGGAGATTAAGGGCTGTGAGCCAGCAATTTGTGGGTTTTTTACTCAATAAATGAACATCTAAAATACATTAGTTTGTGTATCAGTTTCAAGTACATTATACCAAAAATAAGAAAACTATTTTGAAATATACTACTAAACAAAGCAAAATATGTTGCTAGACAAAGCCAAAAAGTTAATGAAAGTGATTGCAGTTAGGCACAACCGTATCTTTCACAGAACTAAAATGTGTTGCCTTTAAAATTTCATCTTTTTTTTAAATTTCTATTTTTTCCCCTAGATTTTTATAAGTCTTGTTGAATAAAGTTTACTTTTCTCAAAGATGTCATTGAAAGTTGTTTTCTGTTTTAAGTATACAGAGAGAATTTATGGAGTTCTTTCCAGACAGTGCTTAATCAAATAAAATATGATGCTTGCACGTGTAGAATACATATTTCTGAGATTCATCAAACAACTATCTCCCCTCAAGGCAATTCATTGTTATGCACCAGATGGCTTTAAGATGGACTATTTAGAAAAAAAAAAAGGCAGAAAAGAGGACAAAAGAAAAAGGAAGAAACCTAAGACTAACATGAAATGCATATTCACAGTTTTAAAAGTCTTTGCAATTTACTACAGCCCTGAGGTGACATTAATTGACACATTAGCAAGTTATATCCTGTGTTATGTGTCTATCTAGTCTATAATACAATAAAAATAACACCATGGAAAGCGCTGTAACACATTACATATACGGCATGTGTTTAAAGTAGGGAACACCTTACAAAAGCAAACAAGATTAATCATAATGTGTTGCAGTTAACTCACAGACTGTCCCCGCAACTCACATAATTGAATTGCCCACTGTCAGCTTGCAGAGGCATCTTCACACTATTGTACAGCAAAATCTTCTACTTCCTAAAAGTTAAAGAGAACTGAAATTTATTTGAATGATGTCTGGTTTTCCATATCAATATATTACATCATATACCCACAAAAAGAGTAATCACTCATTTTTTATTAACATTAAAATTGAGATGCTAATACCTGCTCCAGACAGTGTGATTTTTACAAGAAGTGGAGCAACATGCATTTAGAATAATGTAAGAGAGTTACATAGCTTGTAGTCTTTTATAAAGTTCTCATTCAAAAATGAAGGGACAACTCAGCATTTCAGGACCTTGAAACTCAGTACTAGCTAGTGAAACTATTGTATTGTGGAATTTTTCTTTAAGTAAAGTTTAGGAATTCTTTCATTGTTTATTTTTTACATTTTATTTTCTTTGAGAAAATAATTAGAATAAGAATCTTCCATATAACACTACAGCTATCACTAAGGGTAATTCTGTATAACCTCTCAAGTGCCAAGGTAGATAACAATCATGCAGATTGTTTTAACAATCTGATTTGTTCCTGATTTATTATCTGTTAAATATAACCTAATCTAGCTAAACAAAACAAGGATAGTGGGTGTACCAAAGCATGCATATTCTGCATATCCTCAGTGTGTAGAAACTTACAAAATATTATTATCAGTGTGTATGGAGAATGAATAGCAACATCTGGGTGTGGAAGCATCAGAAGGAAAACACAGCTGGAAAAGAGTTACAAGAATGGCCTGTGCCCATAGCACCTACATGAATAAGTCATCAAGATCCCAGCACATATCTACATACAGTTTAGCAGGACACCCAGATGATGGAAAGAACAGTGAGTAAATCTCAATGACTTGCTGAAGTGGGACAGAATAATACACATGGTCAGGTTACAAAAAGACATATCCAAAACCAAGATGTGAAAAGAAGGCATAAGTGAATGACTGAAATTATTATTATTATTCTTTTTATTTTTATTATTTTAGATTTTTAAAAAATCCTCTTGCCACTCCTAGGAGGACTTGCATTGCTGCTACAATGTTGCAGCATTATTTCCTACAAACCCTGCATATTTTGTTCTTTGGCATCATGAAAGCATATAATCAATTCCATGTGTTTGCGGCATTTTCTACAAAAACAATTGAATGAATTCACCTGTTTTGTTACATTTGGGCTAAGACTGAATTTGGTATTTTTGGATTACACTTTCTGCTAACTTGTAGAACTAACTACACAATAAGATCCTCACCTGTTATGCATTGCTAGAGTTTCATTCATCAAGAGAGCTACAACAATCTACACCTGCTGCGGATCTGCTACATTATTTCCTTTACTGGGCACAAGCAGAACTCAGCTGCTTGCGTATTTGCTTCAGACCAGAGGTCTCATGAAAAGGCTGCTAAGGCTGGATATACTTTAAAAGGAAAGAGATGCCTTAAAAAACTAAAAGATATATAATGAGGTGATCTGCAATTGTTAAATTATTAATAATATTTCTGAATAGCTTTATGAAATGTATGTGGCAAATAATACATACTTGTTATAGTCAGGGGCACGACATCTAGAAGGCAAAGTGGCTTGCCTATGGTTATATACTGTTTCCAAGCTTTCGGCTCCAGGCTCTCCCAATCCCCATTTTAACCACAAGATGTGGCTGTCTTTCAGTGAGGTTAATACATGACTGTAGCTATTGAAGCAATGATCAACACTATCTAATGGCTTGAGCATTTAAGTTTAAATGGAAATACATTTTGTTCTGTAGTGTTCAAACTTGGCTTATGTGTTGCAAACTAGTCAGTTGTTATTTATACCATTGGTGATGAGACTGATTTGATTCCTAACATTGCTAAGCTAAGAAGTAGTGATTGTTCTACAGACATTTGTTTCTAGATGTCAAAATAGTACATCTCAAGGACAGTTCTGCAGAGATACCAGGGCCTGTAAATGCTGCCAACTTCTCTTTCATTGGTGTATACAAAATTCATGAGTAAAGAATTATTTTTAATATATATAGCAATTGTTTAGAGTTCCCTTAGCATACATAATTGCCTCTTCAATTCCCATTAGGACTGGAAGAGAGGGTTTAACACACAGAGCAGAAAGACAATAGAAGTTACTGCAGCCTCTTTAAATCTTTACTGATTTATATCTTTGATTTTTTTTTTATGTTCTGCCCTCTTCCATTCCTCCTGGTAGGAGCCAGATGGAGTCTCAGTAAAAGGACAGATGAAAGAAAAGTATGAGTGAGCTGGCAGTCATGTTTTTCTAAGAAATTATTGTTGCACATGTATTTGTTTAATTTCAGTCTGCATGAACAAAAGAAATAAAACAAGCAATTCTCTTAGGAAAATGAATCTGTATTGAAAAATAAGCCTCTAATAAAGTTTATCTTATTTTGTCTTCAGTGTTGCAATTGCACTTGCACAAAGATGGTCTAATCAATTATCTGATGTTTAAAGAGGTAGGGTTTGGTCAGTTGTCTTTTTTCCTTTGAGAGGAAAGCATAGAAGACATCTACTGGTCCTCTGTAATTCTTGGGTTAGGGCAGATATCTTAAGATAGTAATTAAACAAATTAGAAAAAAAATCTAAAGTCTGTCTTTACATGGACTTTTTATAAAGAGTTTAAGATTTGACTAATAGGATGCATACTGAGCTGTACATACAGGTGGCTAAGTCAAAAGTCTAGTGACTGGAAATTCTCTGTCCCAATGGGGACAATCTAACTAGCCTCATCCATGTCTTTGTGTTAATTTATTAACAGGCTTTTAAAGTGAACCTCTTACACTTTGCTGTGCCATCTGCATGGTCTTTTATGAGGCAGAATCAAAGAATCATAGAGTGATTTGGGTTGTCAGAGACCTTTAAAAATCATCTAGTCCAAATCCTTCCTGTGGACGGGGATATATTTCTTTAGACTACATCACTTAAAGCCCCATCCAACCTGGCCTTGAACACTTCCAAGGATGGAGCATCCACAGTCTTTTCCAATACTACCACCCTCATTTGTAAAATATTTATTCCTCATGTCTGATCTAAATCTACCCTAAATCTACAGTTGAAAACTGTTGCCACTTGTCCAGTCACTATGGGCCTTGGAAAGTCTTAAAAGCCCCCCGTAAGCACAGGAAGGCTGCTATATGGTCTCCTCAGAGCTTTCTCTTCTCCAGGCTGAACAACGCCAACTCTCTCGGTCTGTCCTCGTAGCTGATGCTGCAGCCCCTGGACCGTTTCTGTGGCCCGTTCTGGACTCGCTCCAACAGGTCCATGTCTTGTGCTGAGGACCCCAGAACAGGATTCAGGACCAAATTGTAAACAGTTTCTGTAATTTTCTGGATGTCTTCAGCCCTATGCCTGCCGTTTCTCTGAGGTAACCTCAGCCAAGCTGCAGCCACTGAGGGAGCTGTGACTGCTGCGGGCCGTCTGTCTGTCCTTGGCCCCGTGAGCTGCTGCACTGTTTGCTCCCTCCCTCCTGCAGCCGGGGAGGCAACGCTGTTACCTTTGTGTGTACCTGTTACTGAGGTGCTTTTAGACTTCCCGAGGAAGTGTCTCTTCCCCGCTTCCCTCCCCGGCACCGTTTCCCGGCTCTCTAGGCCCCTGGTTTTGGCCTGGTGATGTTTATTACACAACAGGGTATAAGTGCGTTATAATTGCTTTAGCTGCAACCCTGCAACCACCGGGAATTCATTCTTTGTTTTTAGGGTGCTGAAGTAAAAAATATGTCTTATTTGTAGGGAATAACGTGTCACCACCAACTAATAATCGATCAGTAGAGCAAGAGGACCTGCACCCTGGGCAGAACTCAACCCTGGGGCTTGTCGCCACCCCTCGTCCCATCGCCCGCGGCCGCGAGCGGGACCGGACCGCAGGGGGAACGGAAAGCTCCGGACCGGGTTTCCCGTTGTGGCGGCGCCATCCGGGGGAAGAGCTCAGGCGGCAGCAACGCCGGGAGGGATAAGGAAGGAGGATGTGCGGTGGCTGCTTCTCCAGGTCGCTCCCTTCGTCCCCGCTCCCCGCCCTTCCCTCGGCCGGCGGGCCGGGGCCCTGCGCCGGGTGCGGCCCCGCAGGCGCTGCCGCCTCCAGCGGAGCGCAGGGTGTCCCTGGGGCAGCGCCGCGGGGCCCGACGACAGCGGGACCGGCAGGGCCCCGCTCTGCTACCCGCGGGGTTGTGTGTGTTTGCGTGTGCGTGTGCGGTGTGTGTGCGCGTGCGCTTGTGCAGTGTGTTTGTGTGTGCGTGCGGGGGAGTGTGTGCGGTGTATGCTGTGTGTGTTTGGTGTGTTGTGTGCGGTGTGTGTATGTGCGCGGTCTGCGCTCCCTCGGGGCCGCCTCGCTGCCTGCCTTAAGGTTTCTAACTGGATTTATGTGTGTACTATTTGGAGAGTGTTGGTGTCAGTCCCGGAGGTCTCGGGCCCTTGCAGCTTAAACCTGCCCTGCTTCACCGTCATACATCTTTTATTTTGTTTGCTTCAGGAAATGTTTTGGAAATATAGAAGGAAAATGGGGGGATGAGGGGCGTCAGCTTGCAGGAGCGCTAATCTGTGGTGTTGATTTCTGCATAACTGACAGGAGAAGGTTCCATTTCTGGTGTGAGTTGTTTCCCCATCGCAGCAATCTAAACTTTTCTCTTGGGAGAGCTGGTGAGGAAATCCAGCAGGAAATGTTTGTCTCAGTGTTCAGGTTCCTCTCTCTCTGTCACATGCTATGTTTCATAAATCAGCAACTAGATTTTCACTTTTCTGGTGTGTAGTTAGTGTTACTGCAGGCACTTTATGTTTCTTCACCCATCTATTACTACAATTTGTTTTCTTATATAATTGTTTCAGGGAAACTATAAGCATTAGCATGCCTCAAGGATCTGAGAATATACTACTAATAACAATGCAGAAGAATACTTCTTTGCAAATTTTGAAATATATTGATTTTTTTACTTCCTAAATGGCTTGTTTTGAATTACAGTAACGAGTAACAGAAAACAAGCCAGAATATGTATCTTGTATAGGGTCAATTATATCAATGTGAGAATTGGAGGGGTGTACAACTTTTTTTGGAGACCTCCAGTGTTTGAGGCAGTGCAATCTCCCCACATAACTTATTTGTATATGCAATAAGAAAAACTTTGCAGCTGTAAGAACAGTGATGGACTTGGAACCTCCGTACTGTAATTTGAAGCCATTTCCATTCACAACTGTAAGTGGTTTGGGGAACAACTTATTTCTAATTTCCTTAAAGGTGATTCGTATGCTTTGTTTTGTGGGATGTGTGTTCTTTTTAATTGTATCTTTCTTAACCCTAACATTCCCAAGAGGCTTACCTGCAGAAGAATTTAGGTGACACCTGTTCAGTTGTACTTTGAGGGTCATAAATATTCTAGCACATTACAGAAGAACTGACCACACAGAGCATATTCCATGGGTTTGAATTTAGAATTTTCTTCCATCATGTTTTCATGTTGTTGCAGGTTGCTGCCATCTGTAATACTGAGAGACATAATCTTTAGCTAATCATTAAACAATACCACTTGTGAGGGTCCTCTGTGGATTTTCAATGGCCTGTGTTAGTTCTTGATTCTATTCTTCTGCATGACCTTGCAGCCAAGATGAAAGTATCAGTTTAATAGTAAATTGGACCTATGCCACAAACTAAATCCTTATCACACAGGGAAGTACATTTTCTGACTCTAATTAGCACAAGCCTGTGTAGTTCCAAGGCTGGCAGGAAGCTATATTCCAAGCTTGTCTTTTGCTCTTTGATCTTTAGCAGCAGCATGTTTATTCCTTAGATGCGCAAGGCACAGAGCATCCTGAAATAGATGTGGAGAAGCCTGTCCTTAGTAAATAGGATTTGAAAATGTATTTGGGCCACACAGTAATGCCCATCTTGGCTCCTTTCTCCTTCCCCTACATCCCCTTAGTTTACCTTACCTGAGCCTTCAGTTTTTCACTGGGCAAGAAGATCACAGCAAGAAGCTTTACGCTGCTTTTTGACACCTTGTACTAAAGAGCATTTTCCTCATTCACCAGATAGAATCTTTAAAAGATTTATAAGCTAAATACAAAATCCCTTGTGTTATATGCCACAGCTGTCTCTTACTTTGGACTTCTTTTCTTTGCATGTCATTATAGTGTTTTGAGTATTTTCCTGATGTGTAAATTAGATCTGTGTGACAGTACCTTAACTGAAATTCATCAGTCTTTACAGTTCTTCCTCAGGAGGTTTTCTTTCCCTGCTCATGGAGGCTGCTGTGAGCTCTCCTATGCTGAGAAGCTTTTCTCCTTTTCTCAGCCTGCCTGTCTCTAGCTTGATTGTATCACAAACAAGAAAGCATGTGGTGTCTCACACTTGGGTTCTCTAAACTTCCAGCTTTCACACGATGTGACAACAACTGGGAGGAAAAGGGGGTCCCCTAAAGGTGTTGTGTTTTCTTGAATCTTCAAAAGAAGACTGAAATTGACCTGTTAAAATTCTACAGGAAAAGAGAATAGGAAAGCAGAAGTTGACTTTCTCAACTGCTTTATCTGTCCTGAACTCAACATCATCATTATCATCATGGCCAGGCTTTGCAAACAAAAATTTGGGCAGGGCTCTCCCCACATGGGTGTGCCCTTCCAGCCTGTGCAGTGGATTTTTTAGGTGAGGCACAGCGTGTGCAGAACTGGCCCCACCCTTTCAGTCCTGAGGATCATCTGCCATGGCCGAGCAAGCTTGGACAGTGACAGTGAAGTCCTCAGGACTAGAACCTGCAGCCCCCGGTATTCCCAGGAGGTCTCTCATCCAAGTACTAACTGGGCTTGACCCTGCTGAGCTTCCGAGATCTGACGGGATTGGGCATCAGGGAGGCATTTGACTGCCTGTATATCCTGAACCACTTCAGTGAGATGAAGTTCTTAGTGGCAACCACATTGAAGACAAACATCCAAATTTTACTTATTAAGGCCCAGAATTATATAGGAACATGTCTGTTAGAGGTGGAACAATCCTACCAGATGTCTGTGTTTTCTTTGCACTAAGCTTAAGAAAAACCTTGGTGCACCAGCTATCCTCAGTCTTTGTGCATATTTCTCAAGTCTCACTGTAACTTGCTTTAAATTGCAGTAGACTTTTATTGTTTGCAATTACTTTGAATAGATGTTTTGGCTATTTCTGAATTTTTAAAAACTAAGGACATTAACTCTGTGAAGTGACGGGATTTGGAGACACTGAATAAATTCGTTTTGTATTCTGCTGGTATGTTGAACAGATATACAGCCTGTAATAACTGAGATATACAAAACATTTCTACTGACTATAGTTTGTAGTATTTTGATGCTGCAATTCACAAGTCCTAACTGTAATGCTCTTGCTTTAAAGTTTGCTCCCTCCATCCCTTTTATATAGGTAATAGCATAGAGGTATTTTTATTCTGTTGTTTGTACTATACTTGTGGACTGGAATGCTTAATCTGCTGAAATTTAGGAATGATGTGACCAACTGAAATTAGTTCAGAGATGATTAAAGGGACCAATTTTTTATTTGCTTATTTTCTAGTGAACCTGAAAGCAATACTTAGAAAACACCAGAATTTTTGTAGTTTAAAAAAATAAAACATTAGATAAAGCAGACTGAATACATAAAATTGTGATAGAGAACAATGAAAATAACTTTGTAGTAAAGAAGAGCTCAGCTGAATGCAGATGACTCACTGGAGCAGGAGCCCTGGCAGAAGTTAAGACCACTTTGGAGGCTGTCTGGGTGTGAGATGGCCTCAGTGGAAAGCATGGGCTAACAGTTTGCTTGAAGTGCTTTGTAGCTGTTCCTATGAATATTTTAATAACTTTTCATGCATTCAGGAACTTGCAGAGGTATTGCTTCCTGTTTGTAAGTCATTGAGTCTTAGCTGAGACACAGTAGCTTGCCCAACTGTGTTCTGTCCGTTGAAAATTCAAGGAAAATGAAAACTATTTCATTATCCTGGTTTAGACTCAATAATTATGATAGCTACCTTTGTATTCATGGTGATTTCATAGTATATGCATGGGTAGGTATCACAATTCTGATACTCTAGCTTTTTGGTGAGATAATGAACGTAGCCTTTGTTTTTTCCATGTTCTGGGTGTGGTCTTTGTTTTGGTTGTAGTTTATGACCAGTGTGTTGCTCTTGCTTACTGGGTCCATTGTTTGTCATTTGAGGGAAATCAAAAATAATTAACACCGCTGGATACAGTAGGTAAAATGCAGAAATGTGAATAGTAGATTTAACAATACATTGAAGCTAAGTGTTTTTCTGTTCACTAACACTATGTTTATTTAATTTATATCTGAAGCCAAATAAACCCTAGTTCTTTTCTTTTTCTCTCATCTTCATAAATACTATATTTGGAAGTTGAATTACTGCTGTAGGGAAGAGATTTATTACATTAAGTTCTTGTGATTATTTTTAAGAATGTGCTTTATTTGTAGATATAAAATACAATGTAGCTGAACTGTATATTATTTGGAATTACAGGTGCATATACAGCACAGATGACTTAAACTTGTTTTTATTCGGGACAGTAGTATAGTTTTCCTGTACCATGTGACATAACAAGTGATCACTGTGTTACAAGGAAGTATTTTAAGCTAAGTTAAATCAAGAGATTCTAATTTAGATACTTTTGGTCTCTTATGTAGAAAACAAGAGCCTCTATTAATATAGGCCAAATAATACTCTTTTTCTTATTTTAGGGACCTGTGGGATTTAAGAATATCTTCTGAGAAAAATTGCCACTTCTACAGCCTTTCATCTTAGTGTGCAATTGATGATTTCTTTTGAAGAACCTATCTGAAGACATTAACAGTAGGCAAGGTGTAATTGCCTTTTCAAAATGGTGAAAGTTCAGCAGTGTGTAACAACTGTCAAGATACCCAAGAAAAAGCCATATATTTGTGACATGTGCGATAAACAGTTTGAAACTCCATCAAAATTAGCTAGGCACTATCTCATACATACTGGTCAAAAGCCATTTAAATGTCATGTGTGCAACAGAACATTTAGGCAGCTAGTCCACCTGGAGAGGCATCAGTTAACCCATAATCTGCCTTTTAAGTGCATTGTTTGTTACAGAAACTTCAAAAATGTAATCACTTTCTTAAAGCATCAGCAGCTTCATAGTGAAAATTATGAGAATGGTACACAGCAAACAGAAAACTCTGTGAATTCTGAGCAAGGCAGGGTCACTTGTGGCTTATTTCGGTGTTCTGTGTGCTCGAAACGTTTTACAACTGAAGAGAGGTGGATGCTGCATCCGTGTCTGAAGTCAGATCATCTACGTGGTGCCAGAAGGAGAAAGAAAACTCACACTTGTGAATCATGTAACAAGACATTTCCATCAAGATCCAAGCTAGAAAGACACTTCCTAATTCACACTGGACAGAAACCTTTTAAGTGTTCTTCATGTGGCAAATCTTTCAGACAGTCAACACACTTGAAAATTCATCAGCTCACACACACAGAAGAAAGGCCTTTTCAGTGCTGTTTTTGTCAAAAGGGATTTAAAATACAGAGCAAACTCATGAAGCATAAACAGCTCCATGCCAGAAATAAAACTTTCACCAATACTGTATGCAAAGCAAAGGCTCTTAAATATCCCAGACCACACAGCCTGTTGGAAGGAAAGAGGGATAGTTTTGAGAATGCTGACACACATGAGTTACAGAAGGATGACCCACATGATGTTCACTCGATTTATATTGTACCCTTTGAATGCCCAGCATGTGGGCAGTGTTTTGAAACAGAGCATGTTCTAAATTTGCATGAATGTTCTTATCCAAGAGATGGCAGAAGTTCAAATAATGGTAAAACAGCATGGAGACAGAGAGTCAACATGAAAAACAAGATCCTGATGAAACTGAAGCGTACTGGAGGAAAAACAACAGATTTTTCTCTGACTGACAGAAAAAAACCAAAATCAGGCTGCATCAGAAGTCCTGACCTGGTTGCAGCTAGAGATCAGCATTCTGATCAGCATGCCTCCACAAAACTTTCCAAGGATTGCCACAGCAAGCTTGATGTGCACAAGGCACTTAGTAATGGGATGAAAAGAACATTTGCTGTGCCGTTACCTTGGCAAGAGTACCTGCAACCTCACAACTTGGGTGTTAATTTAAAAGGTGTGCCTACTGGTGAAAAGATGTTAAACATTGATAATTCAGTGGATAATAAAGATGATGCTTTTTATGGTTCATCAAGTAATACCACTTTTGATAATCCAGAAGAACGTCACTGTGCTTTTTCTGCTTCTGCTAAAAATATACATAACAGACTCAAAGAGTGTAAGTGTGACAGATGTGAAAAAATTTTTCCATCTTCATCCAAACTTCAAAGACATTATCTTATACACACAGGACAGAAGCCCTTTGGCTGTAATGTTTGTGGGAAGACATTTAGACAGTCGGCTCACTTAAAAAGGCATCAGCTCACCCATACTGAAAAGAGACCCTGTAAAAGCCCTGTTAGCCAAGCAAAACTTGAAAACCTGAACAAACTTTTCAGTCATCAGGGAGATCACACTGAATTTAAGTCTTCTCAGCCTGTGGGTTATTCTCAAACACCTTCACAGCCATCTGGCTTTCAACAATTTGATCTGATTCAGTCAAACCAAGAAGCTGAAATCAACGTTGAAATCAAGTCAGGGGATTTTGTGCTTGACTCCAGCAGTAGAAAACCACAGCTGTATTTGTGTAGTAAATTGTTGGAAACAGAGCAAAGCTGTTACAGTTACTGGCATGATGTATCTGAAGGTACTGACAAAAGTGAAGTTGTTAAGAAATCGTATCAATGCAGTGCCTGCTTTAAAACTTTTAAATCTGCTTCTAAGCTTAAAAGACATTACCTAATGCACTCCGGACAGAAACCGTTTGAATGTGAATTTTGTAGAAAAAAATTCAGACAGGCTTCACATAGGAAAAGACATTACGTTATTCACTTTAGAGAGTATGAAGCTAAGTTCCAGTGAGCAACAAGCGGAGAATGTATTGGTTTTTAGCAAAACTGGATAATGTCCTGTGATGAAGTCCTATATTTAAATTTTTGGTTGCATAATTATTAACATACTTATGTTTGACCAAACAGTTAACTGAAGGGGATTGTATTTTTTTATTATGGACATGAGCTAGTGAAGAGTTAATTTACTGTCTTCAGAACTGTCTACTTGATATTATTTGTGAGATGTGAATGTTGAGATGATGTTTTAAAAAATGCAACAGAAGAAGCCTCTTTGCATTCCTTTGGCTGAATTAATTTATAAATATACATTCTTACTGTATTAGTAGTGTTGCAGCAATCCACAGTGCTCCATTAACCAGATATTACCTTTTCCCATATAGTATTTTATGCTCAATGACAACTATGACAAAAGTAAAGACATAAAGGTAAAAGATGTTCTTTTACTTTCTTCTGGCTCCCTGTATATAGCAAGCAAAGGACACTTGGCTGCATTTATTTCATACTTTTAAAGTAATTGTTATTTTTAGATAAAAGATACAAAAAAGAAGAAAGCAGAAAAAAGAGAGAATGTTTAATGAGAAAAATGTTGATGTGTCATAAGAACATTCTATTTTCTATAGAACATTAAAAAACCTCCCTGCTTTTTAATATGTTTGGAGAATCTATAAATGAGGAATTAGATTATTTCTCTTTTTATAAAAAATAAAATGCAATGCTATATTGTTAAGATTTATAATCAATTAATCCATTTCACCACTTCATTAACTCTACTGCCTTGTACATTCCTTGCCTTCTTTAGCTCTTTTGACCAATTCATACATCACCGAGATATTTTTCTGTAAGAAAAGTAGAGAAGAAATTATCATTAATGTTACAAATGGGCTTACTATCTGTTCCAGTCTCCTTTCCTTCTGGCATATATATTGAACCTGTAACAGAAATGTTCTCTAAGATGTGGTAATAACTCAGATGAGCAGTTTTGTCAGGAAGTCATGTTCTCATTATATTAAATATAAGAGACTGAAAATTACTTTTAGCTGAAATGAAGTAATTCTGATTTTGTATTAATAGAATCTGTAGTTATACTTTTTGGTAAATAGATGGCTTTGTCCCTTGTGCCAATGGGGCTGTCAAGAAGTGTAAGTGCAGTGGAGCTTTATACATTTTGAACAAGAATGAAGGGGTTTTTTTATATATTTTCCTCTGAAAAAACTACCTTTAGGATACTTTCTTTGTTATACAACTTTTCAGTAGTTGAAACCTGAAGATTTTAATCTTATTTCTAAATTAATATATCTGTAAGATATATGACATTGTTTTCACTATTTAACTAGATCCATATTTATTTAAGTAAAATGGGTTTGGGTTTGTTTTTTTTTGTATTTTTGAAGTGGCATGAGCTTAGTAGTATTTGGTGAATATGAAGTGAGGGGTAAAGGGAGTTTTTATTTTACATGTTATTCTTTTCCATTTTCAGAGAGAATAAACCCAGGAAAAATACTCAAAACAGTCTGTAGTTGCTGTGATTTTGTATGATAGACAAATCCAGTACATTAATAATGACTATAGTTATATATTGAGATTTTTTCTCCCTTTGTGGATTGTTTCATATTGAAAGACAGAGCACTGTATAAAATGTTTTGAAAGCATATTGTAGAGCTCTTTTAAAATACTTGTAATAAACTATTTTATTTATATTGTAATTTTATTGTATGCTTTATGTGCAAACCAGAGTTATGGAAATATCTGACATTCATTATGCAGAAAAGACTGCATATCAAAATAACTTTGTATGTTAGAACAATAGGTTTTGTTTCAGATAACTTTTGTTATAAAATATAAATATGTTAAAAGATAATAAGATCTTTCTTAAGGAGTTATAGTCATTTAAAAATGCTATGTTTAAAAGTAGTGTTTAGAGAACACAAAAGTTTTATGTTTTGAAAATAACCAATGAAGGGAAGGTAATACAGGAAGATACTTTCGAGGAATGAATAGACATTTGTGGGAAGTGTTACTGTCTGATTAATTTGGAAAGTAATGATATCTTTGGGCTTGGTTTTCAGAAGGGCAGACTACTTTCTTTATCTGGCTCTCTACCCCTTTGTATAAAGTTTTGTGTCTGTATAAATTCATGATTTTAAGGGGATTATTGCATAAACTAGCTAGAAAGGGGTAAAATAGTTTCTAAGAGTCAGGAGAAAAAAAAACCCTGAAGTTGAAATCCTGTATCTTTTGCAGTTAACAGTAAAATTCTCCATTTACCTTTGAGAATTTGAGCTGGAATGGTCTTTTCAATGTTAATTACACTATTTGTTGTTCCTTAGTATGCCAGGCAGTTTCAAGGCAAGTTCAGTCATCAATCTGCCAGGCAGAAGCATTGCCTGGGGTTTTGTTAGAACGCACTGATGGCTAATACTAATAATCTCATAGTACTGAAGTAGTGCGGTTTTTTGAGACTCTATGCAGAACCAAAGCATTTTCTTAATCAGTTGGTCTTCCCTGAGCTCCTGCTGAGAAGAACTTCTCACACTGCATGAATTCAGCACTGAAGTTGTTCTATGTGGAACAGAAGAAGGGTCAAATATTTTAAAATGAGGAAAAAAAGGTAAAAGGGATTCTTTGAAGAAAAAGCATGCAGTTCTAAATTCACTGGAACTGCAGTACTAACTGATCACATCCATTTTCTGTTTAGGAAATGTGGCTGTGGATAACTTTAAAATGTTTATGCTGCACTGTCATTGCAATGTGTCACAAATGAATGTTTTAGGTTGCTCAAAGAATCACTGGCAAAGGTATTATCAAAAGCAGGTTTAATATTAAAGTGAAAGCATGACAAAGTTGGTTGGCAAGGTTCACTCTACTAAGTAAATAGTTAAAGCACAGAGAAAAATGTGACTAAAATCTAAAATAAATCAATCTAAAACTAAACTCAATCTAAAATGATCTACATGGAGGCTGGGGATGGGAAAGGGTAAAGATGGGAATCAGGGAGACCCTCCAGTTGGTCTTCACAAGGTTCAGAGGGCACCCCCTTGCCAAACTTGGCCCTGGATTTGACCAATGGTTTAGACCTAAAGGCTTTAGCAGCACTTAACAGTACTTTATTGATAGCTATTTTAAGCAATTTAACAAAAGATTTTACTATAGAATTTACTATAGCACAATAACTCACAGGCCTAAGTTATGAATTTAACCTACTTAAGAATCTAAGTGAGCACCATTCATAGTACCTTTGCTGTACCTTGTTCACACTGACACAGAGACCTAAAGGAGTATGTACAAGGTATATATACCTGTGAAAAATTTCCCTCAAGTTCACTGAAGTACTCGTGTCAGGTGCCTTTGTATCTTCTCAACAGGCAAAGGGTTGAGCCTCAAGGAGTGGGAGTATCAGCCCAGGCTCCAGTGATGGTCCTCTAGGTATAGCAAACTGGAGAGTTCATTACCTGAGAGGCATCCCACTCAGAGGGAGATTGCTGGTTAAATCCTGCTGTCATCCAGGGTAGCTCAAAGAATCTCATTTAGGACCACTGCTTACAGGGTCGCGAGAGCTGACTTTAGTTGTAGTAATTTTCAACCTGAGCCAAAATTCAGATCAGTAACTTTCTTTGAAAGTTTGATAAAAAAAGAATTGTTCCAGTTGTTGTTATGCAGGCAAGAAAAATAACTTTCCAAGGCTGTTCATTAAAAATAGGAGCTTGTTAGCATAAATTCCTGGAACTACAGTGTTTCTGATAAGCTCAAGGGAAGCTTAGCCCAAGTGCGGTTCATCAAGATCAATTTCTGAGATCATAGTGTGGCCTGAGGTGTGTATGTGGTGGTGGCAGTTGTACTCCCACACAATGTTGGCAGAAAGTCAAAACTTACATATATGTGTTCCTATATATGTCTACAGAAAAATTCAAAAAGGAAAAAAAGCAGTGATAAAACACAGAAAACCTGTTTAATCACTTTTGCAGCTGTAATCACTTTTGTAGCTAGTTCGCAATGAGTCATGGGTTTCTCACTTGGATGTGATCTGCTGTATTATACCCAGAGCCAGCAAGAAAAGTTAGTGAGGCAAATGGAAGACAGATACAAAAGAAACTTAATTGAAGTTAATGAGAGCTTAGGCTTCAAATTGAGATGCTGTATTTAATGTTTAGTTTTCCTGCTGGCCTTCTAGTACAAATGTAAAACCCTGAAAGTCATAATCTTGCAACAGTAGCTCATTTGAGTAACACTAAGTACAGCTGAATGACTCTTAAATCAATAGACTATGGATTCGGTCCATCTAATGGCCCCTTGTAATAATGTTGAAAATGTCTAGATCTCCTAAATAACTAAAGGGGTCACGGTTCATATTTCTAGCACAAGGTTTTGTGGATTTTTAAAGTGCAAGTTTTAACTTAATAGCCTGGTTTTATGGTCTGATGGCTGTGGATGAGATGTGTCTGAGAGGCTGTTATCATAAGGAAAATTGAAATTACAGAACTGACTTTTCTATGCTCTCGTATAACATACTTTATCCAGGTTAAGCAAATTAGTTGTACTTTTTCATATAATGACTAGTTCTGTCAAGCAGCTTTTAAACAGCATTTTTTTAGCATCTGTTAAGAAAGTGAATCTTCAAAGCCCATGCAAGTAAAAGAAATCAGTCTTATGCCAACAAAATCATTCACAAATGAATTGACCATCTCCTTGTTCATAAACTACTGTTCTAACATGACAGTGTCATTATGTCCGTCCTGAGTTATCACAGGTCTCTGAATGCTGTTTTACTTCTCTTCTTTGCTATTCCAGTTCCTGTCTGCTTCCAGGATATCCTAATTTTTGACTTGATTCTGTTAAACACCTGGTATGATTTGGATATGTAGCTGAAATTTTTCCTCTTCACTGGAATCCTTCCAGTGTCCCTGATGCCAAACTGTATGGATCTGTGAAATCCTGTCTGTGACTTCTAGTCCAAGAGTCATGGACCTGGTTGCACGTGGCACACAAATAGTGCCTGAGGATGTGAGTGAGTGCATGGAGATGTGAGAAGCTGACTGGTGATGATGTAGACTATGGCCTGTCATTCTTCACAGAAAGTCATCTGGGTGTATAGGGTAGTAAGAGCATATGGATATGGTGACTGTCCAGCTTTGCCTGCGGCACTTGAATGTGCCTTGCTGACAAAGTGAAGGAGGGGAAACAAAACTACGTGGCCACTGCTATATGAAAAAGTAAGAAACTGTTTCTATACATGGTGTCTCCCATTTGTACTGCTAATGCACTGCACTCAAATCTTATTGACATAAAGGAAAACAGTATCTTCCTGGCATGAAAATTTGCATTATTTTATTTTTTAGAGTATAAATTTTAATCTTTGTGTTTGCAAAAGTAGTGGTCTGAGGTAGAGAAAATCAGATGATTTCCTAAGTTTCCACTTTATTTTTATTCTAAGATGATCCTAAAAATATAGCAGAACAGAGAGATTCCTGATAGTGACAATACAGTCCTGCTAAATGAAGTAGAAATTTGCTAAGCCATCTAGACACCTTAAGTGTATCAGTCAATTTGAGGATAATTTTTAAGATCAGAACACATTAGGATTTTTTCATGACACTGAGAGCAACCTTAGATTAGTGTCTTGGCAACCTTGTTTTCTGTAGTGCACTTTATCTTGTATTTTATACTCTGGGTCTTAGCAGGTATTTGGGTAGTGAGAATACCTTTATAAGAATTGCCTCAGGCAATGAATAGCGTTTCTGATGTTAGTGCAATTAGTGGAGAAAAAATTTCCATTTGCCAATAAGCTAAAATGATTTGTTGTGTAATATTGTAGTTTACATCAGAGTAGGAGGGTTTTCTTCAGTAAAAGGAATTATTAAAACTCAATAAATTATTTTTTGGTATTATGCTGGTATGAATTTGCTGTTTTCAGTAGGTATTACGTTTTATTGCCATTTTATCTTCTCTTAAAATCCTGACATGCTAATGGAAATGTCTACCAAAAATCTAGAAAATACAGAGAAAGGCAAAGATGAAAGCTTTAGGAGACTGGAGCTAGCTCTCAGCATCTTAGAATTGCTCTCTTGATTAAGTTTTATGCTGCATATTAGTTATGTTTCAGTTTTGTCTGCAATCTGTGGTTTTTTTCTTTATTGTGAGAAAAGAAATGCAATCGAGGATCTACTTTTACAATGATGCTGCAAATAGACCCAAATTTCTATAGCACTTCTCATGCCAGCACTAGCAGAGAGGAATTTACATGCCTTAGAATCTCATTTCAGTAATGAAGGCCTCATGTTTCTCCATCAAACCTATTTATTTAATATTAATTTTTTTCCACATAGAAACTTTATCACGTAAAAGCTTCTCATAGGATTTATGAGAAATATTTCTAGAGCTTTTCTGGCTACTGGTCCCTTAACTTCTAACCATGGTTCTGCCTCAGTTGGTAGGAACCTAGCTAAAATTCTCTGAAAAGAATTAGAATAGCCCACAGTCTGCTCTAACTTGAGTAGTTACCCAAATATGAGCCCAGCAACAGAAAGCTAAGAATGACACAAAGTCTCCTATTTCACCATCTCCTTCACTAGAGGCACTGCTGCTATTCTGGGATATCAAAGCAGCTGGGTTGCTGAATTAACCATATTTTTCTCTAGTCATGAGCTGAGAATATCCATTGAAGTTACTGTAAGTTTTGCGCAAAAATCAAGGGCAGTACATTGGCCAGAATGTGTGCTAAATAAATATTTACACACAAATCAGAATGCTACTGATGGCTTCTTTACACTTTAAAATTCTAAATATTTTAAGAAGCATCTGTTGCTAAACTGAGGCATCATTTTTGAAAGTACCCATATTTACTAAGTGGAAGTACACATATTTAATGAGATGAGCATGGTGACAAAAGCCTTGGACTAGAAGAATGCACATAAATAAAACAGTAAAAGCAACACAACATGACTGAATTAAAGCTATAATGAACAGGCTGAACATTTAGTTTATATGAATATTAAGTAATATGAAGGATAAGCTATAACCCTGTCATTCTGCCTAAGCTTTTTATATGTTGAAGGATTCCTCTGATCTTTTTTGAGAGGCTTTCCCGAATTTTACTTACCTGAAAGCAGGTTTAAAATCAATATACTTCTACAATATCAACAGGTAAGAGACATGGTAGATTTCATACCTCTTTTGCTTAATATACATATAATTCTATTTCTATGCTGTTCATCTCCTTATCCCTTTCAAAAACTTATATTAACTTTGCAAGGAATATTTCAAAATATTGCATATTCATAGTCACTTTCCTCCTTTGGTTAGGAGAAAAGCTGAATGTACAAGTTTGCATATATACAAGATGAGACCTGAAATTCTCACATGTGAAGATTTCTGTTTCAGAGCTTTTCAGAGGAATGCCTCTTGAAAAAACCTCATGTTCATGTGTAAAAGTCAACAGGCTAAGATAAAGGCTGATTTTAAAGTGATGAAACATTTCCTAAGCTTTAGAGGCTTGCGTCACAGAAAGCCTCAACAGCCTTGATCATGCACTTGAGCCTTAGGCTTAGCTTAAAATTGTACAGATGGACTAGCAAGAAAATAACACTGGATGGGAGAGCATGGAGCAGTACAACAAAGCTGTTGCTGAACTGCTTTTCTGTTTCATCAGAGTGGTGTTAGCATGCCCTGAGCTATTAGGGAACATTCTCCACCCCAGAGAGATTTCAATATCTTCAATTCTGTCTCACATCAGGGGAAACTCGGTCACTTCTGTTCCCCTGGCCACCAGGACAGGCAGCAGTAGAGTTGCAGTGGTAGCCACGCCATCGTTCCAGATGAAAGAGCCAGGAGTAGTCACTGCTGCTGTGCTGCAGTGTCCAGGCTGAGGCACATGGGGAATCATCTGTCCCTAGCACAATGCTTGCTTGGAGGAGAACAAGTCAGTTGTGCATCAGACAAGATGCCAGTTTGTAATACTGAAGGAATGTGATGACTCGAATGGGTAAGGTAATGCCGTTTTGCACCAAGTGCAGTGCTGGTATTTATTACCTGCTTTGGAATAAAACTTTCCTGCCACAGTTTATATAGGTGCAAGTTTATATATCCATACTGGCTCTGCATCTCAGTGCAGGGTTTATTTATGTCTAAGAAGCTGAAGGGTAAATTTCTGTGTGAAAGAGAAACAATAAAAAGTGAAATGTCATTTATATTACATTATTTGGCCCTGTTGAATCTAGTTTCACTGATCATGTCTCTCTGACAACCTTAAAATAGTAACAAACAAAAACAATTATTATTAGAAATCTTTATCCATTAATTGTTTAGAGTTTTCATTGCTAGAAATTAATAATTTCTGTGACTCTGGGTAGAACCTAAAATAATCCAAGAGGTAGACAAGACAGAACGTAGAACCAACCCCTGCAGATTATCACTAGGTACTTCCTGACCTACTTAAACTACGTTCAGGAGAGTATCACTGACATAAAAGCAGTGGCCAGCTTCCTGATGACCTTGGCTTAGAGTTTACAAAGAAAAGGAGAAAAGCATATTTTTCTTATTTACAATAGAATAGAAGGGCAAGCATCCAAAACAAGAAGAGCTAATTAAATAAGAAAGCAGCACAGAATATAAATTGACCAGGACTGGATACACAGCCTACAAATGAGTAATAGTCTTGAAAACTGTGTCTACTCAAATGTGTGACTTTTAAATAATACATGACTTCATGAATGAATTAACAGATTTTTGAAAGGAATATTTGATTTTCTTGACATGTTAAGTCAATGAGTACAGAAAGATGGAAAACTTCACAGAAGGCTGCGAGGATGATGGGGTACTGGGTATTATTTCTCCTCAACTACAAAGGAGTTTGGGGTCAAAAGTGTCAGATGTGCCTCCACTGGGGGAAACTGAGCACAGGCAGTTTCCCATAGTAGGGGTGAGAGTTGCAGATGGGGACATAGGTACAACACTGGTTGCCATTATGCCTGGTCTCACCACAACTCTTTAGAGGTTCCCCTGCTTTTGAGGCTTGAAAGGGATGTATTTTTCCAAAGCACTAATTCATATTTTTGCTATTCATTTGCAGTCCTACTGTCCTAGCACTCTCTAACTAAACAATACACTTTATAGAGAAAAAAATTAATGCATTATTTATAGGGAGAGGTCTTTATCACTTTATTTGACATTGTCACTTAGGAATGTAATTAACATGCCTAACATTAGGCATCTGATAGTTTCTGATATCAGAATCTCTTTCAGAAAATGAGAGCCCTTAAATTAGTTTTGATTTGTGCTCTGGAAGGACCTCTGTTACCACACTGACTGGATTGACTGTAGTGAGGTTTAAGACAATTGACCTCCTTACTGGGACACCTTAAAGCCAAATGTTAGAAAAATGTGGATTCCTCCTTGAGGTTTCATAGTTTTGATACCATATGGAAACTTGTGGGTTTTGACACATGCCTGATGATCTATCATAGGCAGAAACCATAATATTTAAGTTAGCCTTGCAAGGCTGTTCTAGAAAATTTACCAAGTCCAGAATGCATTTGCCCCTCCTGATTGTCCTATGGTCTATCTTAAACACAAGTCAAACTTTTGGCTTCTATCTGAGAGCCAATTTCAGAAGTTTTCCTATTTTCAGCCTGTATTTGTAGATATTGAACTTACACATTCCTTTGTTTTTTATAACTGATTTGTAGCCTCAGTAGTTCCTTCCCATCTTGTTATTTATCCCTCTAGTTTACTTATAGATAACAAAAATACTTTTTTTTTTTGGTTTGCCAAACTGACACTCGTTCTAATACATGCAAATATAAGCTACATATGTTAATTTCTGAGGCAGGCAAATATAAAGCAACTTGATTGTGGAAGGCAACTTGAGGAGGACCCTGTAGGCAATATTATCAGCTAAGATGCAGCAACATGCTAATATGGCTCAGCCATCAAGCTCAGGTGAATTTTACTTTTATTTTCTACACCTGTCCATGGATTTGCTAGCAGTAGTACTAGGAGAAAGGGCAGACACCAAAACATGTAGTTATAGTTGCATACATTTTGATTAGCCTAAGTAAGCATCTTAATACACTGGTTTTTTATTATCAAAATTTAAGCATCAGATGGTGTACATTGTTTCAAATGTATTTGAAGTGCTTTGCATTTATATATTTTTCATCAAATACAGATCGCTGAAGGTTTCAATGACTAAACAAGACCATGTCCAATCCTTTTCATTTACAGAATTTGTTACTGGTGCCTTTATAACTTTTTGATTTTACTAGTTTTCATGCAGAAAATATAGATTTTGGGGGGATCTAACATAAAGACATGCAGTAGGCCTATTTGTTTGAATACAGGCATTGTCTGATCCTATTCAAGGTACTGTCATTACTTTCCCCATTCCCATTGTACATTCGAATTCAGCTTCAAAAAGAATATTTATTTTAACCTCTACTTGAAGAAATTAAATGGAGATCACCTTGATAGCAAAACAAAGGAGGTCATATTCAAACAGAATTAAATAGGATCTGCCTGGAAGTTTAAAGTACTCAATTGGCAGGTGCTGGATAATGAGCCCAGAAATAAAGCACCGTGACTTCCCTAGGGAGTCAGTTAATTGCCTCCTTAATTAATCTGTTTACCAAATAGAATAAGTTACTGCAAACCACTCTAAAGCATTACCAAACTTGTGACTTCCGTGCCCATGCCCTTTTCCCCTTCCACCCTTGCCTTTCCTTTACAGTGTACCGTAGGATTTCCATAGACGGACACGCACGTGGATCGCACAGAGGGCGACTGCAACTGGGTGTTAGAAGGAGTGTGTTTTTTCCACGTTAGGACGGACAGAAACCTGTGCCCTAAGTCATACACAGAACAGAAGGAGTCCTCCTAAGCGGATTTACTGAGCGTTGGCAGGATGAGCGTGACAGGAACCCGCTGGGTTGGCTGCATCCCTCAATCCCCTCTGCATGTACAAGCACCTGAACTCCCGCGAGTGGCAGTGCCGGGACGGGGAGCGGCAGGGGCAGGAAAAAGGCGGCAGTGGCAGTGGCGCCAGAGGCAGTGGAGTCGCAGTTGCCGGGAATGAACACCAGGTGGCGCTGCCGCCCCGCGGCCGCTCCGCGCTCGTGGCCCCGGAAGCGCTCCCGCCTTCGTCCCTCCCGGCCCGGAGGTCCCGCCCTCGGCCCGGCGCGGACTGCGAGCGCAGCGGGACGGGGACGGGGTCGCTGCCGGGCGGCTCCAAGGCGGGCACCATGGCGGCGGCGTCCTCGGCCCCGCCGAAGAAGATCGTGGCTCCCACCGTGTCGCAGATCAACGCGGAGTACGTGACCCAGGTAGGGCCGGCGGCACCGCCGCGGAGGGGGCGCTACCAGGGCCGTCCCCAGCCACGGCGCCTCGGTGTTTAAATAGCCCTCGTGATCCGTGAGCGTTGGGGAAAGGGGCTTGTTCTGTCGTAAGTGAAGAGAGATGTAACTGTATTATGTACGAGAGGGCATTTTGCCCCAGCGCCTCCAGACTGGGGAGATGTACAAAGCAGCACTGCAAAATGCATCACGGCACTGCAGTGTGCATTACTATAAGGCATGTTTTAACACGTGAAAAGCTGCTGAATGTTTTAAGTGGTTTTCTACAACTCTTTTTTCTTTTCACCGCGTCGCCCCCAGAAAATTTTCTTTCCTTCCTCTTCTTGAGCGTAAAGAAGGTTGAATAAAGTTGGATAGGAACCTCTTGTCATCGCAGCTCAGGAGTCTCGGTGGAGTGATGGCTGCAGCAAATAGCCTTAAAATATTAGGCTTTTATGTAAAACCTCTAGTTATTTGTCTGATTCCTCAATGGAGGCATAATCACTTGCAGCCTGGGGTTTGCAGTCTGAAGATCATGTTATATTTCTGAGGGGTTTATTAGAAGTAATTTAAGAGTAAAAATTGTTTATTATATAAGCAGTTTATACATCTGAAATTTTTCCAGGTAATTACACCTCTATGGGAAAAGGTTCTGGCCTAAACCAGTAAATTGCTGAAAAACATTGCGTTTAGAAAACATAATTTTGGTATCTGTAGTTACCATAAGCTGAAATTAAACAAGATACTAGTGAAATAAAAGATGTGAGATGTGATTTGTTGTAGAAATACTGTATCATCACAACTGAAAATGTTTATATTTAACCTTTCTTTTTTTTCCTCCTACAGTTAGCAAATAAATACTGGGCTCCGCATGTGAAGAAAACATTGTCTTTTGATTTAAAGGTAATTACTTCTACTGGAATTTTGTTGGTGTGTGAAAGAATGAGGATCAACCCTCTTCTGGTGTGCCAATGTCCAATAGTGCTTATTTTGTGTAAGAGTGTAGGAAACTGCTTGGAAGGTCAGTAGTTGCATAAGACACTGTAATTTGTTATGTGTTTCTAGTTCACAAATGTCGGCACTGTTGGGAAGACATGCTCTAGCAGTGCAGTTCTTTTGTATGCTATTTATTTTCGCCAAGAACTTATGAGGGCAAAAGATTTTTGAGCATCTCCTTTGAGATTAAAAGATGCTTGAGGAGGTACTACTTTTAGAAATCAAAGAAGGGTGGAAGACGTAGATACTTTGGAACTGCGTACTTTCTAAAAGCCTCTTTGGAGACCCTTGATCAGACAAGTTCAGTGCTGTTCTGGTGGATGTGTGCGCTTTGAATGTGTTAAGTTTGGCACCATGTGTTTGGTTTTGTGTAGTGCAGGGTACTTAAATGTTAGGTTTCTTTCCCTTGTGGATGTTTGCCTGCATCTCCCTGTCCAGCCTCAGTTTACTTGGTCTCTTTGGAGTATTTGTGATAAAATTTGTCTGTGATTGTTAGAATTAGGATACACGTAAGCAGCTGAACTACATCTCTGTGTCATGTGATGTCAAAGTGTGCCTGTCACAACTGAGTGCAGATTCTTTCATTCTGGTTGAAAAAATTTTTTGAAATTATTTAATAGCACTAAGTAGAGTGTAACTAATTCAGAGTAAGATGTCTTCATACATTTTTAACTGATTTGTTCACTGTATAAAATTCTCTTAAAAATTCTTTCCCGCAGGTCATTGAAGATGTGTATACAAAAGAAATTGTCAGGTCAAAGTAAGTACACCAGTTGCTTTCCCTTATTAGACAACCATTCTAACATTATCTGTATTGAAGTGGTTTCTAATGTTTCACAGAGTATTTTAAAACTCATCTGCATGTTGAAAGCAGATGACAATGGCTCGAGTGCCTTTAAGTAATTTAATCATTATGGTATTTCAAAGTCTTAATGGGGTAAAAAGAAATTTTCTAAATTCATAATACTTAAATGTGGTAGTTGGACATAATATTGTTCAATTCTTTTACTGGTAGTCTGTTGGGTTTTATGATGGTTTTGTTGTGATGGTTATAGAGGGCTGCTTCATTTTTTATCACTAAGGAACGCAAACAAAAAAAAAATTGAGGATTGTGCTGCCTAGAGCTTTCTGCTCTTTTCCTGATTGCTGTTACCAGATTTATAAAGGGCAAATCTAGTTTCAATGAATTGTACTGTTAGATGGTGGAGACAAGGAATCCAAGATAAACTCCATCCTATAGTCGTGTGTACAGAAAAGAGTTATGATTGTAGCTGGAGCTTCTCAGGGGAAGGTTGAGCTCTGAAGAGAATTCTCTCTGTTGTTCCTATATGAAAGTAATCTAAGAATTGTCATATGGGATCAGAGCAAGCTTCAATTCAAATCACTAAGAAAAAATACCATTATGAACTGATTAAATATGTAGTTGTAATTTTCTAGAAGACACACTCAGCTTTTGGCAATTTCAAGACTAGTGGACATGTCATATTTAAAAGACCTCCATGATTTTTTTTAAATGTGAATTTCATTGCTTAATGAATCTGTCTGAGCATAAGCTGCCACAGTGTTACAGCAGGTGCTTCTGCGTTCAAGTGGTTCCTATTGCATGGAAGTGGCAGGGCAGACATAATTCCTGGATGTTTCTGCAAGTTTTCTCATAAAATGAAACTAGGGAAAATACAGCCATTTTCCATGCAGCTGTGTATAGGAAGCTTTCTTTCCTGTGTTAATTGATTACTTGTTCCTTTTCAGGTTTGCAATTAGAAAGATCATGCTTCTTGAATTCAGGTAAGCTAATGGCAGTGAAGTTTTGAGTTACTTTTTTGTAGTAACCCGTAGAGAAGCAAATTACTTTTTTGTAGTAACCCGTAGAGAAGCAAATGCAGGACTTGTTATGATTTTGTATGGAGCTGCAGCTACTTGTTACACTTGAAAACCCTCTAGTGAATGTCTGTTCCTGATGAGAAACTCATCTGTCTCTTGTAGTAGTTGCTCAGTCTAACAAGTTTTGCTTCAGTGACCTAGAGGAGAGGTAACTCGAGGAACTACTCGCTAACTATGAAGATGACTTCAAGGAGAAGGAGATAAAAAATGCTTGTGGATAACTACTCTTTTAAATAAGTGACAGATGTGGGTGGCAGTAACTAATGGAATACTCTTTGTCTCTTCACAGTCAGTACCTGGAAAATTACCTATGGATAAATTATTCTCCAGAGGTGTCCAGTAAGGCATATTTAATGTCAATCTGCTGTATGGTGAATGAGAAGTTCAGAGAGAATGTCCCTGCGTGGGAGGTAACTGATTTCAATTACAGCTGAGATTGACTTTGATCCACATGTTGCAGCTTTTGTGCTGTGCTCACTTCCAGTGACAGAAGGGGGCAGAGCTTGTAGTGTTAAAAGGAAAGGGTGCCTCAGCTGGAGTATCTCATGGTGTTTTAAACTGTATGTTCTTTCTGGAGAAAGGAATGGACAGATGAAAAATTACTTGATTCCTTCTGGTGCACAAGTCCTTTGTTCTGCTGTGAGATGCCATATGTTATCACCAGCATTTGCTTTTTTAGTACTTGACAAAAGTTGGGTATATAAAATTATTGCCCTGATACTGAAAGGAAAAAAAAAAGGATTTTTTTATCTATGGATTTAAGAAGGCACCACTGGAACATAACTTATTATCCAATTAAAACTTGTGAATATTGTTTTCTAGCTTTTTTCCTTTATACTAAAATAATGTCATATTATTTGCTTGTGTATACTATTTGGTTGGCTTCTTCTGTTGGGTTTTGGTGGTTTCTTTGGTTTTGTTTTATATTAATAGTAGGTTTAGAAATGTTGGTGTCCATTTCTCACAAGCCATCTCAACAGTGTGAGTCTAGTTAAGACATTCTATGCAAGTGTTATTTCAGAAGTACACTTACTTCAGTACTAGTGCCATTATTTCAGTGCTGGCAAAGCACAGGATACTAATAACTGGCACATACTATGTCTGTCTTTTTTTGTTCTGGAAAATGTACTAATGCAAAATGTTAGGAGTGTCTTACCTTTCAAGCAGCTTAGTTAAATTTATTTTGTACATAGCTGCCCTTCTAAAGAAACTATTTTGTTCTGATGATTATTTAGTTTACCATTTTCCTGCTGAGGCAGCTGAATGGAAGTTCCTGGACTGTAAATAATCTCTGGTGGTTTTTACCTGTTTTTTTGCAGATCACTTAGAGCTGCCATAGTTTTAGCCAAAATCTACCAATTACCTTCTAACCTGGGACATTTTACAGTATTTCTGTGCAGTCACCGATTGAACATTCGCATGAAACAATCCAATCCACTTGTGCTTCTTCAGTTTGTTCTGTGTATCACCTGTGTTAGACTATGCAGAGGGTCTAGTGTGAGGATCCCATGTTAGGAGGATATCATTAGTCTGTTTTGCTTGTGCTGCCTGGTCAGAATAAATGAAAAAAGAGAAAAAGTAATCCTTTTTTATAGATTTAAATGGATTTAGAGAACTTAAGCTGTGTTATATGAATGAAGATTGAAATTATTTGTATAAATTTGACTCAAAATCAACTTCCTCTTCTATTTTCAGACGTTCAAAAAAAAGCCAGAACATTTTCCTTTCTTTTTCAAATGCATACTGGAAGCATCTCTGGTTGAAAATGAGAGTGAGTACTCTCTGCATGAACAGACAGTCCTGCTGCTTTTTCTTGATCACTGCTTCAATAGTTTGGTATGTTAAAAGTAACTGTAATACTTTTAGTGTGTTTATGCTATTATTTGTTAATAGCAGTTTAGTTTGAGCAATTTCTTACAAGGCAGATGAAACAAAATTCAAATTTAAGGAAAAGGCAGTACTGGAAGGCTTTTACCTGTTGTTTTGACTTACTTTCTCTCTCTCATCATGTTTGCTTTTCTGTGACACAAATTCATAGAAGAGACTTGAAATTGATGCATTGACACTTAGACAGTTTTAAGGCACAATTTTGTATAAATTTGTATATTAAAAATGGTGCTTAAAATAATTCTGTATTTATATTTGAAAAGGTGCTTTACACTTAAATGCAGGTGACTTACTACTTGCTCCTTCTAGTTTGCCTGGGAAACAGTACAAAAATTATTTCCCTTAGCTTAGCTATTGAGAAAGACAGTGTTTTATTCACTTTTGAAACCAGATTTAGATAATACTTCTATCACCACTTCTGAGTTAGTTTTAAGAAAGCATGGGACCAAATCGTGTTCTCAATCTACAGATAAAACAGAGTTAAAGATCATAAATAGAAAGCAGGGACAATAATTTACAATTATCTGTTATATGAAACAGTGCTCTGTAATCTTTCTTTCTACTGCACTTTTTCTGTACTTACATTGCACGTGAGGTGATTATTCAAAATCAGGGTCTGCACAAATTACAACAAAATTGTCTCACTGACAAAACAATTTAGTAAGTGAATTATTTGATTTTGGAATTAGGGATGGTTGTGGGAACCCGTAATCATCTTGAACCTTACGTGTGTAGTTTAGGAGGCAGTATTTTTCTGTAGTGTCCATGGTACAATGCTCTTCATTTTAAATCGTTCGATAGTGACTATGGAATCCTTCTTGTAGAGCACGTTTCTCATATAAAATGGTAGGGAGACCAGTGAAAAAGTGCTTGGAAAGCATACTGCTGTTACAAGCTGCACTTACTTGTGAAAGGCAGAATGGGGTAGTCACTGTGGTGTTTTAAGTGAAGAGCGTTGAAGATTGAAATTTCAGAATGCTGAGAGTGGAGTGGAGTATTTGTCCGTGAAGATGCATTGAAGAGGTTAATGAAAGTTTTTTAGTAGCTTAGGAAAGAGGGAGAACTTTGTGGATGCAGATCACATGCAGAGTTGGAGAGAGCACATTTGAACCAACAGAGAAAATTATGTGTTTCAGATAATGGAAAGAGTGTAGATGAAGGGGGAGAAAGAATAGAATAAGAACAAGTAGAGAAAGCACAGTTGGAAAGCTGAGTTCAAGAATAGGAAAGGACTTAAGAAGGAACCTCAGTTCTCAGCAGCTTCTGTGCTAAAAACATTTGCATGGATGAGGTCCCCACTGAAGTATTGAGAACTGACAGACTCCATGAAAAGAACCTAAAATACAAAGGTGTTACTGGGTAGGGTTGTAGTGCAGTTTCCTGTTGGGAAATTGTGAAATCTTAACAGAACAACATGAATGTTTTTGTCAGATGGTAATGTATGTTAATGTATTTTATAAGATAAGCACATCAGAAAACATAAGAATTAAAAAAACCACATTTTTTTGTCTGTAACTTTCTAACAGGAAGTGGATTTGATCAGAGGTCAGGTGCAGCAGCTCATTTCCTTACCAATGTGGATGGCTCTACAACCTGTAAGCAGAAATAACACTGTAAACTGACAGAGCAATCTTCTATGCATTATCCAAGTCTTGTAAAGTGAATTCTTAAGGAATTCTAATATTTACAGTATTGCTATGGAATTGCATGTTTGTATGGTTTGTAAAATGCTTTCTGGTTTGTTGCTAATTTCCATGTAATAATTATTATGTAGTTTTTGTTAAAATTAAGCCTTGTTGCTTATGGCTTCTTCAAACCATGGTCTGAGACAGCTGTTTATTTCAGTTTGTTACATAATTTTTCTGTTTTAATGAAAAGACTGGATTATATTTTCGTGTCTCATGAAAACAAGGTTTCTTGGTGACTGAATAGCATTTTAACATTTCAGAAACGACTGGAACATGAGCTGAAAAAGACACCAAAACTAAGAAAATTCTGGAATCTAATTAAGAAAAATGATGCAAAAATGGATGAAGCAGCAAGAATGCAGTATGTTACTGAAACATTTTCTCCTATTAAATCCAAAGCCCTGATTGTATTCATGGTGTTTTAGCTAAAATAAATAGTTTCAATTAGAAAGTGGTTTTTAAAAAACCTGTGAAGATGGAAAATAAAGATGATATGTGGTCTCCTGGAAGCTGTTCTGTTTTTCAGTAGTCTTTACGCAAAATACTGTTACAGAACTTCGTATTTTATTGATTAGTGAATTTGTGATATCAAATCTTAGAGCTGTTGGATGAAAGCATAAAAGTATATTGGTGTAGTTACTTTTTTGCATGACCTTTAGCAAATGTTTGGCTTTTAAGCATGTAGCTTTTGCAAATATCTGAATAAATGTGTGTATCTCACCAAAATTAAATGTTCCACTAGTTTTGTGTTGCAGTGTGGTAAGGTGTAGGTAGTGACATACTTATCTTTGCCTCAGTAAGAAGCATGGGTTGTTAATCATTTCTGTGCCTAAAAATGTAGACTGCTAATCTTTGTGCCTGAGTGCAGAGAGAAAAGTTACCATCTAAACAGTTTAGGTGTGTTTCAAAGCAACCTGTTACCATTATATAAATTTTGAAGCAGCTAACTTTATTTGAGTGAAAGCTACAGTGTACGTATAGTCTGCATTTGTGGAGTACTAATCCTTTTGTCATATGTCTGATTTTAGAGCATATCGGGAGAGAAGATTTCTTTCACAGCTCATTCAGAAATTCATTTCTGTGCTAAAGTCAATACCTGTCTCAGGTAACTGATTCTTATGTTACTTTGTTATCTGGTAATCTGTGTTAAATTCTTTTTCTGTTACTGAAGCAACTAGTCCTTAGGATGTCAACCTCAGGTGGTCTTTCAGTGAAATCTATGACTGCCTGCATGGATTTCGTGTAAAAATCAAATCAAATCAGTATTCAAATCTGTATATGGTTTAAACATGAAGCAGCAGAAAGCTACTTTAAACCTCCTTCTGTTCAATATGGACTTAGTAAAAACAATATTTCTGGGAGCTGATACTCTTTATTAAGTGCTTAGAGCTTTAAAGTATTTCATACCACTAAATGCCTTGTTAACTGCGGCCATGCCACCCTGACGCCTGATCTTGGAAGCTCAGCAGGGTCAGCCCCGGTTAATACTTGGATGGGAGACCTCCTGGGAATACCGAGGGCTGTAGGTTCTAGTCCCAAGGACTTCACTGTCACTGTCTAAGCTCGCTCGGCCATGGCAGGTGAACCTCGGGAGTTAAAGGGTGGGGCCAGTTCTGTGCACACTGTGCCTCACCTAAAAAAATCCACTGCGCAGGCTGGAAGGGCACACCCACGTGGGGAGAGCCCTGCCCAAATCTTCATTCGCCAAGGCTAGCCCTGGTGATGAGATGCCTTGTTAAACAGGTGGTATAAATGCATATCGTAAGGTTCTGTTCTGCTAGTACTGTTCATTTACAGTAAGAACAAAAGCCTAAGTGAAGTGAAATTCTGTAAGATTTGATTATAACTCGTTCTGACAGGCAAAATTATATGCTTACCTGATTTAGAGAGGAAAAGGTGTGTACAGGAAGGTGTTAATAAAACATATTATTATGCTCTAAGCACCACACAGTTTGGGTGAAATCACTTCCTGGAGTTCTGCTTTTGCTGTTAAACTCTTAGCAAATTTCAACTCTTACCTGAGCTGTAAGGAGAAATTTTTTGTATTGTGGCTTCCTCAGAAAGGATACCTGTACGTTGTTTTCCTAATTATGCAAGACATGGTTTAGGAAGATTTACTTTAACAGTTCTTTGGAGGCTTTGAATATGTTCAGTACCTTTGAATATGGTCAAGGCCTTTGGCACACACCTTAATTGCAACTTTTAAATGTGTATTTTTAAGTATCTGGCCTTAAAAGTTCTTAAGAAGTTTAATTGCCCATTGATATCTTGTGGAACAGTGCATTTTTGCGTGTCAGGTGTGAGGTTTTCTCCATGTAGATAAAATCACTGCTGAAACTCTGGTTCTACTCCTGTCTTACGTTGCTAACCAGAGGATTTTTGGATATAAGAAAGGATTGTTTCAGAAAGAGAAGAATGTGTTAGCTTTGAACACAATTGAAAAGTTAATAGTGTAATTGTAGCATTTATTATGTGTTTGAAGAATAGTTTAAGTATAAATACATTGTGGTGAAGATAAATTCTAAAAAATTACTTTCTTCTGTCTAGGTCCTATTTCAATGGACAAAGTTCATTATTGTGAAAGGTTTATTGAACTCATGCTAGACCTTGAGGTGAGTTACTAAATTGTTTCAGCCTGTTTTCAGGTGTACTTTTCTAGATTTTCAATGCATAAAGCTATTATTACAGCCTTATTCCCAGTAGCAGGTGGTTATGTCACAGCTGTGCATATGGTTCCTTAAGAGTGGTTTTCTGTCTGTAAATAGGAGGTTGTAGCAGTGCATCCACATTGGGAACTGACCAGTAATGTTTGCAGATGAATTATTAAACAAAACTAGGATCCTAAAGTGCTCAGTGAAGAGGACTTTGTTAGTTGGAGTAGTGGTAATAATTCTGGCGATTGATGAAAGTGTGTGACTCTTTAATTTGCTAGGAGTAACTCAGAATTATTCTTCCCAATGCCTAACAGGTCAGTTAAAGTATCTTTTCTCTTATAGGGTGAAATCTCAGAAAGCAACAGTAGTTCTGAAATGCAAACTATTCCTGTTTGACTAGAATTCATTATTTAGAAGTAAAAGGTCTGGTGATTGAGCTTTGTTGCAGGGTAATAGGGGGTGAAGCAAGGTTTTGTGAAATTTTTCAGCAGGTACTGAGGAAGTGAGACAATTTTAAGCATCACAGTGCCAGTATTAAAAGATGTTCATTTACTGGTTTTCACATGAATAGGTATTTATTTAGAATCACTTCAGATTTAGAAGGCATTCTGAAATAAACAGAGTTTTCTGAGACAGCAATCACAGGGAATTTTAAAATGTTTTGATCTTGAATTCCTTCAGGCTAACTGTCCCATATTAAGTCTCTTCAGTAGTCTGTGCTTGTGGTTGCAATAGAATGAATAATTTAAATAAAAGCTTGTTTTATTATCTGTGTAATATACTCTTAGAAGAGAAAATACGTATTTGAAGGTAAGCTAAAGTCTGTCTGTTAGCCAGAATGCTTAGAGGCAGTACTTTTAATGTTGGTTCTCTCTACGTATTACAGAAAGGTTACAAAGTCTGCTTAAGTGACTGGAACAAGCAAAAGAGAAATTAGCTTTACATTGAAGTCTTTTTGCCTTTGTAGCATGTACTGTGTTAATGGGCTCATTTTTGTATGTTGAAGCCTTTTTCAATATATTACAGTTTCATATTACAGTATATACACTGCCATCAAAATTTGGTGGTTTGATAATTTAATAATAACTATTCCATGGAGACTTCTTACAGTTTTCTGAATTTGTTTTTATAGTTATTGTGCAGAGCAATCAACGTTTTTTAGTACAGATTCTTTCATTTTCTTCATCTTAGTTCTAAACACCACATTGATGCTTTTTGGCTTTCTAAATTCAGTCTGCAGAAAGCAACTTATTTTTCTCTTAAATTGTTGTGGTGTGTTATTGTATGCTGTTCAACAGTTGCTACATGTAACAGCTTAAGCTATTTACATTAAGAAGAAATGTTCTCTGTTTGGTTTTTAATTAAGATGTCAAAAATTGATACTCTTAACTTGAGTATCTTAAAAAGAAGATACGATATCATATTTAGAAGAAACAGTTTGCAGTTTTGAGAAAGATGATCTTAAAGTTAATTAAATTAGTATAGAAAACAAATAATGTTGAAGCAATTTGATATTTCTTTTGTTGCACACAGTCATTACACAGGCACTTAGTAGTAGAATAATTGCTGTATTTAATTTCCTTTTCTTACTGGCAGGATGAATTCTCACTTATGGCAAGTTTGTGCCCTGCTCCCAGGCACATAAAAGGAAAGGCTGTGTTCACAGCAGCTTACCTACATAAAACCAATGTCTTGGTATACATAAATGCTGCTTTAATAGAAGGACTTCTGTTAGGGTGTTAGATATACAAATAACTGCAGAGTATATCTTAATATGCCTTCTTGAAATGGAAAATTCTGAGAAACTGGGATTTCTTACCTTTTGAAGAGTTGTTTGTATTTATGCGGGGTTGTGTATCACAGGCTTTGCTTCCCACGCGGCGCTGGTTCAATACAGTGTTGGATGACTCCCATCTTGTTGTTCACTGCTACCTCTCTAGTCTTGCTAAAAGAGAGAAAGAGGGTCATCTCTTCTGCCAGGTGAGATACAGAGTTGTTGGAAATAACTTTTTCATTCATTGTGTTATTTTGTTTGATACTTATTTGTTAAAGATACACTTTTCTCATGGATGCAAACTACGTATTCTTTCTTACCTGCACCTAAGTGTATGACTGCTGTTACATTTTATAGAATAGCTTGGGTTGGAAGAAACCTTAAAGATCACCCACTTCCAACCCTCCTGCCATGGGCAGGGACACTTTACACTAGTCAGGTTACTCAGAGCCCATCCAACCTGGTCATGAACACCTCCCAGGATGGGACATCCACAACCTCTGTGGGCAATCTGTTGCATTGCTTCACCACCCTCAGAGAAAAAATTTCTTCCTAGTGGCTAATCTAAACTTGCCCTCCTTCAGCTTAAGTTCATTCCCCCTTGTCCTATCACTACATGCTCTGTGAACCTCTCCAGCTGCCTTGTAGCCCCCTTTAGGTACCATAAAGGCTTGTATAAGCTCTCCCTGGAGCCTGTTGTCATAGGAGAGGTGCTCCAGCTCTGCAGTCAAGTCCTCTGGACTTTTTCCAACAGGTCCACAGTTTTCTTGTGTTGGAGGCCCCAGAACTGGATGCAATACTCTAGCTAGTCTCACTAGGAGCAGAGTAATATTTTTGGTTCTGTTTTTGAAAAGTTCTTAAAAGTACAACTTAGAGAGTAGTACAGCTTCTGGCATGTTTAACTGCACACACAGCAGAAGTTGCCACCAGTGCCTTCATTTTGACTTCAGACTGTTCTATGGTGCAGCCGTTTTTCAGTACTGTTCTGTTTACACAGTCATAGCTAGCGTATTATTTTTTATGGCAGGATCTGAAGATCTGTCCTCTTTCCTTCATCTCAGCTGCTTTTCTTGCTGCTTGCTGGCCCCCATCTCTGGCAATTGTTCATTTTCTTTGAGGGTTAGTACTGATGGAACAAAAAAACTGCAGCACGTCTGAATCATTTTCTTCTGGGTTAAATAATCTCATTGAAAGGTAGGATGAATTTCCAAGCTGCCATCAGAGGGGGCAGGAGGGAGCAAGACCTTTACTGTTTAGTAGCAGGAAGCCCTAAGTTGAGTTCAGTGACTTAGTGAGCCTCTGGCTAGATCACCTTAATGTTACTAGTTTCAGTTTCAAGTCCTAGTATATAAAGTAAACCATAATGCTTGTGGACTATAATGTAATTTCCATGGTTTGCAGACGAGATATCTAACCAAAATTGTTTTGTGCATTAGCCAAGTATAAAATTTAGATACCACTCCTTAGTCCGTTTCTACTAGCACTTTGTGGAGCTCTGGTTTGTGCATTTGTCCTCTTAAATTGTGATTGTGTTTGTTGTAGGATGTCTCATTGTTAATCCACTAATTTATTTTGATGATGTCTCAGCTTTTAGATATGCTTAAATTCTACACTGGCTTTGAAATCAATGATCAGACTGGAAATGCTTTGACAGAGAATGAAATGACAACAATTCACTATGACAGAATTACTTCTCTACAGGTGGGCAGATGATGAAGTGCTTATGGGAGGGAAAGGATTTGGTTTGGTTTTTCTAGTCTAATTTGCATCTGGAATATGCATGAGGTTATTTCCCAAATCAACCCCCTTATTATCCTTATTGAGTTACAGGCATAGTTTTAGCTTGACTACCTGTTCCATATCAAAGGCATGTAACACTTCAGTGTAGTGGATGTGAGTATGACTAAATAGTTCACTCTAGCAAAACATCACCACTTTGGACTTGAAGTGAGATGAACTGTTCCCGTTAGATCTATTCAGAGAGGGAAACAGAATGTTGTAGGAATTTGAAATGATGCAGTAGGTGGCAGCATTTCTTCGAGATCAGTGCAGGCATATTTGGCAAGTGGTCCGTTGTATGTAGGAGACAAAGTAGATCACATACGCTTTTCAGAATTTTTCTCATCAGTTTCAACAAAACAATTCAAGGAAGCATGGTTAAATTAACATTTGTTCCTTGTTTTTCTTAGTTGCCTGCAATGCTGAATGTCTGCTCCCTTATGTTTTATTTCACTAACAGAACACTGATAGAAAGGGTGTAAGGAAAAGATATGTGTCAGAAGTCCAGGAGTACAAAATAGGCAGTGTTATGAAAAACGGAGATTTCATCTCGCTTTTGTTTCTGTCCTGGTAGTGTTCATTGGGTGGTATGTGTTATGCATCAGAAGCAGCAATGTTTTTGTCTGAATATTTAAACTGTTATTAAATTGTTTTGTTAATATGCTTAAATCAAATTTTTATGTATGGATCTTTTGTAGAGAGCAGCATTTGCACATTTCCCAGAGTTATATGACTTTGCACTCTCAAATGTAGCTGCAGTAGATACTCGTGATGCACTGGTGAAGTTATTTGGACCCCTGAGGTAAGTTGTAAAATTGAAATTGAAAGTTTTTGTTCTCAGTATGATTTAATTTAACAAATTTCTAGCCTTTTTGCTTTCTGATTTCTCATGTGCATTCTCATGCTTGTCATGGTGCCTTTACATCTGCTGAAATAGGGAGACATGGAGACTTGGAGTCTACTTCTGCTAGTAATGAAAAATAACTTTTTTTCTCATGAATGTGACAAAGTACTAATATTCAGGGAAATAAGCTAGCTTCTTAAAATAGTTGTAGGAATTATTAACTTGCAGTAGTTAACCTCTAACTTGTTTTGGTTCATTATTTTACTCTATTCTGTTCAAGAACTACAACAGAAATCATAAAAGTATGCCCGTGGGTTAACTGTACTGTATTGTAAATGCTGTGAGTAAAAGGTAAGCAGTTTGTAGATTTTTTATTTTTTAACGAGAAAGAATCTGGAAGTGCGCTCTCTGGTTTCAGTAAGTGACAGAGGCTTTTTTCCTTTCGCTGTGCAGTTCCAATGTTCTCCACCAGGTGGCGTCTTACCTGTGCCTCCTGCCGCCCCTGGCCGAAGGAGAAGACACGACCCACGAAAAGGAGTTTCTCCTGGAGTTGCTGGTAAAGACATAGTTAATGCTGCTTGTGTTTTTCCTTTTGAAAACTCATCTAATTCGAGCAACTGCACTTCAGTAAATTAGTCATTTAGGACGTTTTACTGAACCACCTGTGAATCACAGCAGTGTTACAGAAGTAAATGACATACTAAGAGGGGGTTTAAAACCATATAAATTAAATATTTGAACGTGCCTATTCATCGATACAGTTTCCATGAGAAACTGCTGTGCATGTTTGGTGTAATTGTAAAGGTCAATAAAGAGAGTCTTAGCAATAGTTTGGAGTTCTGGAGAAGTCTTTGCTCTTTATTTAGTAACCTTCTTGTCCCATTTGAAAAAAAAAATCTGCTAAAGTAAATCAAGATATTCAGTACCTATTTATGCCTCAAACCCATTTGAAATACTGTTTGTTGAGCATCATTATTTTTTGATAATTAAGGTATACCAATATTACTGTAGGCTTCTAATCTGATATCAGTATTAGAATGGCATAGCTGATTTTTAGAATCACTTTAACACGCTTATTTTTTGGTTGTTGATTTCTTAAAAAGTTGTTCATGTAATTTTCTGAGGTTTAGATGTTAGTGATACGATGCCTGTGGATGCCATGGAGAGCTACTTGTTCAGATTATAGCATTGGGTGGATTTTTTTTTGTCCCAAAGAGAGAATAAAGACTTAGCTGTTGCTGAATGAGCAGTGTTAGTTAACTATGTTTAGTGGAAAGCAAAGACATTTTTATTTGAAGTTGATTCTCTGCTGAGACTTAACTGAATGTTTTCAGTTCTGTTGGGCCATTTGATTGAGCCAAATGATTACCTCTAGTACTATGACCAATAGTTGGACAGAGTGTTTATTTAACTTCTAATGTCACTGTATGTGCATTTAGTTATATTAAAATACTTCATTAAAAAAGTATTAAAAGAGAAAATGCAAGTGACCACCAGCAGTCTTATGGATTAATGTGTATGTTTCAAAAATAGCTTTATTTTTCCTTTTTCACTTGGAGAAGTTTGAAATGCATTCTTTCTTTAGGTCTCCCGTCATGAGCGACGAATATCTCAAATTCAGCAACTCAACCAGATGCCTCTTTATCCCACAGAGAAAATTATTTGGGATGAAAATATTGTACCAACTGAATATTATTCTGGAGAAGGTAGGATTAGTAGTTCAGAAAATGCGGAACAAAACAGTGAATGCCACATAAAAAAAAGTGGTTCTGATGTTCTGTGCTTATTCTGTACAAGAAACTTATATGCAGTACTTTGGTATTTGAGAGTAAGGTAGGAGTTTATTTTCAATTGTGAATCAGGAACTCTGAGATTAAATTGTTAGCAATTACATAGTGGATTTAAAGAAAATTAAAAAAGTTTTTGTTTACACAAAGGCATTTATTTGCTTCTGGATAACAGATGTGCTGTAGTACCAGCTGAGGACCAGGTACTTACTGTAAGTGAAAAAGGTTGGGACGAGCAACAGAAAAGCTGTTGTCTGTGTGTTACTGTTAAGTAAGAAAATCCTTCTAGAAAGGAAGTGGAGAGTGGTAATAAGGGGAAATTTACACTAATTATCATACTCATATTTCAAGATAGGAATGTACACATAGTCACTAAGAGGTAGTGTATGAACTCTAAATTCAGAACTTAATGTTCTTGCTCAGTGTGCTCATGATAAAAGAAGCAAACTGCAGGTATTGCAAACAAGGAATTATGTCATTTTAAGCTTTGCAATATACAGCACATGATTTTTTTTGTCTAGCTACTTTTA
>VWZD01006217.1:146577-205509 GCA_013396695.1 Sakesphorus luctuosus
GCTGTTGTCTGTGTGTTACTGTTAAGTAAGAAAATCCTTCTAGAAAGGAAGTGGAGAGTGGTAATAAGGGGAAATTTACACTAATTATCATACTCATATTTCAAGATAGANTGTTTTGGGTTTTAGCAGCAAGTATTCCATACCCCTCTCCACATAGTTTTGATTCAGAGGATTTTTTGGGTAGGTATAAACTTTTAAGTTCAGCTGCTTAGCATAATTCAGTTTTTTGGATAAATTCTCTGTGAAGCAAATAATAAGAAAGAGATGATCCATTTAGATAAGCACGGTTATAGGCAACAAAGGATCTTTTTTCAAACAGATATGATACAAATGTCATTTAGAGATCTGCCTGAGAAGAGTTAAGTACTTAGACTTAGTATGATGAAAGTAGTTAAAAGCTGATTCAGCTTCTTCTGAAGTGTATATCTGATGATGTTTAACCTTTAAAAAAACTACCAAAAAACCAAAGCAACAAGAAATAGACAGCACCCCTTCCAAAAAAAACCCAAACCAAAGAAAGTAAAACAGAAAAAACTAAAATAGGGAGATTGATGTAATTTCTAGGAAATTAATATACAAGCTAAGTATTATTTTTAATTTCAGTTTTTATTTCAGTGAATAACACATGGGTTGTTCTAATGCTCTGAAACATTCAATTTCTTACATACAAGTCAGGGTAGCTGTACAGTCATTCAGTCTGTATTGGAAGGCTGACTTTGCATTTCATGCACTGTGTTTAAATTTTATTAGCCAAATATATTAATCACAATATATGTTTTACAGCAGAGGGAAGGGGTGCAGGAACAGAAAGAGCAGCTCATCACTCCTATTTCTATGCTGTTTTGTGACTTTTTGATAATGCATTAAAGAAACTTTTTTAATGATGTAATGTAATTTTGATAAGTAACTGATTGCTAGTGAAAGCATTTCCTCCTTTGGTGAACTCTTCGAATTACTGTATTGATGGCATTGTTGTGAAGTATTTCAGTTGCTGTCTGACTCTTAAAAGTATTTTTCCATTTTGCTTCTGTTAGTTTAATTTACACTTTTTAATCTCTCTATATTTTCCAGCCCTGGTTTCAAACAAGACAGTCCTGGTTTTGTGGTCTTGAAAGTTTTTTTGTGTTCTTAAAATTGGTTTGATTACTTTGGTCTAAAATTTAAGTGACAGTAATTTAACCCAAGAACGACAGGAGTTTTGTTTCTGTTTTCTTTTAGAGAATGAGGGAAGAAGAATATCTGTCTGATACTGTGCAGCCTTAAAGAGCTGTTGCTTCACGCCTTACCCTTTGTGCAAATAACTAGCTTTACAGGACAGGGTTTGTTACTTGGTGTTGGGAAATGTGTTAAAGTATTTTATCACCATTAGGCTTTCCAGAATAGAAATGACTATGTTCTGTCGCCTTTCTTCACTGCTCTTGTATCTCAGTGCATGTGAAAGCCAATATGTAGTGCGTATACCACTGAAAGGTTTTGACAATAATGTTGCAAGTTACAAAAGTGTCATGCTTTCACAGGTCTTAAATGTAGGTGTCAAACTGGAATATTCGTCTAGTAATGTTAAATGAGTATCTTACAAGAAATTTTATTACAGAGAATTTGCATCTAAGACTGCTCTAAACCAATGCAAGCTTCAGGACCTGTCTAGGAGTTCTAATACTCCTTGTGTAGTTTGATCTAATCTTCCTGTGTTTTTCATTCTCATAAAAAAACTAAAACAGAAACAGAAGCTTTTGAGTAGAGTTGTGTATTAAAATTTGATTTCTTGACTTAAAACTTTTTTCTATATTAATGGTATTCGTGACTTCTAATAAACATAAAACATGGGAATTGGGGAATTGCTGGATAATACATGAGTTTTTGTAGTTAATGAGCCTTTTTCATCATTATTTAATGCTAGCTTGATTGTTGCATTCCCAAAGTAGCATTACTTTGCCCTGCATTTGATTTTCATAAAAACAATTTTGTTGTAGTCTGAATACAGGGATGGATTTAATATTTAAGTATGTCACTGTGTTACTGCTAGAAGGATGAAAATTCCTTCAATCTTGTGCAGGTTCATTTAGAGAGAACCTGAAAAATATGTGCTTTTAGAGGCATATATTGATAAAAGAATCTCCCACGATAACAACTGTGGCAGTTATAGGAAAATGTATGTGTGTGTATGTATATATGAATTCATAAAAACATTATATTAATTCATCTTCTTTTTGTAATTCCATTAAATACCCCTTCCCTTCCACCCTTAAACCCTTAGGCTGTCTTGCACTTCCCAAGTTGAATCTACAGTTTCTGACTCTTCATGACTACCTGCTGAGGAACTTCAACCTTTTCCGCTTAGAGTCTACCTATGAAATCAGACAGGACATTGAAGATAGTGTCAGTAGGATGAAACCATGGTAATATTTATTAGCTGGTGCAAACCAGTCAGTTCAGTTCTAATGGAAGTGAATTCAAGAATGAATAACTGATATTGTGTGTATATTAAATATGTAGTAACAAATGTGTTTAAAGTTATTACACAGACACTGTTTTATGCTTCCTCTTTCCATAAGGTATTGCTATCCCAAGGCATGTTTTAAGAATGTGTAGATGTGTCTCCCTGTGGGTGTGTTGAAGGCAGTATGTTCGATGCTAGCAACCAACCTGTTGTGTTAAGATGAGTGAATTACTTTGCTATGAGTACTAAGCATTGGCTGACATCAAAAAATGTGGAAACATACCATCAGCTCCTCTGGTTTGTGAGCAGTGTTACTGAGTATTCTTGAATTTGCCATCTGCCATGTTTTAGTCCTCATTAGATTTCAAGGGTTCATTTGGTGTGATGTCTTTTATACGCAGTAGTTGCTTTTGTTATCTTCCCTTTTTTGTTCTGTCTCTGTGAGTTGTCTTGTTGGTTTTTTGATTGGCTCGTTGGGTTTTTTATAATGCTAGTGTAAGTTTCCTTTTTCTTGAAATATAAGTCAGTTCATATTATGCATCAGTTCTAAAATGCAGGATTATGTGAATCTAATTCAGTAGCATATGAAATTAAGATTTCTACTTTTGTCTTAGTACTGTGTGGTAAATGGTTTCACAGTTTTGAAAAAGGAACTGAATATGTTACCAGATAATGACTAACAAAATTTTGGTGTTTTATTTCTTAGGTTATCAGAATATGGAGGTGTGGTTTTTGGTGGATGGGCTAGGATGGCACAACCCATCGTCTCTTTCACGGTGGTGGAAGTGGCAAAGCCCAATATTGGTGAAAACTGGCCCATGCGAGTACGAGCAGATGTTACAATAAATTTGAATGTCCGAGATAATATCAAAGATGAATGGGAAGGTATTTATGTTCCTTGAATTAAAGTGCTCAAAATAGGTGCTCATCAAAATACATTTTGGTGTAATCTTATTTGTAAGAAAAGGAGGATTTATTCCAAGGGATAGTTTTGTCAATCCCAGTACGCTGTTTAGAAGCCAGTTACTCAAAATCTAAGTCTAAAAAGTTTGTACTTTACTAAAGTGAAGATTGAAATTATTCAAATACTTAGATGGCCATTGGGAACAGAATGTTTACTATTTCAGACTGATGTCATTCATTTGCTAACTGTAGAATTCTGTCCTTTACAAGGAGTGTGGAAAGCTGACTTAGCATTGTAAATTAATAAGTATGCTGATAATGTCATACTGAAAAGTATGAGGAATGTGATATCTGTCTCATACACAAGTGGAGGGGACAGATTTTGATGTAATTCAAACCAGTGCATTGAGTAGTTTTCAGTATATTTGAATGCTGTCATGAAGTGCTGACTGTACCAAATACTGTTTCTCATAAGTAGCCACGGGTGATGCTTTTTTTGCTTGGGGATTTGAACTTCAGTTGACTGTGTTTCCAAGTGGCATAGAAGCATGCACTTGTATTATCAGTAAATGTCACTCCCTTCTCTTTCGTTAGAGAAACCTGATAAATACGCTGGAGCTGTGTGGTGTGATTACAGGTCATGTAGCACAAATGCTAAAGCAGGACTGTGTGATAAATAGGCAGATAGAAGTTTGGGAATGTATATTTCTATTAAAGTAGAAGATCTAAGAGGATGGCAGCAGAATTCACTATACTGAAGGTGGTAGCTATGTGGTGGTGGACCTAACTTTTTAAACAGTAAAACAGCCTCTGTGATTTCAAAAGCAGTAATGTTTTAACTTAATCAAAACTGAGGGGAAGAATTCATGAGTCATTACTTGACAAAACAGGATCTTGGTGAAACTGCTTTCAGTTGGATAACATCTAGTGTATAATCAGAAATTAGTTGTCTCATATCAAAAATGCAGCTTGTGTTTTCTGAGTTTTGAAGGTGTCTTAGATCTGAGAATCTGGTGGTATACTGGAGAAAAGGTTTACTGTTCAGAATTACGTTAGTAAACTGGACAAACAGCATTTCAAAAGTAGAGTGTAGTTCAACAGGAATGATTGTTAAGCAAGGGAAAGTCACTGCACAAATGCATGTGGAGGGAATAACTTCTCAGGCAGTACCTCAGCAGAATAGAAGGAGGTCACCATTGCTCAAAAGTGAATGTGACTCCACAACAGCAAGTTACTGCTGAGGGGAAAAAAACCCTCAAGTCATATTGGTAACTTGGTTAAGTTACCTTTAACCCTATTAAATAGATAACTAAAGTAACTTTGTTCAAGACTGTGTGCCCAGTTCTAGGCACTGCCCTTAAATTATTATACAAAAAAAAAAGAATTAGAGGTTTGTCCAGAGGAAGGCGATGCGAATAAGAGAGTAATGCCTCACTGCTTTTAAAATTGAAAATCTTTAGGTTGTATAACCAAAGTAAGATTATTGGGAGAAAAATAATCTCCAATTCAATATGTTTGTTCTTAAGAAAAAGCATTCAATTTCTACTGTTTGTATGTGGTATTATATGACAATATGCTATGGTTCTGTATCCCTTTTAATTTGAAGGCATATTTTGAAACATTCTTCTCTAAACAGGTGGGGTTTTATTTAAAAGAAATTGTAGTGTATTTTATTATTAAGGAATGGATAAGGCAAATACCATTCAATCAAATCACTGAATGTTCCTTTTGGGATTCAGGTCTGCGTAAACATGATGTCTGTTTTTTGATTACGGTACGTCCCATGCAACCTTATGGCACCAAGTTTGACCGGCGACAACCTTTTGTTGAACAAACTGGCCTGGTTTATGTCAGAGGCTGTGAAATTCAGGGCATGCTGGATGAGAAAGGGCGTGTTATTGAAGAAGGTATGACATACCAAAACTACTTCTCTATTTTTTTTAACAGCCTAGTTGTTAATTTTCTTCTCTTTTAAGGAACACTCATTGAATTCATTCCCTGCTTGAAAAAACACAAGCCAATTCCATAAGCAGCCTGAAGAAGGTTGACTAGTTTCCTCTGATAAAATCTGATGTAGTTATGTTAATTAAATAAATTCAGTATGTTTCAGGTTTAGGAGTAAAATAGATTCTATTCAAAAACTGCTAGAATAATGCAATGAAAATGTTTCTAATGCTGTGCAGAAATTAGTTTCATCATGTAAATTTGTCTAAATTTCATTTGAGGAACAATTATGGATTCTTTATTTGAATGATAATTGCTTTTAGCACTAATTCAAATTCTAACCTTGCTGTTTCATTATGGGCAGGACCTGAACCCAAACCAAGACTTAAAGGTGATTGCAGAACATACAGAGTATTTCTGGACCCAAACCAGTATCAACAAGACATGACAAACACAATCCAAAATGGAGCAGAAGATGTTTATGAGACATTTAATATAATAATGAGAAGAAAACCAAAAGAAAACAATTTCAAGGTAAGGTGCTTGCTCCTTGAGTCTTAGGTAAGATTTTGTCTGAATATGCCAGCAGTACTGAGACATGTTTATTTTAAATGACTGTAGTTTAGCTTTTTAGGTGGCATTGCATCCCTTTAGGAAGGTAGAGCATGTAGCTGGTGATAACCTTCCCCTGCAGATAACTGTTGAACTAACTGAAAATCAAAACACTGCTACTTCACTAGAGTATGTAATAAAACATCAGTTTATAATTTCAATCCTGTAACAGGAAGCCTACAGATTTGGCCTTTTGGGTTAAGGGAGTATGTGGAATCTTTGTGTTACTTAATGTATTAGTGAACTGTAGGAAAAGGAGTAGCTACTCAAAAGATGAAAATCAGAGGAACCTCTTGGCTTTTGGGACTATCACTGGATCAATTTCTTATTGGGTATTGAAGTGTGTCAGATCAAAGGCAGCCCTGCAGGGAAGCACTTAGAGGTACTGGTGGATGGAAAATTGACATAAGTGAACAGTGCACTAGCAGCCCAGAAAGCCAACTGAATCTTGGGCTGCATCACAAGAATCAGGGCCAGCAGGTTGAGGGAGGAGGTTGTGGACCTGTTGGAGTGGAGAGACATGAAGATGATCAGAGGTATGGAGCACCTCTCTTATGAGGAAAGCCTGAGAGAGTTAGTGTTGTTTATAGCATGGAGAAGAGAAGGCTCCAGGGAGATCTTACTGCACCCTTTCAGTAAGTGGGCTTATAAGAAAGATGAGAACAGACTTTGTAATAGCAATAGTACAAGGGGTAGTGTTACAAGAGAGAAATATTTTATGATGAGAGTGGTGAACCACTGGAACAGGTTGCCCAGAGAAGGTGGTAGATGCCCCATCCTTAGAAATTTTCGAAGTCCAGTTGAACAGGGCTCTGAGCAGGAGGGTTGGACTAACAGAGCTTTAAAGATGCCTTCCAGCAAAAAACACTTAATGAGTCAATGCTGAGCAAAAAGTAAGGATCCACCCCCCTTGACCTGCTGGACAACTTGATAATGCAGCACAAGTTACTGTTGGCTTTTTTCACTGTGAGGGTGCATAATTTTGTACACCAAAAAATATTTCTTAGTCAATTTCTTTGCTCTTTAGACCTCTGAATCTTTAATGTTCCTTGAGTTTTCCATTACGGAAATGCAACATAAATGAAAAACGCTCTTTCGGTGCCTTAAAATCATGTATTGCATAATTGAAATGATTTTCATTCTAAAGGATTCTATAGCAAGTTCTGTGTAGATGGATAGAGGCAGACAAGAAGACTTGGACTTTTTTTTTTCTGTATCTAGGCAGATGCCTCTGGTGTGGAAGAGTAGCTTGCAGTCTGATTAGACCATTCTGGTGCCATCCAGCTGTGGGTTGGTGTATTGAAAGTACTTCATAGAGTCCTTTATAAAGACGTTTTGAAAAAAACCCACCAGAACAGATTGCATATCTTGTGCGTCTGTAGCAGGTTCATTTTATATTATGAGTACAAGTACTCTCTGCCAAAGCCTGTTGGTGTACAAGCACTGTAGACATGTTTTTTCGTTCACATACATGTGCACTTTGGTGTAGCAAGAGGGAAAGTGTTGTAGTGAGTGCTTAAGTTTGTTCAGAATTGCTGTTAGGTGTGAGTGTAGCTTCAAATTTGTCCTGTGTTTTTGCAGCTAATTTACAGGCAAATCCCAATGCAAACCATTCTATGCTGTTTTTTACTCAAGTCTCATACATTTATTTTTCAAGACAAACTAAGGTATTTTCACATTCATCACCTTGCTACCAGTTTAGGTGCATGCGTTCCATGTAATTTGCAAATCTTTCTAACTTTATCTGGATAAAAGAAAGCAAGCTAATGCCATGATTAGTGTGGACAGTGTACTGAGCAGATAGAAGGCAGCTTGAAGTTTTAAGCTGACCTTGTAGGAGAGAAGACAAGAGAACTCTTGTGCAGTCTTCGTAAACTAAGCAGATGAGACAGCAGAGAAAGTGCAAATGCAATGTGTTTGCTGGAGGTGACACTACTATGTCACTACAGTTGGTCAGCAGTGTTAGTTCTTACAAGAACTAATACTACTGTTTTTACATCCATAAAAGTGACTTTTGAAAAGCTGAAGTGAAGTTTTTGTGATGCCAAAGCAGCACTTTAGCTTGGTCCACATTTAGGACTTGGTTTTCATACTTTCCTCTGAGAAACTGATCATCTGTATTTAGAAATACTACCTGAAAAAGCCATGCTTTTCTTAGCACGAACATATTATAGTATGCTTAATATACATATGAGCCAGAAGTGCTTGTTCTGTATTTGCAAAAAAAAAAAAATATTCTTAGTTATTATGGGATTTGCCCATGCATATATCTTGAGTCTCTTAAGTAATTGCAGGACCTTGAGGCTTCAGAAGAGCTAAGCTGCCTTCGACTTAGTAACTTCGCAGGACTGTCACAGAATCAACAGCACGACTGAGATGGGAAGGAACAGATTCAGAGAATGATTGAGGTTGGAGGGACTGTTGGAGATCATGTAGTCCAAGTCCTGCTTAAAGCAGAGACAGCTAGAGCAAGTTGCTCAAGATTTTGTGACGTTATACAGTTGGAATTAGGTATTTCTGGTGATGGAGACTTAATAACCAGTCTAGAAAACCTGTACCAGTGTTCTGGTACAGTAGAAGCATTTTAATGTATTTAAGTGGAATTTCCTGTGTCTGAGTTTGTGTACATTGCCCTTTGTCCTTTCACAGGGCACTACTCAGAGGACCCTAGTTCCACTGTTTTTACTTGCTCCAATTATCCTTTATTTTTGTACAAACTGATAAAATTCTCTATCACCGCTTGAGTCTTGTCGAGGCTAAACCATCCCAGTTCTCTCAGCCTCTTGCAACAGTCTCCAATCCCTTAATCATTTTAGTGGCTTTTTGCTGGACTCATTCCATTGTGTCTGTTGTCCTGGGGAGCCCACCATTGAACACAGCACTCCAGATGCTGAGTAGAGGGGAAGAATCAGGACCGTTTTAGAGGGTGACTAAGCAGGGATGATGATCACATTACTTGATTCAATGAATGATGCAACACAATCAAGAAAAGGGCAGAGAATCCTACCCTTTGGAAATGGGTATGTAAATGTAGACTATTAAAATTAAAATTCCATACTTGGATTTGACAGATTATTCTTTTACAAGTTTGACATTTGAAAGTTCTGTGTGATGTTCTGATGTGGACTGCTGATGCACTGTGTTTGCAATCTGTGTCCATGTTTGCTGGCATGAAGCATTTGGAGTATCTGGAAATCGGCTTCTGCTGCTGAAGAGCTGATGCATGGTGTCCTAATACCAATTTTCAAGTGAGGCCATTGTTGAAGACTTGCCACTAAAATAAACCTTTAACGGGGTCTGGAGCATTGGTGTTTTCATGGGAAGGGAAAAGGAGAGAAAACTGACATAACCACAGATTAACAGAGAAATTAATTTGGGAGAGAAAAGCAAGCTTTTGAAGGGAACCTTAAGCTGGTTGCAGGTATGACACTTACAGGGATGTAAGAGGAAACCTGAAGCTGTATCAGGGTATTCTATGCCTTTTCTCCCTGCTGTGAGTCTTCTGAAATAAAAACTTTACTGATGATTCTGGTCATCTTTACTAGCTCTTTCCTAACGAGGTAGTTTAAGAATGATACATTTTGGTACTGGTGTTTTGTTGCATAGGGACACTGTATATTGATTCAATCACCTGTCATTTGAAGAGTTATATCATCTTAGAACAGATTTGATTGGTCTTCATTATGATTTGTGCTTGGTAAAAAGTCAGTCTCTCCAGTCCTGTTTTTCTGTTTCTTTCTGATTTACAGGCTCTTCTGGAGACTATTAGGAATCTGATGAACACAGATTGTGTGGTTCCTGACTGGCTGCATGACATCATTCTTGGATATGGGGACCCCAGTAGTGCACACTATTCAAAAATGCCAAATCAGATTGCAACTCTGGATTTTAATGACACTTTCCTGTCCATTGATCACTTAAAAGCTAGCTTTCCTGGATACAACGTTAAAGTCACTGTTGACAATCCGATTTTGCACGTACCTCCCTTCAGGTGATCTCAATATTTCAAGTACTACTGGTTAGGTATTCTTGCTGAAATGTGTCGTTAGGGGAAGTTATGTTCAGGGGTTGAACGGATTCTTCTTTTAGAATATTAAGATTTAGATACTTACATGGCAGAGTTAACTGTACTACAGTGAAGCTCAGGACCAGTTTCTGTTCCATTCTGTACAAAAATGCATCAGTGCATTGCTTATAGATCAGCCTGTGGAATATATGAGAAAAGCAAAAGTAAGACAGAATCAAAAGACACATAGTATTCACTTCTGCATTATGATATCTAGCCTCTTCAAGATCAGCCTAAAGAATTTTGATTATGTATTTTTCTTGTATGTCTCATTAAAGCAAGCTAAGAACAGGAATTTCAACAGCAGTTAAAATTTGGGCTTTTGGAAACACCATTGACTCAAAACAAGGGATTAAGTCTGAAGTCCCGTATTGCTTACTTTATTTTAGAAGTGGTTTCTGAAATAAAATGCCTGCTTTTGTGGCAGCTAAATGACATTTGCATGTTTTGTTTCAGGGATGCTGTTGTCCAGCATTTTTAGGCTTGGAAGTTCTGTCTCTCCTGGTGCACCACCTGGAACTTTTGACAACTGAGTTTCTTAGTGTACAGTATTGGAGAACAGCGTTTTCTGCTGAAGAAACTATATCTTTTTCTCACTTACTAGATAATGAGAATTGAAATATGTTGCCTTTTGAAGGAATAGATTTGGGGAGGGAAAAGATGGCTTTCCTCTGTACCAGTCAGCTTTTATCATGGCTGAACTGAATCTTGAGAAGCAGGGAGGTAATTTTCTAGGCCTTTTTTTGAAACACTGCATGAAGAATTTGTATGGAGAAGACAGTAACACTATATAATGATATAAAACTACTCTGAAAGTAACAAGAAAAGATCTCATATACAGTTTTCCTCGATGATCCAGTGTTTCAGTTCCTCGATTAAGACAGGTATTGCTCTTTATGAAGAGCTATTGCTCTTCCCACTGCTGCATTTGTCCTGTAAAGAGACTTAGAGATTTACTGTTACAGAGATCTGCGTTTTGGGCTTGCGATAATTGCATAGGATTCCTTCACCTGTGATTTGTTTCTGAATTAGGGAAGCTTGCTAACATATACAGAAAGCTATAAAAATTGAAATAGGAGGATAAAAGGCTTCATGTGTTGGAACAGTTTAGAACATTGACACATTTTATATTCTATGATAACTTTATTCCTGTCCCTTCCATATTCACTTAGGAAGTCTTTGCCCTCAGTGTTTTTCCAGCTGGCTCTCAGCGCTGCTCCTGGCTTTTCAAGCTATGAAAAGAGTTCTTTTGACATATTTTTTCTCCAGTTGACTTCATCAATTTATTTGTAATTTCTTTTCTTTATCCTCATTAATACTTTGTCATTTGCAGCACTTGTTTCCTTAGTGTGTGAAAGTTTGTCCTAATGGTGATAAAAAAATCTTTCTGTATGAACTTTTAAGGCAATCCATTGTAGTAAACAGGTTGAAGTGTAACCTTAAATTATGTGTTACAGGATAACTTTTCCAATAAAGGGAGGTAAAGGAATGAAAAGAAAAGAGGATGGAAATGAAGAAAACCCTGAAGATGCTAAAACACTGATTGTAGAGCCTCATGTCATCCCAAACAGGGGACCATACCCATATAATCAACCAAAACGGTAATAAACAGATGAGAACTTCTTTTTAAATGGTAACACATGCAGAGCAGTTCATTTTCAGAAATGAGTCTGGTTTGTTTTATATTTAAATGAAACTGTTCTATTATCCCCTCTCTGTTAAAAAATCACTTGAAGAGCAGAGACAAATACTGTCTTCTAATATTTTTTGTCTCAGGACTTTGAATATTAGGAAAATCATATCTAAATAATTTTGTAGCATTCTCTGCAAATAACTAAAGACAAACAAGTCTTTTAGATGGGATAAATTTTTTGTCACATGGGCAACATGATTTATTATTTTGCTTACAAATTGCAGACTTCTGTCTATAAAGAAGATAGTTGTAATGTTTCTTTAGTTTATGCAGGAGTTTGCAAGTGTGTAGTTCTGGAGAGATACAGCAAATTAATTTAAATAAAATTTGTTAAAACAGTTGCTTTTATCAAAACTGGTGGCAAAATCTATCAATTATCTGATCCTGTTTTGCTTTTTTACAGCAATACTATTCAATTTACCCATACTCAGATTGAAGCTATACGTGCGGGAATGCAGCCTGGACTAACTATGGTATTTTTAATGGTTTTGTACTCTTATTTATTTAAATCTAGCTTTAGGTAAATTCAGTTGCAGATTTTTGAGTAAATAAAAGGAATGAGCTCTTTCCCCCCTCCACCCCGTTCTTAATGTCTGTCTTACACACAATTCAAAAACAATAAGGTCCCTTAGTGCTCTTTTCATGGTTTCCCCCATGTTTAGCCTGTTTTGAGGCTAAACCGCCTTTTTTCTCTGAGATCTGTTTTCGTGGGTTGTAAAACCAGTAAGTACTTCATATGCTGGTTTACCATATTCCTTTTTGTCAGGAATTTCCCTAGCCAGTCGGAATGAGTCTGGTGTGATACACTGTATTTGGTCTTGAAGGTCACCAAGCCAGGAAGCAATGTATAATGTCTATGTCTTTTGATACTGTTCTGAGTTTTTTTCCCAGCTGACTGTGTTTCTTTTTATTGTGCAGTATTCTGATAAATTGTGTATTGATTTTTGTTTAATTTCAGTTCTTTTCATTGTGTTTCATTTTAGGTAGTGGGTCCTCCTGGTACTGGAAAAACTGATGTAGCAGTCCAGATAATATCCAATCTTTATCATAATTTCCCAGAACAACGAACTCTTATAGTTACCCACTCTAATCAGGTAAAGTGTCAATCATGTGTGAAATTTTCCTGTAACTACAGTCTGGAAGAACAGTAGGTATTGCGATGAGTAGTTCTGGGATTGCATTTATCTCTTAACAATGAAAACTTGAGCTGGCCTTTGTGCAGTTTTGCCAGTTTCATAATACGAAATTAAATTTTTGAATTTCAGGTATGTAGTTCTGAGCTATTTATCAGAAGTTTTTAATACGTTTAACTGGTTGGAGGAAGAAATTAGAAACTATTTTGGAAAAGTCTTTGCTCAGTTCTTACAGTTGCACATTCATTGTGTGCATGCCAGATTTTTGCTAATTGGCTTTCTCATGCACTGGTTGCTCTGTGCTTCATGCTCCTAAGGGAAGGCCTTTTCAGCTGAATGTTTGCTTCCCATTCATAAGAGATTGAGTCTAGCTGCTAATTCTCAAGCATATATAAAATAAAAAAATAATGTTAAAATCTTAAGAGTCTTATTCTAAATTTCCCATCTACTCTACAGTGGTGCGGCCTCACCTTGAGTACTGTGTGTAGCTTTGGGCACCACAATGTAAAAAAGACATTAAACTCTTAGAGAATGTCCAAAGGAAGTGAGGATGGTGAAGGATCTGGAGGAGAAAGCCATATGAGGAGTGGCTGAAGTCACTTGGTCTATTCAACCTGGAGATGAGGAGACTGAAGGGAGACCTCACTGCAGTTACAACTTTCTTGTGAGGGGAAGAGGTGGGGCAGGCATTGACCTCGTCACTCCTGTGACCAGTGACAGGACCCATGGAAACAACACGAAGCTGTGTCAAGGGAGGTTTAGGTTGGATGTCTGGAAAAATGTTTTTCACTCAGAGGGTGGTTGGTACTGAAACTGCTTCCTGCTTCCCTGTCCCTAGGGAAGTGGTCACAGTATCAAGCCTGTCTGAGTTCAGTGAGCATTTGGACAGTGCTGTCAGGCACATGATATGACTCTTGGGTACTCTTGTGTGGCTCCTGTGCAGGGCCAGAAGTTGGACGCAGTGATCCTCTTGGATCTCTTCCAGCTCAGCATGTTCAGTATTCTGCAATTCTATGGAATCTGCATCTGGTTTGGAATGATTTGTTTGGAAACACTACCATCTGTTTCCTCATCTCCCTTATCCTGTCTTGCCTAAGTTATGAGTTATTTTAACTGAACATACCCCTTGGAAAATATTTAATCTTTTTTCATCAAAGCAGGATCAGGCACTTAACTCTATTGATCAAAAAGTCATGGAGGGGGCTTTGTTTTGGTGAGGAGTTACAACCTGGAATAATAAAGGCCAGTCTGCAGTGGGTTGTGGGAGCATGACATGTAATGAAGTTTGTAGAAAGAGTTGAGAGTATGTCTGCTGAAGAGAAAAGGAAGGAAATACTTTGGGGCAGGTAGAAGACTCTTCTTGCTAGTCAAGACTTCTATGAGGACACGAGGAGTTGTACCTCAGGAAATAAACTATCTCAGCAGGGTTTGTTCCTTATTCTTTGATGATGCACTTCAGGTTGTTTACATGGCTTCCAGCTGGAAGTGGAGCTTGCCTGTGTTTATTCTTAGCTTCATAACTTGATGATGCAGCACTTACAAAGTTGCTCCTTTGAGATACTCTGAATTAGGGAGTTGATATTAAGCAATTAGAGAATCAAAGAGTTAAGGGATATGTAGCACACACCGAGAAGTGTAGTTAGGCAAAACTTGTATATCCAGATTGAATGAATAGTCACAGCACCTGATAGTCAATACTAGATGATATTTTTCCAATGCACAGTAAAAGTTAACAGAAATCAGTGTTTGCAAAGTGTGCCCCTTGAGACAGTTTTTTAAACTGATAACTTTATCATCTAAGTTAACTATGTGATAGAATTTTAAAATTGTAAAATAAATTTAGTTGTTATATAAAGTATGGAAATAAAGAGTATTGGTAGACTAAATTTCCCTGTTGTCGAGATTTAGAATTTCAGTATTAACTTTGTTTTGGCTTCTGTTTAAACCGAAAGAGGCATTATTTCCTAGCTTACCAGTGATTCCTTAGTTTTACTCTGTAAGAGCCTCTGAAACTTCTAAAAACTACCTTTCTCCTGTTCTTGTCAATCTTTAGGCCTTGAACCAGCTGTTTGAAAAAATCATGGCTCTAGACATTGATGAGCGCCACCTTCTGCGTCTGGGGCATGGAGAAGAGGAATTAGAGACAGAGAAAGATTTCAGCAGGTGAGAAAGGAGGTGTTAATGATACTCACTTGCATAAACATTGTAGCAAGATGTATATTGACTGGACTCTACTTCCCATGTAAATGAGCATCAATGAAACTTGTTTGACGAGTTTTACCTTGCTTGTATTTTTGAATCCTAGTAACACAGGCTGCACTAGTTTTCAATACAGGGTTTAGTAATTTTCATTATTACCCAGTGCAGAAACTATGCTCCCTTGAGAATCTAAAGGGAGAATCAGGCAGTTGCTTCTTCACAAATTCAACTGCTTGAATAAAAGTAGTTAATTATAATTTTTGGGCCCATATACCTTTTATACAATTAATCTGTGAAAGAAGTTAGAATAATAAAGGTAGGTTTTTGCAACTGCAATGTTTTTGTACTAATATGATACCACTTCTACTGTTACAGTGAATGTTACATTAATAAACATAAACATGAAATTAATCTTTCTGCTTTTAATTCTTCAGATAAGCAACTTTGAGCCTAAGCAATATTTCATTGATAACATATTGAAATATGCATACATAAGGAAAGCTGTCAACTCTCTGTCAGTACAAAGACTTAACTTTTTCTTCTAGATATTTGTATATTTGTCATGCATTAGTCCAATTGACGTCAGTAGGATTAAACACATTCAGAAGTGTAAGCAGGGGTATAATGGTCATGCTCTGGAAATATCTAAACTGTCCAGTACTGGATTATCATAGCAATACTTTGACTTCAAAAGCTGTAGTAAAAATATATATAGTCACTAGAAGCTACCCACATTTACATAGTTGAGTATCTAGCAAAATAAAAACCTTGTGATATTTTTTCTTTTCATTTGAATGCTTAGACATAGTCAAATTATTCCAGAAATTTGATAGCCAAAATCTTAGTGAAATGATGTCATAGCAGGCATTTTTCAGTAATATCCATAGGTTAGTATATTCTTTGAACAGTAGTGCTTATTATTAAAAGGAGTTTTGTTTGAGACACTCTGCATTGCCTCTTTTCATACTTTTTCAAGGTAACTCCAGACCTATAGGACATCACGGCAAACGCTATGGGTTCTGACAGTTTAGGAGGGAGGGGTGAAGGTTGAGAAATATATTTGAAGGTGGGCTACACTACTGTGAGAAGTTTGTTTCTCATATGCCTTATGTTTATTTTTAATTTTTTTCTGAGTTCATGTTTTTTCTGCATCAGGTTGCTTTTGAGGGCACAACACTGCTTAAAGAATTTCTCCTGCTTGTAGGCTTTTTTGCACCCTCTGCAAGCACAGCAAAACGGGCCAGAGGATAGAAGAACATAAGGTAGAGAGGAGCTGAATTAGCTGGTACTGTCACTGAAGCACAAAGGGAGTCAGCTAAAGAAAATTTTTGTAGCAATGAATAAATACATAAAAGAGGACATATGACTTGAATTATGAGAAATAAGAGGTCATGGGAAGTGTGAGGGGGAAAAAATCTCACAACTGATTGCAGCCACTTGTAATTATAATGAATTAGAGTTGTTGGTGAAGAAAAAACTATGTAGTATTTCAAAGATCTTAATTGTCATAGTTCTGAGGATCTTGGATTTGCCAGTTGTTGCAGTATTGTATTCAGTTGTGTCTTACTAAATTGAAATCTCCAGCTTTCATAGTCTTCTAAGTAAGACAACAGAACCCGTTGTGACAGAGATAGTGCTGTGTATTTTCTGTGCAGAAACCATATTTTATGAATAGTGAGTTTATTAAGAACGTGAGAGTTATCCATTATTCACATTTGATCTTTTAAGTATTTATGCATTTTCAAAAGAAAGTACCCTGTTCCTCTCAATTCTTTAATTCTATCAATTTATAACAATTTTAGATTAGTCTTCTTTTTCAGAAAATCTGATTCATTGATTTTTCTTCTTTTAATGCTTCTGGGAGGGGAGGAGTCCATACAATAAAGAATTTGATTCATAAAGTAAAAAAAAATTGCCTTCAATTGTGTCAGAGGAGGAAGAATGGAAGGAGTAGGTTACAAACTAATCATGACAAGTCATAGAAGCTATTCAACAGGCATGTAGGAGTACACGATCTCCTATGAGTGAATGCATATCTGCCTGTTGTGGTGTGCTAAGATTTATTGCATGACATTTTGTTCATTGCCAAGGGAAGTAAGCCTTTTCTCATACTGAAACTTTGGGTATAGGTTTTGTTTATAATGCTCCATAGATTTGCTTGTATTTGTGTAACATATAATGTACTCTAGTTCCTAAACAGGACATGGGAAGTAATGCTTTTCTGCTTCACAGGTACTTCATGAGAATGTATTGCTAACACTTAGGGAGCTTTTATTGAAGAGATAGGATAAAAATAGCTTTATCTACAGTACTGGTTCTTGCTTGGCTTTTTGAATTTTTAAGGCTCAACTGATAGAAATAAAAGGCATGTAGCAAATTCTTGGGGTTTGGAACAGGGCTGGGGGCTTTTGTTGGGGGGGTGGGTTTTTTTTGTGTTCTCTCGTGATATTTAGATAAAACAATTTTGAATTAAATACATTTAAATAAAAATTTTGTGGTATTTAATCCATTTTTTAGGTATGGAAGAGTTAATTACGTGCTCGCTCGAAGACTTGAACTTCTACGAGAAGTTGGGCGATTACAAGAGAGTCTTGGAGTCCCAGGAGATGTTTCTTACACTTGTGAAACAGCTGGCCACTTTTTCTTATACCAAGTAAGGGCTGAGATACTTTTATATAGACAGTATGACCTAAATATGTTACAAAACACTTTGTAAAAACTGCAGTGAATTTTTCAGAGTTCAGTGTAAAAACAAAACGCATTTTCCTTGTGGTTAACAATACAGTAAGAGCCAAAGTTAAAATTGCAACATGACTTGCTTGTATTGCTATTGTTTTAAATCCTGCCTGGTGACTCACCAATTGAAAGGCTAGCATTGCTGCCCTTCCTAACTGCTGGCAAAGATTCTAACCTGAAGCTTCTCCTTCAGATGGGAAAATCTGTGGGCTGCTTTACTTTTTGGACAAGCATTAGAGCTTGATGATCCTGCTAGAAGGCTTTTCTGGCATTAACTGCCAATGTGAAATCAAATGTATAGTATACCACATGGAGATTTTTCTTTTTTAATGTTGTATATCCCTCCTTTCCCCTCCATGTATTTTTCAGTGACAGAGTCTACATTAGCAATTAGTGTTGCATAAGAAGACTTGTAGAGTAGTACTTAGTAGGATTAAATGCCTATACTTTATATGCTTTTACAGATGTTACTCTGGGCTAGCTTTAGCGTAGGCCTTAACATTATATGGACAGCAGGTGTTGAAGGGTGCTGGGAGCACTGCTAGAGCTTATCTTCTGGTTCAGTTTCCTCCTAAGTGAATCCCACTTGGTACTTAAACTAAAGTACTGTAGGTAGAGATAATAAAGACGTTTCTTCTGTATTGGACTTATGTGGCAAGCTTTTTGTAGCAAGTGGATGCAGGTATGATCTCTGAGAAGAGGCCAGGGACTGCCCTGTGCTGGACAACAGACCCACCACTGGCCAAAGATGAGCCCATCAGCAACACTGGTGGTGCCTCTGTGAAAACCCCTTTGAGAACAGGTCAAAAACCACTCTGCAGCAGCTGAGGGCAGAGAGATGAGTGTGAGAAACAGCTCCACACACCCTGATCAGAAGGAAAAGAGGGGGCAGAAGGTGCTCAAGGCTCCAGAGCAGAGGTTCTGACGTAGCCCATGCAGAAGACTGTAGTAAAGGAGGTTGTCTTTCCTACAGCCCATAGAGGACTGTCTCAGAGCAGATATCCACAATGCAGCCCATGGAGTATCCCATGCTGAGAAGGTGGATATACCCTGAAGGAAGCTGCAGCCTGTTGAAATCCCAGGCAGGAGCAGGGGAGAAGTCCAAGGAGGAAGGGGTGGCAGAGATGTGGTATTACAAACTTGAGTGACAGCACCATTCTTTCTGTGCTGCTCAGGGTGGGGAGGAGGTAGAAAAATTGGGAGTGAAGGAGTGAACTTGAGCTCGGAAGAAAGAGGAAGTGGAGAAGAAAGGTGGGTTTGGTTTTGTTGCTCACCATCTTACTCTGTTTTTAATCAGCAATGAAAGGAAATAGTTTTCTGTGAGTCAAGTCTGTTTTGCCTATAATGCTGCTTGCTTAGCAATCTCCCTGTCTTTATCTCAAGCCATAAGCTTTGCCTTATTTTATCTGCCTGTCCTGTTGAGAAGGAGGAATCAGAGATGCTCACTGTTGAGGGTGGGAGTCTGGCTAGCCAGCCAAGCTCAAACGACCACAACTTCAAAAATCTCATCCTGACACAAGGTCAAATGCTAATTTAGATACCCCTTACTTTTTGATACTTTTTTTAATGCTATGTGTGAAAGCCTACATGTTGCCAAAAATTTGATGATATAAAACCACATCAGTATGACACTTTTTTTTTTGCCATAGGTAATGTCTCGTTGGGAAGAGTATATCAGCAAAGTGAAAGTTAAAGGTGGAAAATTGCCAGATGTTGCAGATGTCTCCAGTTTCTTTCCTTTTCACCAGTATTTTGCAAATGCTCCTCAACCAGTTTTCAAAGGCAAATCCTATGAAGAAGATATGGAAATTGCTGAAGGGTGTTTTAGACATATTAAGAAAATATTCACTCAGCTTGAGGTAAGACATGTAACTGTTAAAGATAAGTGGATCTGACTAATCCTATAGAAAAATTTTACATGGTTCCAAAATTCTCGTTTGTCCAACATCCTAGAAGAAATGTTTATCTCTAGGCAGCTTCATTAGCCTGCAAGGTGAGAATTCCCGTATTTGAGTAATGTAGGTATGTTTCATGATAGGGACAATGGTCTAATCTCTTTTAATTTGATTTTGGGAAGCAACCATTCTGCATGTTCCATTTTCACTGATTAGGTTGCTAGGATTGGTATGCCTATCACTGCTCCTCTGATCCTCACAGGGTGTTTGTATTTACACTGAATAGCCTTTAATCATATAACCTAGAAGTAACTTAAACAGATTATCTTCTATTTTTGCCAGCATTGCTTGAGAGGCTTTTCAAAGTTAGGGTAAAGGTGATTTTTTATCATTTAGTCTTCCTAATACTGAATTTGTTGTGATATTATGATTCAGTAAGGTAGGAAACAAACTTTGGGAGGATTCTGAGAGGATTCCTCAGAACTAATTTGTATATGAACACAGGTTGACAGAATTCTTTGACAGATTTTTAAAAGATTGATTTTTGAAACATGCAAAACCTGAAAACCACAATGAATTATTCAGATTAGATTGTTAACAGTAGATACATTTGTAACTTCCTTGTTTAATTATATTGAGAAGTTGGCCAGGTAGTTTGAGTGGTTACATTTTATAAGCTATTTTTTTTGGTATTCTGACTTTCAAGATTTTTCTTTTTTCCTCCATAGGAATTCAGAGCATTTGAACTTCTCCGCAGTGGCCTAGATAGATCCAAATACCTGTTGGTGAAAGAAGCAAAAATCATTGCCATGACTTGTACTCATGCTGCTCTGAAACGACGTGACCTGGTTGAATTAGGCTTCAAAGTAATTATTATACTACTGTTACTATATTACTTAAGTTTGATGTTGCCCTCCCCTCCCCCCCGCCCTTTATATACCTTTTTATCTGCCCTAAATCTAGGCAGCTAGATTATTTTGAGTTGCATTTTTTTACCAGTTTCAATTTGTAATTTTACCAAGGAAAAATATAACTTCTGTATGATGAAATAATTTTTAAGTTTTTATATACGGCAAATGCTTAATAGTGCATTAAAAAAAAGTTTTCCATGTTAAATGGTGAACAGCAGTGATAGGAGTAGTAAAATAGGGGGAGAATTTGGAAGAAAAGCTGGCCTTTAGAACTTTAAAAACTAAAAAATTAACCTTTTGAGGAAAAAGAACCCTGATGCAATGCTGTTTTCAGTCTACAGTGGTAACTATAACTATTAATTTGGTGCAGCCTTTTTTTCTGATGAAAGCCAGACACCAGCAATTTTTCAGTATTATTTTTCACGGGTAAAACACTGTATTGGATCACAAAATGGCTCCTCTTCAGCTTCAGTGCAAAGATACCAAATTAGTTTACTCCACTGCAGAAAGCTTTCTGTTGCATAGCAGAAAGGAAACAAGTAATGTAGTTCAGTCATGGATTCCTTCTAGATCTAAGCCCTGATTGGTATGGATAGAGCTGCCATTGAGATGGTAGGAATTCATCCATTTGGTAATACTGATATTTTGTCTATTCCTGCTGTAACTGTTCCACCAATCAAAAACTGAATGAATAATGGTAGGCTGAATAACTACATTAATTTATATTATGGACATATCTTTACTTTTTTTCCTCAGTATGACAACATCTTAATGGAAGAATCTGCTCAGATCCTGGAGATAGAAACCTTTATACCTCTCCTGTTGCAGGTTAGACTTGAAGCATAAAACATATTTCAAAAAATGATAAATAAGAAGTCTGTTTTCTTGAAAAATACTGGATATTAAAATGGAAAATACCTTGTGCAGAAAGTAACCCAGAACTGATATTTGTTACTTGAGTGGTCAGTAAGAACTTTCACATTGATTACGAAATTATTTTATTTAGTGAAATAAGCATCTTACAGGTTTTTAAAAATACTTGAATGAACATTGAATAACCAGATGCATCAGGCTAGTGAGAGAAAATAAGTGTCAAATAAGTGTATATGAGAAATGCAGCAACTGAAGAGTCTGTGTAATTAAAGCAGAGCATTTCACTAGAGGCATATTCTGGGGTATATTCCATTACTTTATTTAGATGAGCCATCCAAATGGTCTTTGAAAATTGAGTGGGTTTCTTTTAACAAAACCTAAAGATCTAGGCTTCCAGAGTAGCAGCACTTGATTTCTTCACTTGCCATTGAGAGAAAAATTTTTAAAAACTGTGTTGTTTGGTGAGCTCTTTGTCCAAGATCGAAATTGCTGCCAAGAGCAGAACAAATATATAGAGTCCTTGGACTTTTCCAAAGCAGTAAGCTTTTGGGAGGGGGTAAAGAAAAAAAGAAAATTCTTTTTCATGCCGATAAAAATAATGTCCATCCTTTTAATTTCTTACCAAGGCATTTTCAGCTTCATGAGTTGGACAGTCCATAGTTTGGTTTTCTATCCTTGCTGTCTGATCAGAGACAGCTTCAGAGCTTTTCCATTTAAAGTGACAAGCAAAAGAACTTCAGGTTCTGTCTTGAATAGTGCTCCCATGAGGAAAGGGAAATATCACAGGAGTGTGTAAGAAATGAGGGTCTGGCAACTGTAAGTCTTTAGGAGTCTTAATTCCTGGATAATGGTGCCCACACAATCTGTTCCTTTCTTGTTCCTTTATTACAATGTTTTCTCATGAGGTCTGTCAGTATGTAACATAGGTACGCAAAGGATAGTGCAGAACTGGAAGGAGATGTACCAAATGTACTGAAGATAATTCAGTCCAAGAGCCAAGATGAGAATTAGTTAGAGGCACATCCTGGTCATGGAAGAGGCTATGTGAGAATTACAGAGGTTAAGAGGTGAAGGACATGAACTACAGAGACTTGAAAGGCGGGTTTAGTTTGTGCCTCAGACATCTGAGCACATAAACTATTTCAGATGGTGTTCAGGTGCTTCAGTCATCATTCAGATGCTTTACATTCACTGTCTTAAAATCCAGAAAATAAAGTTCAAAGGACAATTCTAGGATAAAACTACCACGGTTTTTTTATTTCTCTAATGTCTATAATTGTAGTTATTTTTGTCTTCTAACAATGTGTTACTTTTTGCCTTTAAAGCAATGTAATATGATAATTATCCTGATATTTCTCTCCTAACTTTAATTGATGAAGACGCCCATTGTTTCGTAAATAAAAAGACTTTATTTACAATTCTGTTCTCTGATTGGAAAGAAGCTAATACTCTTTTAAATGACTGCAGTTCAGTGTAACTTTAAAGCAAGTGTTGAAATTTAGGAATTAGACAAAGGCAGTCAATTCAACTATTAATACGTTTTAATTGAGTGCCTGCGTTATATTGTACTAGTTACAATAGTGTAATTGTTTAATTCTAGAACCCCCAGGATGGATTCAGTCGTTTGAAGCGGTGGATTATGATTGGTGACCATCATCAGTTGCCACCAGTCATTAAGAACATGGCTTTTCAAAAATATTCCAACATGGAGCAGTCTCTTTTTACACGGTTTGTTCGTGTCGGAGTTCCAACTGTTGATCTGGATGCACAAGGAAGAGCAAGAGCAAGGTTAGACAGCACATTTCATGTCTAGCTTGTAAAAAAAAGCCAGGTTAAAAATGGGAGGAGTACACATATAATGTGGAAACTTTGTCTTTTATAGGTAATACAGAAGTAGCCAAACTAGAATTTAGTTGTTTTGTTCCATTTGTTTCAGCTTAGACTAGAAAGGCAGATTTTACTTTGCTGAAATGCAATGAGATTTATTTCTTTATTGTTATTTTTATATAGTAGTATTCTGCTGTTGCGTGAGTACTTCAATGAAAATTGTGTTTAAAGGAATTTAATAGTTGTAAGTGGGGAGTTTTTTACAAGCGAAAGTTATTTGCAGAAGCTTCCTTTTCTAAACTAAAATTTAATATATTCAAGGTTAAATAAAAATTCGATTTATTTATCATTGAATATATAATATTTTCCTTAAAGGTTCTAAAAGGGTGCTTTTCTTGTAGTATTTCAGTGGAGCTGCATCTTTGATTGGAGACATCCAGGTTGTCCAAACAAAAGCGTAAATCCTTTCTTTTTAATAAAGGAGATACTGCATCTCCGTACTAAAATATTTTCTTTTTTAGCTATGTATTGGTCATTTCACAGTGGAAATTTAAATATCAGATTTATTTATTGTGGAAATTGAATATTTGCAGTGTCATATTAAGAAAGAAAAATAACACCAAATAAGAGAAAATCACCCCATGTAGAATCTTGCTACTCCAAGTTTAGTTTTAAATCTTTATTATAGGCGTAAAGTGTAGTGAACAATATGAAGGAGAACTTTATTTTTTCATATAGGAAATGTTGGGAGGGTAGAATATTATGTTCTAGTCTTAGGAATGACAGTTCAATATGATTTTTAAAATGCAAATTGTATCTCAGCATGATTGTAAACGAAATTTATTTTGCCATCTACTATTTTGCAATGTCTCAATGAATTTTTAGTGATAAAAGAGTAGAATTCCTTCGCTTTGCAAGTAATTTCTTGATCAAGGTTTTTTTCCATACATTCCTATACTTTGTCTTTTCTGATCATAGGTAGTTTACCCATGAATTGTCTGGTCTGGATATTGTTGTTCATTTCTGAATGAGGCATTTTGTTGGTATTACCTATAAATACCAAAGATGACTTAGAATTAGGTTGATTTTGGTTGTTTCCCTTCATATCTTATGTTAGGACATGGCAATACACAAAATGATTAATGAAATATATTTCTTCTTACAGTAAGAAGCTTTACAAATGTTAGTACAGAAAATGCTTTTTTTCCCTTACTCCTTCTGTTTTGTAGAGAAGCATTAATATTCCTTAAGTTTTGTTACCCATGAAAATTTCCAGTAAAATTCTTTGCAAAATTTTACCCTGATGAAGTGGAACAGATTTAAGGCTGAGTGTGCCACACTGAAGTTAAACCTCAAGTCTGAGAATCAAAGAAAGTCACAACTTCAGAGTAGTGTTGCTGGATAGCTTGTGCAAGTACGTTCGTTTGTGTGTACAGGCTGCCCAGCAAAATGATTCTTTTCATTGAAAACCTACATAAGCACTAATCTTGAAAGCAAGGGGTTGTGTGCATCTGGACTAACTTATTGGGGTTTGTCTCTGTGTTATTTTGAACAGTTTATGTAACCTCTACAACTGGCGTTACAAGAATCTGGGTAACTTGCCTCATGTGCAGCTTCTGCCAGAGTTCAGAACAGCCAATGCTGGGTTTCTGTACGACTTCCAGCTTATAAATGTAGAAGATTTCAATGGTGTAGGAGAGTCTGAACCCAATCCTTATTTCTATCAGGTAAGAGAAATATTACATATATAAATCAGTTACTCTCCATATGGCTTATTAGGTCATCCATGAAGGCAGACTATCAAAACACAGTAAACTGATGTTTAGTTCATATTCTCAGACCACTGAGTCATGCATATGTGTGATTTTTTATCTTCTTTTAATGAATTTTGAGTGTTGATAATGTATTGTGTTGTATTTTTTGCTCAGTGAATTACTTTGATGTCTGTTTTCTCATTGTTACGGGAGGGATGAGATTTGGTGTGTAATTAATTACAAATTGTTGTTTTGACCTAAGGCAAATTAAAGTCCATTGCGCTTCAGCTGTGCTGCCATGATAGTGAGATAAAAAGTAACATTTCTCCTGGATGCGAAGAGTCAAAGTTTGCTCAGTGGCACTTATTTGAGTTTGAGGAGTGACTGTATTGATTTGATCTATATGTAGGAATGCTAAAAGGCCCATTACAGCAGAATAAAACAGTACTGCAAGAAATATACATGAGGCAGAGAGACATTGATGCTGAAGTAAATTGTTAAAAAATCCTTAATCTTGGAGTTTCTCAACTAAATTGTCAAATTAAGCCATTGGCAACAGACTCCATCTATTTCTCTTAAACTGGAGAAACATTTTACACTTGTAATAAGGTGCTTATATTTTCAGTCCTTTTATTTTTCTTGTGTTAAAAACAATGATGAAACAAACTGGTGCCTAGAATACCAAGCTTGGGTTTTGGAAAAGGCAGAAGCTGGAGCTGTGTGCAAGTTAAAGAGTTCAATTCAAACATGGAATGAACACCTTGTATTTTGCTTAATATTATGAAAAGCAAATAATATACTTTAAGATGATAATATTCATGGGGGTTTTTTCCCTATGAAGATCACTGAGATTTATGTTAATCTATTTTAAAAAAAAGTGTGAAATATATTCATAGGTTTTGCTTGGGTTCCTCTCACTATATTTCAATACATATTATTGTGCTATTAGTGAAGAAAGCAATGGTGAGTCATAATCCACTTTATCCTGCTTCTAGATTGAGGACAACATTTTTTTGAGAGTTTCATTTGTATTTGTGTTTTAAACTGTAACATACAAGTAGTAAAAAGTTGTCCCGTGGAAGGTGAACAGCTGAAAGGAGTGTCTGATAATTGAGAGTATGAGCACCACTTTAGACCACTCTTCAGCTAAAGAAGATTAGGAACACTGATATGAGGTCACAGAACACATTTGTCATTACAATGGTGCTTTCATGTACAAACTCTTTGAATACTTCCTACCGTTACTTTTTTTATTGTGATCTTGAGCATTGTGAGATATTTAACAGAGTATGTTGGTGGCATTGTATGGTTTTTCATGAGATAACAGATTGCTGCCATGTATAATTTCTCATTGTAAATTTGGGCTTTTCTTTCCAGACTTAAAGGGGATTAAAATTTGTAGAATAGCTTTACACCCACAGGTGTTTGTTATGCCTGGCAACTGCATTTTCCAAGTAGTGCAGAGCCCACTTAGTAAGAAAAAATAAATGAGGCTGGTATGTCCAGCCCATTCAAACATACGCCAAGTGGGGATAAAATTCCCAGTATAAATAGAGCAGGAGTAAATGTCAGCATTTGAGAATAACTTCTTAACGTGAAAGATAATTTTTGTTGACAGAAAATGGATTTAAGCAGGCTATGAATAACTTCAGTCTGGAAATAGAACAGACTTTCCTATAGCCAGAAGAGTGGTGCTTTGGACAGACTTATAAAGTAATGGCACAGAAAGAAAGTTACAATATACAAAATAACAGCTGGGTATTTGAAATTGAATAGGTATGGCCTACAGTAGAAGTAACTGGATTTGATAATCCAGATGTCCGTCTCCTAATTTATGCATGAAAGGACTTTATTTAGTCTAGTTCTTACTTTCAGTTTATTGGAGAGTGAGTCATTGCAGCTTTTTGGAGGGACTCTTTGGAACTCTTGAATAAGTATTGCAAAGTTTCAATCAGTGCCCAGCAATGATGTTGATACACATATTTTCAGTAGTTCTCTGAAGAGGAATCAGAACAAAGTTATTAAACTGACTTGTGGTTCTTTTATTCTTTCAAAATGAAGTTAGCAAATAATCATCAGATCTAGAGAAATTTCAGCATTGAGATATTTTTCAGTGTTGCAGGTGTTATTCTTTCTAACTGCAATTTGGGTAATGCTTTTTGTGTCTTTTTTTTCTTTTTTCCCCTTAAGAATCTTGGTGAAGCAGAGTATGTTGTGGCAGTCTTCATGTATATGTGCCTACTTGGTTATCCTGCAGACAGGATAAGTATCCTGACAACATACAATGGACAGAAACACCTGATCCGTGATGTCATTAATCAGCGGTGTGGAAATAATCCACTGATTGGACGGCCAAATAAGGTGACTTTGAATATATGAGTCATTGGAGTGTTTTTAAATTGTCATACTGTAAATCAGACTAATTTAATAGATTCATAGCTACATGTGCAAGTATTCCCTGGTTAATCACACATTTATGAACCTACATTCTAAGGAATTTCATAATTGGTGCTCTTGTTACTGCCTGTTGGTAATTTGACAGAGTGGAGTCAATGAAGGTGAAAAGACTACAGGCTACATGGGACGGAATAATGGTTTTCTTTGTCATTTATTTTGTCCTCAATAAAAACACCAGTCCCCAAAGCCGCACCTTTAGGAAGATCCACACAGAGTGGAAATTATTTGATAAAACGTATGATGGAAAATCTGATTAAACAAATAAAGAATATAGTTACAAGTCTTGTGCTAATTCTGTAGGTTAAAACTGTATGATAAAGGTAATGGCTTTCCATAATTGTTTGGTATTAACACCCCACTGCTAACTGTCTGAATTTAAAAAAAAATAGTAAAAGGAACAGTGTACAGTCAGACAAAAGCTCCTCCCAACATCTTCCAAAAAAACCCTGTGCTTTTTTTTAGAGATCAGCTAAAACAGTTAAAGCATTTTCTTTTGTCTTCTTGTTTTTTACTGCATTCTCAGTCCAAAGCTGATGTTAAAATTTTGGTGTCATGTTTTCATTGAAATTGCAAGATTAACCTGTGGGGGTTTTTTCTTGATCTTTGATTCTCTAGGTAACAACTGTGGACAGATTTCAAGGTCAACAAAATGATTATATTCTCCTTTCACTAGTGCGTACCAAAGCTGTAGGCCACCTTAGGTACGTAAGAACATCTTCTATAGTGTCACTGTTCTCTGTGTCAGATACATAAATGTTTATAGTGCATTATACAAAAACATTAGATTGAGTATGTAGTAGAAATGAATTTTAATGCTATGTATTTATTGAAGTTCAGACATACTTCCTTTTATAAGTGTTTGGTACCCTCTTCATGACCACTTTTGTCCTTCAGTAATGGCTCTTATACTATAATTAGTTAAATTACTGCAGATAGGCTGAACTTGATTTCACCCTAGTAGGATGTTAGGGCTGTAATATTTGTTGAGCAAATGCAGGCTCAAATTTTCTCATAGATCCGTTCCTGTAAATGAGATTTTTATTTATTTTGCATCAGAAGTGTTTGATCATTGCGTAAGTTGTATTAGTATGTGTAGTTTTAAATGTTTGTGCTTTTGTTTTGAGATGGGATGGAGGAAGACTTGCCTAATCAGCAATAGTTAGATGAGTTATCAAATTCATTTTTACTCATTCAGGGATACAGAAATGCTTACTGTGATTTATTCTCAGTGCTTGCTCTCAACTTTACTTGTGTAGGAAAATAGTAAAGAGTGTTTTCCATATCATAATTAGTACAGTAAACCTATATGTATATATATGATTCTATATAATGGTACTAGGATTTGGTAGTTATTGAAACAGTATGTAGGGAAAAAAACTAAAGACAAAATACTATTTTAGAAGATGATTTTATATTTCCTTTGAGACTTCTGTGTGCTTCTAGTTATTTTTATTGCACCTATGTCATCAGTGTTTAAAAGAACGTGATTGATTCTGTTTTCTGAAGGGATGTCCGACGATTGGTTGTGGCCATGTCAAGAGCCAGACTTGGCCTTTACATCTTTGCAAGGGTATCGCTATTTCAGAACTGTTTTGAACTAACTCCAGCTTTCAGCCAACTCACAGCTCGACCACTTCACCTCCATATTGTTCCCACAGAATGTTTTCCGACAGCAAGACAGGTAGGAACAGCTGCACTGTATTTTGATGTCTGTAATGGGTGTTTGTGTTTGCTTGCTTTTTTTGAGGGCTACGGGAGCTGGAACTGTTTTCTCTTCTAAACCAGTGCCTCTGCCTCTTGGCATTGCACCAGCCTGCCCAGGGAATCACCACCCTTGGAAGTGTTCAGAAAGCTGTGTGGTTGTGGCACTTGCGGATATGGTTTAGTGGTGAACTTGGCAGTGCCACTTGATGGTTGGATTTGTTGATCTTAGAGATCTTTTCCAATCTTAATGATTCTATGAGTTTATGAATTATGTCCTTAGAGTTAACTTGTATCATGATACATGCTAGCTGGTTTTAGTTCATGTTTCCACAAAACTTAATTATCAGTATAACTTTTGTGCCTGTGTAATTGATTCAGTATTTTTCTGTTTTGATGAATAGGTAAGTTTTTAATGCAAGTATTTTTGGTCTTGCTATGAAACAAAATAATGTTATTTCTCACACAAAGTTACATAAAGCTAATCACTTCTCATATAAGAGGGTACAAGTCCATTTAACTGAATAATTCAGGATAACCAAGTATTTTTTTTCTTTTTAAATTGGTTCCAGAATTGCAAGAGTTTTGCTGCTGAACTAGGTTCATAAGCACAAAACCCCATTTTGTAATGCTGTGCTAGATTTTTAGGGAGAGGTTTGTATTGAGTATCTAAGCACAGGACACACAGAGCAGGCTGCTAATAAGTACAGAAACAGAGGAGCGTATGGACTACAGTGGGCTAGTAGGCTAAGACTTAATCTGATCATAAATTACTTGTGCCTTTAATATGTTAAATTACTCAAGTCCAAGAAGTACTTCAGGAATAAGAATCACAACCCAGCCTTTCCTTTTGAAACTACTTCTTCTGCTGCGGTACCATGATTAGTCCAGTTCCCCAAAGTGTAAGACCTATACTTACTAACTTTCTAAAGAATTCAGCTATTTTTTTTCCTTCGAAAAGCGTTATTTAATTTCTTGGGGCTTATGTTTTCTATTATAGTTAAATAACCTTTGAATAATTGTTGCTTTGCTGTGTTTGCTGAATGTCTGTATTTTTCCCCGTCCTTAGAATGGAGAAAGACCATCTCACCAAATACATGTTATTAAGAACATGCCTCAAATGGCTAACTTCGTGTACAATATGTATATGCATATGATACAAAGTACACGCCACCATCAACAGGTAAGAACCTTCTAACTCTTGGAATGTGTCCATTTAAAACTAAATTGTTTTTTGGTAAGTGGCATGAGAAGCTGTTGAGGTTATGTTCCTGTTATGAGCCGTTCCTGTTGTGTTTAAAATTCAAGTGTTTGTGACTAGGAGTGAGAACACAGAGGTCTTTTAAAATGTTGCAGTAGCAAAAGCTGTATCTTCTAGTAATTGAAGCCCCAGTTTAAGGGCCCAAACCTAGCAGTAATTGATACCAAGTGCTAGACATGGCTTTGTCTGACCCAAAAATACTGTTCATTAATACAAAAGGACTAGCTTGTCTGGTATTTACTTGAAAGTAAACGTCTGTTATGTTTCAGGTAACTGCAGCTAGTGGGCTTACAACACCACTGTGTGGTGCAATAATATTTTGAAAGACTAGATCATGTCTTGAAACCATTTTAACCATGTTAAATCACTGTATTATCCAGGCTGTTTCACAGCTGTAGCATTTTTTGTTCGGAGCAATTTTTTCTAACACTAGTTCAGCACTGAGCAGAACTGCATGGGATTGGAAGCAGTTTTAGATGCTTTTGTATTTAGTTTTATCAGTGTTTAATCGCTGAAGCAGAATTCAGAACCAAACAGAAACCCCTTATTGTCTTGTATAACTGCAGTTTGGATAGTATACTGAACAGAACGCTGCCTTTAGTCAGCATACTTGGATCTGTAAAGCCTAGAGATAGTTGAAAGGTTACCAAAAGGGAGAGTGGTCTTAAGTGCTGCCCCTCAACTACATCAGCTTTCACCTCATGTCTGGTGTGTATCATGTTTATATTACCTATAATTTATTCTTTCATGGTACTCTGAATTCACTTATTGGTTTTTGCTCTTCCGAAAAATTTCCCAAAGCAGACAAAATTGATGTGAAAGGACAATACTCACTCTTTATTAGCTGACCGTGGTATGAGAGTGTGAATGCGACTCTGTATCCTTGAACAGACAGTCCAAGGTACTTGTCTCTGAGATGTAAGTTCTGTTATTTAATGCAAGGATGTCTCTCTGTCACATTCTCTTCCTTCTTTCTTCCACTGTTTCATCCAGTATGGAACAGTGTATTCAGTAGAGATCAGAACCCCAAACTGCCCCTTTAACTGATTGTGAGGCTTTCAGATAGAAAATTTATTTTTCTCTGCAGTTCTTACCCTGTGACTCCTGGATTTTGTTTTTCCTTCTGTGGGACACCTTCAGCCAAATTTGCAACCTTTTGCTATCCAGAAGAAGCCTTTGCAAGGTGGAACTGCCAAACACAATACTTTCTCACTATTTTGGGGAAATGCTCTAATTACTGTGTGCTGTAAAGAACAGGGGATAGAGAAAGAGTGACACTCTTCTTCTTACAACTGTATTTTTTTATAGTAGTGAAGGAAGCTCACACTATTTTCTTAGAAATCCAGTCCTATAAGCACATGACAAGACTTCTTTTGGAACCAGTTTGTTTAATATAGTTGGAGATCTTTCAACCATGCAAAATACTGTGTGATGAACACTTAGACTGTGTAGTTGGTCACATTCAGGTGTAAATGAATAGCCGTATCAAAAAAGAAAATTGTGTATACATGTCCTAAAACGCAGATGGTAGCATCTAAATATTACCAGAAGATGGGTTTGCTTAATCAAATACACACCCAAGCCTTCTGCTAACACCATTATTCTTCTTGATTTCCTATTTTTATCCACTGCTAGTTAGAATTAGTTACAAAACTGCTATTTTCCTACTGTGGCAGTGAATCACATTCTCCTTGCAGAGGAAGCCAAGAAGTGAACTACAGAAGAAAAGAAAAGCAGGCATTAAATTTTGTTTATCCAATTTAGTACAACATGATATTTTTCCTTTTCTTTTACACTAGTCTTTACAGTACTAGTCACAAAGCACAATGGCTATCTAACTAAATCACAGAAGCCTGAGTTTGTGTCCTGCATCAAGAATTTCTTTTTTTTAGTGAAAGGATCTCTGGTTTAAAACTACACTTTCCGTGCACAGATGGATTATAAAGATCAGTATGATAACTTCAAAGTCTATAAAAAATGCTTTTCATATCTCTGCTGTTGGTCATAATTGCTTCATAGAGTTGCCTATGCTTAGTAATATTAGTAATTACTAGTGTCATCTAATCAGAGGTAAGACTTCACCGTAATTAAATACTGAATTTGTCGTGTGAAGCCAGGTTGCCTTTTGAGCAAAACAAAGCTGAACAATCATCAAGAGGAAGTTTATCAAACTTGCATTTTATTAAAATGATCCACAGTATTCCAAGGAAATAGCCGTCATGTCAGTAAATAATGTCAGGCTGCAAGAAGTGTGACTGTTTCTGTGCACCCTGAAGTTGTATAGCATTCATCCTTACTCTTCAGCTCACTGTATTCTTGGTATTTTTTTCCCAAATGTATTATTTGGCTACCATTGCTGCTTATAATGTTTTGCAAACTACTTTTTTGTTTGCAAGCGAAACATTTAAGCATTGTTTTCACCGTTAGTGGGACTTGTGTTGTTCTACACTTACAGCTTTTTGTGTAACTTGTGTAAGTACAGATTACAGTTAGAGCATTTTATAAGATGTTGCAGGGAGAAGTTATAGAAGTAAGCTGCTAAAGGCCTCAAAAAATAGGTTAAACATATCTAGGAATAATATATGAGATTATGGTAGTGTCATGGGGTGGAGTTGGAGTTTCGGACAATTAGAGAAGCCCTCCCATTGAGTCATGAGCTGCAGAAAGGATCCTCTTACTTTCTGAACTCCTCCTCAGAGATCAGCCTCGGTGCAGCTAGATCCAGTCTTAGTCTCAGACTTTGTCAGTAGTTTAAGAAATTACAGAGGTGTGATTACAACTTTGTCCCCCAGAAATAAGGATTGCAAATCAGATATATTTATATAAAAAGGAATTATTTTTGTCTAATCATTTATCATAATAAATAGCTTGATCAGAATTATTTACTACACAGTATAGAAGTTAAAACTACTAGTATAGTGTAATGTACTATATCAAAGGAATTAATATTAAAGCTAGCAAAGAAAAAGACAATTATTAAGTAGAGGTTGTTTTTACTCACCCACACCAATGACTGTGGGCAAATTGCTTCCACTCAGCCTTGAGGAGTAACTTTGAGGGGCATCGCCACCAAGGTAGGAATCTATACACACACTCCAAAAGGGGTATGTTAGAAGAACCTGCCTTTGGAAAGTGGGACTGGACTTTCATAGTATAAAGTGATTGACATCTCCAGTCCAGCTGTGTCAGCATTTTTAGATAAGGATACTTTGCCATATCTGCCACATCTTTGCCTCACTGTCAGGATGTTTAGCATTGGGGTTATTGAGTCAGACTGGTTTTAGCATAATTCAACACCAAAAGCAGCATGACAGCCCCTCGCAGTCCACCACTGATAGCTTTGCAAAACAGGGCATTGTTTGAGTTGTTTTACCTCATGCCAGGCAGAGCATCCTACTACGGGTAGAATATGTGTGTTACTCCAAGTAGGGATTTACTATAACTTGTCTGACTGTTTGGGGTAATGAGTGTGTTTGTTGTCCTTAAGTTGGAAGTCCTGAGTTGTTAATATCCCCTTTTCAGAAAAAAAAATGTATCTAAGGTGACCATTGTGTTAGCCAAGATTATTATAAATTTTGTTACATAGGAGTGCATTGAAATGCGTACAAATCATTAGGCTTCTCAATATTAATTATTTGTTGTTAACTTGGTATGTAAAAATTTAAAATTCTTCCTTTTTCAATCATCCAGCATTTACTGCCTCCACCTGCCATGATTGAAGAACCAGAAACAACTCAAACAGAAGAGGCTGAAGTAGAAGGTGAAGGGCAAGGCCTGCAGAAAGGTGCAGAAGAAGAAGAAAATACAGTAATGGAAGACATCTTGAAGGAAGGAGAATTCAATATGGTTGAAGTGAATGAACATCGAAAAATGCCAGAACACCCTGGAAGAGACAGTGATAGTGGAGACAGTGAACCTGAGAATGAGACTGAAAAGTAATTGACAGAATGCTTGTGCTTTAGCCATTTTGAAAAATGGATGGGGAAAAGAGCATTTAGAAAATAATGGCAATTTTTACATTGACTTTTTTTGAATGGTTGCTTGGGTAATGTTACCTATTTTTCACTAAATGCTTTGTGGACCAGCAAGATGTTTGGCAAACATTCTACTGAGTTCTTGTCAGTATCGGTAAGGTAATTTGTTTAATAGCCTCAAATGATATGCATTTTCCTTTTCATAACTTGTCCAGTAAAGATGCTTTTTATACCAGTTTTGAGTATTTGACCCTTAATTCAGTCACTATGTTATCCATTAAACCTCACTGATGAAATATATTCAATATTGGTTAGACACTCATTATAGTTTCCTTAGTGTTTTGCCATGGAGAATTTCATACGAAGAACTGTGCTTGAATACAGTGAGATGGTATTTTAGGCATAGGCTCAAGTTCATTAAGATATTTAACTGTGTGTCTGAGAAATGTGAACTATCATGGGCTTTGAAATGTTTGAAAGCTTCATTGAATTGTGACCTTAGCAGATTCTCAGGATTTCACAAGTCCCACACACTTTTAACAATTTCTCATTTTTGACTTCTGATGCTGTTTTTAATTTATTATTCTTTACAGAAGTAGAGATTCAGCTTTTCAACAGCACTGATTTTTAAATTACTGTGTTGAAATAAATTTCTTTTGCTTTAAAAAGACACCGTGGTTTCCCAGGATGAGGAAGAAAAATAAAAGTAGTTCTCTGAATGCAGGATATGCAAAACATACAATATTGATATTAATGATGTAATAGTTGAGTGTTTTTTTTACAGTAACTTTTGAGTGTACAGATTTCATAAAATGATCAGAGAAAGGGTTTTTCCCGATTCATTAAGAATACTTGTCATCTCGGCAAATTATTCAGGGGTTTAATGAAACTTAGGAATATCCAAGTAGATTTTCAAACATCAGTAGCCATAGGAACACCTTCTGTTGCTGGCAAATGAAAAATTCTTGGTTTTCAAGCGTTGTAGTTGTGAAGCTGCCAGATGAACTTGCTATAAGTGGAGAATAATTAACTTCCAAGCCTTTTTAATAGCATTCAAGTTTTTCATTTTTCTTAGTATCTTTGTAGTATAATATAGAAAAATATAGCATCAAGTTAAATGTAAACCAAGTTCTGTGTATCACATCAAGTGTGTGCTTCCTGACATCTCATTTGCTCCTCCCCCTGAAATCCCCCCATCAGTTAGAGGGGAGGTCAGGAGTAGCAAATTTAAATACTTACCTTTGGTACACAGTCTTCTCATACATTTTTTCTTTGCTGAAATTAAGTTTTCTCAAACAAGAAGCTAATCATTTGAGCAGAATTTGTGTTTTCTCCTTGCTTGCTTTGGCTAAAGGGAGCATACTGTTTGTTACTAAATTATCTGCCTCAGGAAAACAAATATTGCAGTTTTGAACATTTATTCGGATATTAAGTTTCATGCAGTAACAATCACATGTTCATGCAGAATTGAATAATACAAGGCCTTCAGGCCACAAGCAACTAGCTCAGCTGAGGGTTGTCATCTTTGTTTTCCAGCCTTTTTTTCTATAAATACTGAGCCTGACAATCATTTACTTGCTTTGGTATTCTAGCAATTTGAAAAGGATTCTGCTGTTGGTCTTTTTGCTTTGTTTTTTTTTTCTGAAGTAGATAATTTAACTAATTGAGATTCTATCAATAATTAGGACAGAAGGACTATTAGCAAGCATCTGAATTTGAAAGGAGCTGCAAAGACCTTTTTGAATTGAACAGTTTGCAATGAACAATTTCTGCAGCTGCCTGTGCAATGCTGTCTGTGTTGGTCTCTGTGGAGGCCCCGCATGTGGTCACTTTGGCTGAGTCCTTGTAGAATAACAGCCAAGTACAGAATTGTCCTAGACATCAATGTTGCTCTAAAATTATGAGTGGACTTGTAATGAAGGTTGTTTCTGGCCAACGTGCAGGAAGAGGCAATTGAACTGCAAACAATTGCAAAAGCTTGAGCAGCCTCAATATGCAGCTTTCTGAAGGACCAAGCAGCACCTGCAAGAGAGATGGAAGGTTTTGTTGACATCACTTGAGCTAAGCAGGTTGTTCCTTATCCTTACTGCCATCTTCCACATGTTAAACTTGACTTTTTTCAGGGATGTGGTAGTGTTAGGAGAATGCATTTTCAGAAGTTCAGCAAAATCATTTTTCTTCTAGCAATCGTTAGAAAATTCTTGAGGCTTCAATTTGGAGTATGAGATCAGGGGTTTGGGGCCTTTTACCCCCAAACCTTTTAGTTCTGTTTTTACTTTTGGGAAAAGATAAACTCTGTCTTTTCCACCAAAATAGTGGAAAAGTTATGTTCTGTTTACATTTTCTAATAAGAAAGAGTAGGTGAGAGAAGCAAAGGAATTGAAAACTGTAATTTTGATTTACAGTTTGTTTTCCAGTGGCAATATTTACTTAGGATTCACCATATCTATTCTAGCTGAACAAGATCCAGTTGTTAAACTAAATGTACTGAAAATAAAAAAATACACATAAATTTATCTATTTTTAAAAGACAGAATCATTAACTAAGTGAACATAAGTAAAAAATTCTCTTCAAGCATTAGTGCAAAGAATTATAGCAGTGCATGAAAACCTAGTGAACAAAACTAAAATCTTTTGGAAAGCAAGATTGTATAAGGGTAAAAACTGGAAGAAAAGATATAAAATTGCTTTACTTTATTGTTCCAAAGCTGTATAATAAGAAATCCATTAAGGACATTTGAGTGAAACTAATGAACTATTAGTGGTTTTTCTTCATATTAATTTAGCCAATTCTTACATGAATTGCTTAATTTTTCTCTATTACACTGAGCCTGTAAAGCAACATAGGTACTACTTTCCAGATTTGTTTAGAGACTAGTTTAGAAACAGCTCAGCCCTTGGATGGTGATGTAGTGCTAATGTGAAAATGATACTGTAATACAATGTCCTGTTCCTTTCTGTAATAGCCAGAAAAAGAAAGGTAAATTGCAATTTACTTTGGGTTCTATCATCCATATGCAGCCAGGATAGTACCATACAAGTACAGGCCATTTTCCATCTGTGACTGAAATAGTGCAGTAAGTACAGGTCTAGGTATTATAAAAGAATATGCCTTGGTAACACTCTCAGAGCAGAGTTTGCTTTTGCTTCAGTCTGTATGCAACTTTGAAAGGGCTTGGCAGTGTAGCAAAGGCTGTGGGTAAGTCAGTTCTAAAAAGTTCAGGACAAAGTGCCAAGGGGAAAAGAAGAGACAAGCTGGAGGTCTCAATAAGCAGTTACAGTAATAAATATAACCTATACCTATATCCATAATAATGTATATAATAAAGTCCTAAAAATAAGGTCATTACTTTTTGCCATTTGACCCTTTCACTTCCCTCTTGGAATGGACCTTGCAGTTTCCTGGGACATAAAAGGATATGAATCCTGAAGAGAAGTATTCTCATCAGGAGTAGAAGTTAAGTTTTTCTGCCAGAATGGCTTTGCTGACAGGATGAGAGACAACAGTTTTATTCTCTGAAATCACCAAATTGTTTTAAAAGAAGACCTAGAGGTGGTGGTGACCACATACTGGATAAACAGGATGACATCCAATTCTATTGAAACAAGAATTAGGTTACACTTGAAATTTTGTAGCAAATAGACAAATGTCCTAGTCAGCGAATGAATCACAGCCCACAGCAGTCAAGAAGCTGAGTGCTGTAAAGATAAGTGACAGCATAGTTGCCTTTGCCAAACATGGTAATCCTCCAGTAGAAACAATCAATAGAAAATGAATGTTCTGGGGGGAATTTGGAGGCTGTTTTTAATGGCCCTTAGTGCTTCCTTTGCTATGCGGTTTTTCAAGTGTAGTTATTTTACAATCCTTTTTCTCAGTGTTGGTTGCTTAAGTACCTGTCAGAAAAGCCAAGTAACAGTGTAACAGTATGCTATAACATTTCCAAACAATGCTGTTCCCATTGCAAGTTTAAAAAGAGCATTCTTGAAAGGCTTTCAGCTACGTATCCTTGGTAAGTCCGTGTATTTTCCTAAGTTTTTGGTAGGTTTCTGAAAAAGTACAGTACTGAACCTTCCAAAACCTGCAAACACAGGTATTTACAAAATGGCTACATTGAAGAGAATGGAAGAAAGAGAGAAGCAATACCTGCAATACTACTCCCTCTAAGTTTCTACAGTAATGAGAAAGTGATTTTTTTTTCCTTGCTCCTGTGGTAGGAATCCTAACAAGGTGGCCTATGGTGTCCTGACAAGGACAGATAATTTCTCTGGGCCTTGCTCTGACAGGGCTTTAATTGGCTTAATCTAACTCATAGGAGGGGTAATGTAATACCTTGCTATTAAGAAAGATAATTTGTTTCATTTAGCTTTTATTACAATTTTCACTTGCCTTGAAAAAGGACTAAGGACAAGGATATTTGAATAGAGTAATAGCATTACTTAAGTGTAAAGCAGAGTAGCCCGTTGCTCTAGTGTTGTATCTAGAAAACAGGATTCAAAAAAAAAGCTGAAGTAGAGTCAATGCAGCTATAGGTAAGAAACTTTCCAGAGCTCAGGCATTATCTTTCTGCTTGAGAAACACTATCAGAGCAGAGTATGTTTCTGTATGAGTATTTTCTAAGAAAATGCAGGCCCAAGGAAAAAGTTGAGCCACCTGCTGCCAATTACATCGTTCATCTATAGATGTCACTGAAAATATTACAAATAACAGTGCATGTTTGCCTAATCAAATATTAAAATTTTATGATTCCAGAGAACAGCATAAAAGAACAAGCTGGATTGCCAAATAAGGGTCAGGAAGATATCAGTCCTGGCACCATTTGCAAGAGATAAAAAGAAGCCGCCCTTATTGCATTTATCAAGTGTGAATTCCTAAATTGCTGCAACCCAGTGTAAGAGAAGCCCTGTTATGCATCTAGAGACGCTTCAGCATCCTGCTGTGCTAGTCTGACATCTCTTGTGTGTCAAGAGCACTTATTTTTAGATGGGACAGTCATTGGGGACAGAACGTATCTCAACTACTGTAAAGGAAGTAGTTCAGGGGCAGCAGAAGTGCATAAGGAGAAGCTCAGTATAGAGGCACAAAGATTCTGTTTCTGACCACAAGCCACAGCAATTTAGGCTTGCCCTATTTTTTCCGAGTGATTTTTGGCAGCAGCAGTCATGTCTTATTGGGCAATACAGTGTTTTCTAAAATGAGACCACATGTTTTGCAAGCTGAGTCAGGGGAGAAAGTGCCTCACCGATAATCCTCTTGTGCTGAGGACACATTTACAAGAACATTGAAACAGGGCTAACTGGGATGAAGAAAAGCCCAGTTGTGGAAGGGTTGTCTTGCTGTCTGGCACTGACAACCTCTGGAAATATGATCAGAGTTAAATAAAAATGCTATATTGTAATGTATGTAGACGTGACCTAAGTGTGAAGCGACCTCATGCATATCCAAATATCCAAAAATATTGCCTCTGTATAGCTCTGAATTAAAACCTAATAATGACTAAATTTAAGATAAGAAGAGAGAAAAGTTCTGCTTATGAGAAAGATCTGCTGAAAATTCCTGTTCTTTGATTGCTTGAAGTGTTTACTGCAACTAAATTCTCTATTAGTAGTTTTGTGGATTCAGACAGATCCTAGAGAAGAACACTACATATTCACCTTCAAGAAGATTGTGAGTTCTTATTTTGTGGATTGTTTTTACTGATAGCCTACTTTGAATTGGTCTGGATTTTCTTACCTCTCTTGGTGTGTAGTAGTGAAAAATCTTGTGGAGAGCAAGGCCAGAACCCATGGCATCCAGTTCAAGTCTGTATTTATTATATAAACATTATATACATATATGTAAGTGTATCTAAACTGTTGCAGTACGCTATTTACATAAACTTTAAGTGATGAACTATGGATTTTCAGAACAGAAAACACATTAGGATATTTTGAAACTTCTGTAGGATACTGTTTTAGGAAATTATGCCATTGTAGATGTGATGAGAATTTTCCCAAAGCAATGCTTTTCCCAAAATGTTGTGTTAAATGTGGCATTTTGTTGGTTGCTTATTTAAAAACAAACAATCAATCAACAGCTGTTCAAGCACTTGCCTTTAGTAATGCACTTTTCCCGTACATGAATCATGCATTTTTAGAAAATCAAGGGATAAAATAGAATGTAAAAGGTATGGTATCAAAAAAACCCACCAAAACCAAACAACCCCTCAACCAACCAACGAACCAAAAAAACAGTAAAAAAAACCAACCAAAAACCAAAACAAAGCCCACCCCCCAAAAAACCCAAACCATAACAATATATTTGAGTGTTTAAAGTTGTTTTGTTTGTTGATACAACTAGCACTGAAAGGAAATTAGAAATCTGGAGTTTCAGGTAAACAAAAATGTGAAACTGACCAGCTCGGATTAAATATGTTTGGATGTTGAACTCTTGAACTATTCTTGTGCTACAACTTGAGTTCCAGTTTCGAAAACTGACCCAACCTAGACGCAGAAATGACTGATTCACTATAATCTTCATGAAGTTCAAACTACTAAAATTGTCCTCAATGCCCTGCTTTCCTGTCCTGGTAAAGGATGTAGCATGGTACTATTTCCTTCCTTGTCCAGACTGACCATGTTTCAGGTACCTGCTAGTTCTACTCAGAGCTAAGAAATGCTAAGAAATTTTCACAGGCTCAGTTCTTTATCGCATTTGATCTCTAATGTACTATGAACTGATCTTGCTCCTGCATACACAGATACTTCAGTGATGGGACAGTTGTCCTAGATTGCTCCCTGCTCCTGCAATGTTCAGCCACTGGCGTTCTGTCAGTCTGAGCTGCATAATGAGATGAGGCACCGAGGACAGCTGCTGCTCCTAACTCATCTCAGTGTTCAGTCCTGGGCACAGTACCTTCCTGTAGCTTGAAGCTGAAACAATCATTATCATTTGGAAACAAATACTGTGCAAACACAGAAGGTATAGTGCTTTAAATTTTATTCATTGAAACACAAATATCTTTGGAAGTATACATGCACGCCTTGTGTAATGGTGAATTCACATCAAGCTGATTCTAAAGAGAATCTCTTACTATAATCACAAATGTGATATGCTTCATATTTTCAGTACAAAACTTGATATTTTACTAATATAAGATAAAGCCAATTTTGTAAACTACTAGTTTAAACAAGGTTTTAGGTATTATTTCAATATGAAATAAACTATGAATGAATATATACCCATACTTTCTACCTATGTAAGTATACAAAAAGCCTTTCCATTCAAACAATGTGAAAGGGTGTGTCCTGCAAATTTAAAGTTATTCTATTTGAATTTATTTTATTGCATTTAGAAATTATGCCTTACACTGTTCCAGAATGAATACAGTGGAATTAAGAGCCAGTGTAAGTTACTGTTATTACTAATGCTCCTGTACTATGAGGAGACATAGAGAAGGCAATCCCTCTCCTATGTTTCTGAGTTCTGCCAGCAAAGGAGAGTACTAAAGGAAAGCATGGTACACCCAAGCTAATGAGGGTTTAGGTCAAGAATATTTATCTAGAATGTTTCTGCCAGACCTTAAGTTAAGATGCTAAGTTTACACACACAGAAATATAAAAATGTCCTGAAAATTGCTACCTAAACTTTTGCATAAAGGATTGCATGATTGTGAGTAACTAGGACCTGGAATACAATAGGTAAAAACTAGTGAGATCATTCGATCAGAGATGCATAATATGCTAAGAGCATAGTGTGAGGAGATGCTGAGTAACACATAGCAGAAAGTTAAATACACAGTTCAGTGGTTTAGCTTTAATTTATGAATGTAACAACAGTTCTGTGTTTCTTCTAGCAAGATCTTTTAAATGAACTATAAATACATCTGCTTTAATATTTTCCCAGTTGACACCTATCTCCACCTTAGGCTACTTTCATCCTTCAAGAAGGAAGTGAAGCAACTGTGTTCATGACTCTTCTCACACTCATGCCTGCAGAGCTAAGCTCTCTTCCTCAAGTCAACCAGAAAAGCCTTAATGTGAATATTCCCCTATGTTCCACCTTCTGACATTGGCTCACTGTTACAGTTTGCTGTTGATAGGACCTTTTATTTCCCAAATTGGAAACTGTTTGCTGATTGACTTTTGCTGCTTTTTGTTGCAGCTTTTTACAGTCTAAATATGGCCACATGCAACACATAGTTGAAGGGAAATACCTAAGCCTTGCTTGCATCTGAGACAGCAAGGTATGCTCATGAAAGATGTGAAAATGTGAAAGACAATTAATGTGCTCATAAGTAGAAATTTGTATGAGGGCAATTGGCCCAAATTGCCACTGCCTGACTGAATGTTGGCCATTTAGATCAAGGTCCTTCCTGAGCCATGTAACCCTGGTGGTATGAGGTAGGAGAAATGTGCAGATTTTCAGGTAAGGGTTTAGATTTTGGTGTTTGCAAGCTGTTATATTCATAAAAGTTTTGTTTTGGTTTGGGTGGGGTTTTTTTCAGGTCTAGCTCTTGGCTGTATAGATATCAATAGATGGAGAAAAAAAACATTGAGTCCTGCAGTGTTTTTCTCAAATCAGCAATCTTGGAAACAAGAATTCATAACAATTATTTATAACATTTTTTTGGGTAATTCTGAGAAAAGACTTGAATGTGTTCATAATGTTTTCATTATTTTTTTTTATTCTCGCCATTTCAGATACCCTCATAAAACATACTTAAAACAGGGAAGTCACTCACTCAATAGAACAAAAAGGACTCTACTCTCTTGTCTTGTTCTAGCTTGAAGACAGATTTAGGACATCTTGAAAATATTTGTATCTGAGATGTTTGAATACAGTTTTAATTAGCTATTTAACTAGTTCATTTAGTTGAAATTGAGCACTAATTTGCAATATCATTTCAGTGAGTACATGTTCAGAGTGAAGATTAGCCTGTTTGTTTTCTGTTGGAAAGAAAAAAATAACCATCTGCAACTTAAGAGCCTGTGCTGCAAATACAAGTATGAAGATGTAGTGCCGCTGTTTTGCTGTGTCCTGTGTGGTTTCTTTATTTGAATTTTTTCTGCTTAAGTTGAGTGGGTGTTAAAAATTTCAGTTGGCAAGCTGTCAGGTTTGCCAGCAGCATTATAACTGTGAATATCATGACATCCATATACTTAAATATTCAACCAAAATATTTGTTTAGCAACTTCAGTGCTGAAATAAGTGTATGAAAAAAATGCTTCTTCATATACACTGTGAAAAAAAATGTTGACATAGTTCATATCACCATGTATTTACCTTGACTATAAGGTGTTTTGTTAAACTAAATGCTTACTTCATTTTATTGATGAAGCTTTCTTTGACATATCTCAGTAAGAAATTTACTCAGAATATCATAATCTTTCACTCTAATGTGATTTAATATCATATAAATGGATTTTAACAGAATTGTCTGAAGCATAAAAATAGCTGAATTATAAAAAGCCATCTATTCAACAGCATTTGTAATATGCCTTCTAAAAAATTATCAAATGTGGTAACAGAAATACACACATTCCTTGGAAATCATAGAATATTCTTGTCATCTAGCAAGAGATGGCAAAGACAAAATTAAGGAAATTGGAGGATTTGATGAATTCCTGATGTCCTGTGTAACTGATTGTCCTGGCTTACACAAACATTCTGGTATCCACCTTTTCTCTTTTCTTTAAATATCTCTTTTGGGTGTTTTTCCTTCTTTAAAGAGAATTAATACTGAAATTGCAACAATCAAGTCTCATTGCTGGACCCAATGGATGTCTTGTGGGTCCTTCCAGTCACCTGGGGTGTCTGCAGCCCTGCTCCTACTGCCTGTACCAGCACTGCAGCCTCACTCCAGTGACTCACCAGTGTCTGCCAGTGTCAAATCCCAGCTATCTGCTGTTTCCTGCCAGTGCTGACTCTCCAACCATTCCTGCCAGATTTTCTGGCTATGGGAGAGGCAAACCACATGGAAAGAGGACCTTCTTGTTTCTGCCCCATGCATTTTTCCAGGTGGGGGAGGGAGGCTGGCCACCATCTCAATTTGGTCTGGTGGGTGGGGCTTGGGAAATTTCTTCTCATCAGTTTGTTTAAACCAGTTTTATCAGTATTGCTATTAGCATTCTTCTAGGTAAGGAGTAATTTTTTCACTTACATCCAGGCATATTTGGTCTCTCTGGATTGGAGAATCCAGGGCTTTTTCATCCAAGGGAGGAGACTTCTGTCCAAGGTCTTTGCCCCTACAAATTGTCTCAGAGACACTGATATAAGCAGAAACTTTCCCATAGGGATCTTGGAATACATTTTCACAGAATCACAGAATATGCTGAGTTGGAAGAGAACCACAAGAATCATCAAGTCCAGCTCCTGGCCTTGGACAGGTCCACCCCCAAGAGTCACAGCAGGTTCCTCAGAATATCACCCAAACACTTCTTAAACTGTCAGGCTTGGTGCTGTGACTACTTCCCTGGGGAATCTATTCCAGTGCCCAAACACCCTCTAGGTGAAGAACCTTTTTCTAATACCCAATCTAAACCTTCCCTGATACAACTTCAGGCCATTCCCTCAGGGTCTGTCCCTGGTCCCTACAGAGCATAGATCAGTGCCTGCCCCTCCTCTTCCCCTCACGAGGAAGTTGTAACTGCAGTGAGGTCTCCCCTCAGTCTCCTCCAGTCTGAGCAGACCAAGTGACCTCAGCTGCTGCTCATACAGCTTCCCCTCAAGGCTCTTCACCACCTTTGTTGCCTTTCTTTGGACACTCTCAGCGGCTTAATACTTTTCTTAAGTTGAGGTGTTCAAAACTGCACACAATATTCAAGGTGAGGCTGCCCCAGTGCAGAGCAGAGAGGGACAATCCCCTCCCTCAACCAGCTGGCAATGCTGTGCCTGATGCCCCCCAGGACACAGTTGTCCCTCCTGGCTGCCAGGGCACTGCTGACTCATATTCATGATTCTTCTCTGTTTGCTTGTTTCCTGTTTCTTTTGTATGCCTGGACCAAAACTGCAGAATCACAGAATATGCTGAGTTGGAAGGGACACAAAAGGACCATCAAAGTCCAACTCCTGGCCCTGAACAGGTTACCCCAAGAACCATACCATGTGCCTGAGAGTGTTGTCAAAATGCTTCCTGAACTCTGTCAGGCTTGGTGCTGTGACCACTCCCCTAGGGGCCTGTTCCACTGCCCAACCACCCTCTGGGTGAAGAATCTTTTCCTAAGATCCAACCTAAACCTCCTCTGACACAACTTCATGCCATATGCATGGCATGAATAACATAGTCTTTGCCACTGGGCACAGTGGAGTTTTCAGTAAGATCACTGCAAAACTTTTTAGGCATCCTTAATTCTTTATCCTTGTCATGGAAAGAAGGGAGAGACTCATTTTTAGTATCTCCAGGTGTGACAGGTCTCTCCTCCAGAAGTCTTTGGTAATTAAAACATGAGTTGCACATGCATTAGTCTATCCTTAGTTTCCCTGTCTCATGCTTTTTTCTGGTTGAGGTCAGAAGATACTTGTATTCACTAAAATACAGCTATCAAACCATGTCTAAGGCTGAAAACTGCATTTTCAGCTCTTCAGCACTGGTGACATACCAGGGCCTTACCAGGACAGTAAAAGTCACCTTGGGATATGCAGTCTCTGGCTGAGGTTAGTGACATCAACAAACTTCTGTCCTTGCCTGGCAGCTCCAGCTAACCCAGCTGTCCTGCTGGGGTTACATGAGCCAGCATAAAGGCAGCAGTTGCAAGTTTACAAGTGTGGATAAGGTATAGGCTTAGGGATGCCTCAATTCCCGAGAGACATTTGCTGTCTGCAGAAATCCCTCCATTCCTTGCAGCCCACCCAAGACCTGAGCCACTTGCTGAGACCACATCTGTTGCTGTGGGCATGTCTATGTCTTGGTACAGTGTTCAGGTGACAAAAGAGGAGACGAGTGCTCTTGTCAATCATCGTACTCACCTTGTTTTCCTGCTTTGGTGAATGCCTGATGGAGAAAATCTAATGATTTAAAAAGCCATAGAGAGTTGTGCTGTAAAGATATATTTTTCTGCATTTACTCATAGCTGATAAATTTGTGAACTTTTCAATGCAATATCATAAAGCAGCATAAATTCAGCTAATAAATCCTCTCCTTGAGCCCTGCTACAGTCTCTTTTCCTTCACTGGAACAGTGAAAACAGATGTTAGTATATGAGCAGGATATATTAGTGTGGTGGGTATGAAATCAGTCCTTGAGCAGAGCTATCTAGGTAGAGATATACTGTTCAAGAAAACATTCTTTCTGGTAATATTTTAAATGCTTTGTAAACAAAGCTTGGCTAAAGAAATGTAACTGTTTATGTTTCCCATATGTGCAGAGTTACTGTTATTTCTCATGTCATTGTTTACTCTGTTATGACTTTAAAGAGGTGTCTCCTGTGTGTTCATGTATTTAATTAACATCTGAATTAGAGCAATCTGTTTAACTAAATAATACTGCGCTACCTGCAGTGATCTCTCATTAGGCTGAACAATAGTGCTTTTTGCTACTCTAACTTTTGTTTCTCTTTCTTTCTCCTTGATGTGTATCAGCTTTTATATATATCTAGTTAAGAACAGTCATCTGATAAACAAGAGTGCACAGAGTAAATGCATGGATTCTAATTTTAAAAGAATTTCCTGATCAGTTTGTATTTTTACTATGAAATCTCAATTATTAATTATTGAAAATGAAACATTGAGAATTTTTCCAGTGTTTTGGATATGATGAATTTCTTTTTCCATTGCATCATTTTTCTTGGTTTATTTAGCTGTTGGACATCTCACAAGACCATCAGAAAACACCAGGTTGCGTTTTTAATTATGTGGTGTTTTCATACATATAAATACATCTGCAATTTTCCAGAGTGCTGAAAGAATAAGCAAGGCAGAAATAAAATACTCTGACAACTCACAACACATCTCAGTCATTGGGGAGATAACTGTTAATAGTCTTGGGGGATAATAGGCTTGATGGATCTGTTAAATAAAGCACATAGTCTGAAAGCTCATCACAGCGAGTAGGTGATAATGAAAAGAACCAGCAGATATGCAAACTCAATTAACCTGGTACTAGTTGCGTGCAAGCTATTTCTCATTAAGCCAGAAAATAAGCCATGTTGACAGCACAAGAGGTTCTGGATTAGCCATAGTCTGGTTCCTGGGATTTTCTTAATATATTACATTCTAAGTGAATTATATTCCAAACATTAATTCCATTCTTCATCTATAGCCTTATTTTATTGTGCGCTGAAGGGATGAAACTTGTCTCTGTAGAGCTATGTAAAAAGTTTGCATCTAAGTTGTTCTAGTCTAGAATACTACTCCTTAAGGTGAATCTGTTTATTCTTTTCTTCTTTAGGAAGTTTCCCAGAAGGCATGTGGGACTTAGTATTTTTTATATTAGACTTTTGTTAAATACAGGAAACAGATCTTTCTTGACTGAAAAGATCTTTTTCTTTGCCTGGAAAGTCAAAAAGGAGATATTTTTGCTTCTCAAAAAGAGAGTTCTATTTATATATCTCTATATCCACTTGCAGTCAAAATTAACCCTTCTTTTCCATATCACTGGTTTCAGATGGTAGGCTTCAGTTCCTTAGTGTGGGGATTATTTTGCCTCAGATGGCTGGTGTTTCTTGGCTGGCCCATAGGCATAGCCTTGTGTGCCCTCTATGGAATCCATTCTCCTCTCACTGGTTTAATAGGAACTGATGAATTAAGCGAAGTGTTGCTGAATGGCACGTGTTTGGGGAGGTAGCACACCTAGAATGCATGCAACGGCAAGCTCCTGTGTTAGTCAATGGAGACAGCTCTGCATCAGAAAAGCATTGAGCTGTGTGCTGCTAGATTTCATAGTTTACTCTGTTAATTCTAAACAACCTTTTCTAAGTTTCTAACTGTGTGAATTTCTCTTGAACATGTCATAGAACCCTTAGGAATCCAGAGGTTTGTTTCCTAAAATACATAATAAAAGTAGCTCTTATTTTGAAAGTGAGTAATAATACTGTGTACTTGGAGAAGGTAGATATATTATGCATTTCTCAGATATTGAACTCATTGTCAAAATCTGATTAAATAGAGAAGATTGTAAATGGGAGAATAGAGCAGCCTGACAAGTATATATTGAGGAGCTGGACTTGAATATGAGTAGGTAAGAACAGGTTGTAGAGCTGATAAGACATTGCTGAAAGACTTGGAGAATCTCCAACGTGGTTGTGGAAACCTGTTACTCCTGTGACAGTAATATTACTGAATGTAAAGACACCAGCCTTGCTGTGGAAAATGCATTATGCTGCTATATGATGTTAATTCTGAATTTCAACTTCCTTTTTTATTTCCCTGAAACCTTTCTGCAAAGGCAGTCCAGTGAAAGTATATCATGCTTGCAAAGTTAAGTACCCAAAGTCAGGAATGTTTCTCTTACAGATACTGATTAAATAGAAATTAAATGACGGCATGTTTTCTTCAACAGGGGTCTTGGTATCATTCAGAGTACCACAGGGACATGCTCTGGGTGTGCTGCTTTGGATTTTAATTACAATCAAATCTATTCCAGACCTTTTCATATGTGGATATTAATGTATCATCCTGTTCTGCAGGACCTTTGGGAAACTGTGGTGAAGAAGGGTACAGCAAAATCCCTGAGGAAACCAGAGAGTCCAGCTTAGAGCGCTGTCTCCAAGGCCAGTTTTCAGAATTTATATAAAGCAATTACTTGTCAAAGTACTGAAAGGAAGAATAGATAGAGAAACAGCCCCAAAATAACTTTCATTTCCTCTTTTTGAAGACACACCTAATCATTAGGATATAGTGAGAGATTCAATCCTATGTATGTCTATCCATAATTATTCTTGTAATAGCTTCTGCCTAGAACTGTCCTGAATTTGGTTCTGGGAAGTAGAGATATGTATTTCTACGACAGTAAGAACATGAGAGGATTACATATGCTGTTTATGAATAAGCTGCTGCAATTAAAAAGCCATTGTAAAATAAAGCTGGCTATAACTGATGCATTTTTACGTTGGATATTAGAGAAAGGTTCTTCACCCTGAGAATGGCTGGGCACTGGAACAGGCTCCCCAGGGAAGTGGTCACAGCACCAAGCCCAACAGAGTTCAAGAAGTGTTTGGACAATGCACTCAGGAACATGGTGTGACTCTTGGGGATGGTCCTGCACAGGGCTAAGAGGTGGACTAAATGATCCTTTTGGGTCCCTTCCAACTCAGCATATTCTGTGATTCTGTGAATTTTGAGCCCTTATAAAGTGGTTTCATGCAGTGAATCCAGACTGGTAAGAAAAATCACCTAAGCTTTGAAGATAAGTGTTATTTCAGAAATATCCTTGTCCTCATTTAGCCTCAACCTTCAAGCACCATCTTATGCTTAACTGGGTGATGATACACAGGAGAAGCTTAATATTTTAGAGAATAGGATCAGAGAAAACACAATGCTGACGGAGGTGATTCACTGGCAGTTTTTTTGCTGATTCTGTTCTCTGAAACATTTATCTTCCCTTGTGTATTAACACTGAATTTGGAAGCTGTGAATTCTGCTAGGGCAGAGCAGACAGATAAAACTTAGACATTAAACATTCATGTAACATTCACATTAATTTAAAAACGTGGAAATATGAGATTTAGATTGGGCAGAGTATGTGTTGTGGATATGGAAAATGAGAGAAATAAATGCACTCCAACTCAAACCCTAAAATCAGTATGTGGTTCATGTGATGAACTGCCTATTATAGGGAGGCTTCAAAATGTTGGAATGGAAGAGCATTTTTTGTTTAACTTATTCAGCACAAACAGAATTACTTGTGTAAAGCAAAATACGCTCAGGTATTCACCCCCAAAATGCCAAAGCAATGAAAAGGATTCAAAAAAGTTCAATAAGGCCAAGTGCCGCGTCCTGCACTTTGGCCACAACAACCCCATGCAGCGCTACAGGCTGGGCAGAGTGGCTGGAGAGCAGCCAGGCAGAAAGGGACCTGGGGGTACTAATTGACAGGAAGCTCAACATGAGCCAACAGTGTGCCCAGGTGGCCAAGAAGACCAATGGGATCCTGTCCTGGATCAAAAATAGCGTGGCCAGCAGGACCAGGGAAGTGATCCTTCCCCTGTACTCTGCGTTGGTGAGGCCACACCTTGAGTATTGTGTTCAGTTCTGGGCCCCTCAGTTCAGGAAGGATATTGAGGTGCTGGAGCGGGTCCAGAGAAGAGCAACAAGGCTGGTGAAGGGACTGGAGCACAAGTCCTATGGGGAGAGGCTGAGGGAGCTGGGGTTGTTTAGCCTGGAGAAGAGGAGGCTCAGAGGTGACCTCATCACTGTCTAGAACTACCTGAAGGGAAGTTNTGATTCTATGATTTTGGAGGCGAGGACACTGAAAACTTAGAAATCCTCACAGCTTTGGGCAGGTGTTTGTTTGTTCCCTCCCCGGGCTTTATCATCGCTTCCCCTGGTGTGTCTTCCCCGCCACCTGCCCTGCAACACGGCTGTGGGAGCGTTCTCTCTCTCTCTCCTACGTGGGGAGTCAACTTCTGTGGAATGCATGAGGAGAAACACCTAGAACTTTTTCTGGGAAAGATACCTCCTTCAAGGCAAGAAAGCCTCCTTAGCAAAAATAACTGCCCCTCGGTAGCAATAGTTATTTACCCCTACACTTGGATAGTTTCTCTTTTCTCCCTCTTTTATAGTTCCACAGTCATCAAATGGAATTACAACAAACTTGTGAAAAATTAGATCTTTTGTTGAAAGCTGCTTTTGAAATATCTGTCTATGGTAACTTTTTGTTCTGCATAGAAATACATTTTCTGAAATCAATGTTATAATTGGATTGCCTTCTCAATCATAAATGTTGTGTGACTTCCAACAATGACTGTAAAATGGAATCTGAAATGCACAAACATCTTCACATTACTCCTTAAGTGTTGGAGCACTGTTTTGTTAGCTCTTCATTTCATTTCTGTTACATATCCAGTTGGTACCACAGGGTTGTGTCCAGGCTCTTTCTGTGGTGCTGAGTCCCAGAGGGATTTGTTAGAGGTATGCTGAAAATTAGAATGTTGAGTGATCTCTATGAGCATCTCTTTAATTTGTTCTTCCTTCCTCATCTCTCTCAAATTAAAAATCAGTGGGTGATTGCTCAAATCCTTTTATATTCCAAAGATTTTTGGAGCCCAGCAATCCAGACAGAGTGAATGTCTTCCAGAATAACCTCCATTTCTTCCTCTTTCCTTTCAATATTAATCTACTTATCTATCTTTATTCTCCTTAACTCTTTCCTCTATTTTTTCCTATTTTTGTTGCCTTTTTTTTGTTTAGTTCATTGTAATTTGCATCCTCTTTATTTCCCTGTAAGATTTTTAATATTTTTTTTAATTTGGGGGTTCACTAATTGATTTTGTTTTCCTTTATGTTTTCCATCTTCCCCTTTGCCTACTTTACTTTGTTGGATTTCCTTTTATATTTATGAAGTTGCTTTTATGCTGGACATAACAGTTGTAGAATTCCTTGTGCTGAGTATGTCTTAAGGGGATTTTGTGTTTTGGTTTTTTGTTGTTGTGTTTTGTTTTTTTATTATGTTATGTTTTGGATCACAGTCTGTTAAACCTTATGTTATTAAGTTTACTTGTTCAGCTATCCTTGATCAGATTTTGGACTGCATACTATTGTTTATTATTCCTTGTAGGAATGGACATCCAGCAGTAACTGTCCTAGACTAGTAGTCTTCAAACTTTTTTGACTGCACACCCCTATCAGTAAAAAATTTTGGAATGTGCACATCCAATCTATGTATATTTATGAATGTAGTAATATATTTATTAATGTATAACTTATGTGTGAGTACCACTGTAATAACACATTCTGTAATTTAGAAAACACACAGAAAGACAAAATTAGAAAGTGAATGAGATAAAGATGAAATAAACACTATTTAAAAACATTTTATAACTTTATCTACTAGTGGTACAAAAAATATTTTTCTCCTGCACCCCAATGGATTGCCTTGTGCACCTCCTTGGGTCCTTACATCCCACCTGGAAACCACTGGTCTAGATATTCCTAAAACAAGCATTGGTTGCCTCAAACACACTTCATCCAGTGCACACCTGAGTTCTCTCAGTGTTTTTAGTTTGTTGTTATTTTTTCCATAATTGATAAAGGAAGCAGATTTTGTTACATCTCCAGAATATTCAGCACAGCAGTGGAGTTAGTCGAAACAAAAATGCCTCTTCATTCATCTTCCTCATCTCCATTTTTTCACCTTTCTTGTGTGTATTTTGCCCATCCTTTTAAAGTAAACAATGAAATACATTCACAAACCTGTCACTCTGTTACATAAGCTCATATATAATTGTGCTACTAAATTAGACAGAATTCCTGTCATGTTCTAAACCAGTCCACACTTACTTTATTATTAATAGTATAACAAAACTTTAAACTCTCTTCTGGCAGAACTTCTTAAGCAGTTCTGTGATAGTATTAGAAACTATTCAGCTCTGAACTATTACTGTGTAATTCTACAGCAAGAAATTATCTCCCCTTGATTATAGAAGGGCTTTATTCTGAATGATGGAGGGTGCTTTAGGATGAGTAACACTGCTGCTCTCACTTCTTTCCAAGACAAATGCTGGTTTTGTAGTTCTTTAATTTCTTGTAAAAGAGTAATGATGCATGATAAATAATTGATGGAGTCTGAAGTATAAACATGCTATTGTCTTAGTGTAAAGACAAATATAGGGGCAGGAGTTCTGATAAAATGAACTCCCTCTCCTTTTATTCCTCCCTAATATAGAGAGATAAAATGTGAGGAGGTATAAATAAAAAAAAAAGAGTTTACTGAGAAGGAAGTAGCAGCACCACAAAGATACAAAGGAAATCGTTTACTCACAAAAAAGGGGAATTCACCACGCAAAGTGGTCCCCTGGAAACAAATGCAAAAAATGGCAGAGGGCCCTCCCCACCAACCACCCCTCTCTGCCCAACTAATCAAAAGAAACAATGGGAAACAGGGGCAAAAGCAAAAACCTAGGAAAACTGTGTTGTTCACTGGGAGTTATACTATTAAACTGCCCACTCTATGTTACCCTGCCAAGTTCAGGTTTTGTTTCTATCAGCAGAGTCAGCCCAGGAACTTTGTTCTCTGCCACGTGTTGACTCCGGCACTGTGTGGCCCCACAGGGCTGGGCTGGGCTGGGCTGGGCAGGGCAGGGCTGGGCTGGGCTGATGACAGCGGCGATTTGGCAGTCCCAGCACGGGTAGGGGCTCCCGGCACGGGCAGCGACAGTGACAGTAGTTTGCTTCATTTTCCTTCTCCCTGATGGTGGCTGGGGCGGTGACAATCCCGGGCTGCTTTGATCCCAGTACTGCGTGTTCCCCTCGTTCCAGTGTGAAATTGCGGCGATCCGACAGTTCTGGCAGCGGGTCTGGGCTCGGTGGGAGCAGCCGCGGGGGCGGCTGGGACCCTGGCAATGGATGGCATCCTGCCGACCCTCTAGGCGACAGCTGACATGGTCCCAGAGAAGAGAGGGAGTGAGAAAGTTCTGTTTCTCCCTCCATGTTTATTTTCCCCTCCTCCCCATTCTGGTACTGGCAGCGAATTAGTCTTTAAAGAGGCAATTCCTGTAAAAAGAATGTTGGAAAAAACGAATAAAACACAATAAACCTCCTATAGCTATAACAGCTATATATGATCATTTAAATGAATTGTTACTACAAATAAAATCCATTAAAACCCATGAAAATTCAAAAGCAATAACCTCATGTTTAGCTTTATTGAAATTTTATTTGCAGACATATTTACTTAACATTTACCTTTTGTAACACTGTTTTCCCTAATTCAAATGTCTATGGTACTGTGTAGAACCAGGATATTTTCTTCTTGCAGTTTTCCATTTAGAGTCCACCTATCCCACATGATTTTTTTCCAGATTAAGTAATTAATCTCTCCTGATATCATACTGGTTGTTTTGACACCAGTGACATTTTTATATCCAACTACATTCTCCTAGCAGTTCCAGAAACAGGAGGTAAATCAAGAATTTATGTTGAGCTGTGATTTTCAATCCTCTCATGTTTCTGTGCTCAAAATTGTGTTTTGTCTTTTCATTCGAATACTGCAGACATAATTATCCTAAAGGTAAGGCCTCCAGTATTTCATTTCCTTTTAGTTACTAATTGAATCAGATTCTCACTCCTCCATGGTTTCAGGTGGGTATAACTGCTGAAATCAGTAGAACTTTCTACAGCTTTCAAGGAGATCACCTTGCAAAATACAGCTGAGCAAAGCAATTTCTTCATATTGACAACTATTTGATCTCATTAAAGTTATCTGTAAAACTGCATGCCCCAAACCCCCAATAGGAACAGGGATATAAGTGGAAAATTTGTGGACTACTTGAGTGGTACTTCAAAGATTTTTTTTCAGATTGATCAACCATTTCCTGTATATCAGTTATAATCTGTACTTACTGCCTTATGTGTAAAAATCTTACAGAAACTTTGGTAGTTTAAAATTCTCTAAGAAGAATGAACATCTTAGTTATACCAAACTGGAAGACCTCTAAAGAGCTAGAAAACTACTGACTTTAGGACAGAGGCAGATTGTTACCTAGCCCAAGACTGTAGTTACAGTGCATATTCTAGCTTTTTCTCTTAATGTTTAGGCTTTAAGGCCTCACTTAGTTTATAGGCTTCTAAGCCAACTGTTTGAGTTTTCAGAATATATTCAGACATGGTATTTTCAGCATGCATCTGATTACTTTTTTAATCTTGAATTTCTTTTATGCTTGTATGGAAATTCACCTGCTTCCTGGTGCTATACAAATTGATTAAACAAAATAATATTTTGTTCAGTTCAATCTGAATAGTCCAATTCCTGCTGGGGTTTGAACTCCTACACTATCCTTTGATTAATGTGTGAGTGCACAATGATTCATGGCCAGAGTAAATATGCTAGTTATAGTTCTACCAAATAAGTATTTATCCTTGGGTGTTTATGACTTTTATTTAACTATTAACAGTTATTGTGTCCTTCTTAACTGATAGGAAAGCAATATATATAGACAACTCTTCTTCAGCTTCTTCCAAACCCTATAAAGTCAATATGAGTTTATTAAGATTTTTGGTGTGGTTTGTATTGACTCCTTCTTTCTTCTAAAGATTTTTCACTCAAACACATCAAGTCTCTGAACTTGCTGTAGTTAATTCGTTTTTCGTGCACTTGAGTGCTTAGAACTCCCTGCATTCTGAGTGCAGTATTTTCATTCTTAAAAGAGGCATTTAGATAATTTTCACTTGGGTTGTCATAGGGCCATCACTGGGAATCAGCTTGACCATGAATGACAGAAAAAGGCAATGCAGACGAGCCTTACAGAAGACAAAGTCTTTTCAGTTTCTGAAAGCTTAGACACAATTTACATTTCACAAAAGATTCTATATTTAAGGCCTTTACCTTTAAAATGGTGTATTTTTTTGAAAGCATCATAGATTTTAATTACTCCTTTCAAAAAGTACATATAGTGTTAAATCTAAGGTAAGCTGGAGGTACTACAGTACCTAATTCTTAGTTGCTTGTCACTTAGCAAGAATCTGGAGAACTGGCATAGGTATGTCAGTTCCACCTGTAATATGTGAGATTACTTGGGAAACTCAGCAAGTAACTGTTCTTTTTTACTGATTTTTACTGAGTTCTTTGTCTTAGGGACATTTAATCTCATTTTGAAAGGCAGTACACTATATTTGAAATTTTCTGCATGTCAAGTTATGTCAAATGTCTATCCAATATCTTGGTCCACCCAAGACATTTTGCACTGAGAAACAACTGCTTATCATGAGAGCCATTCCTCTGAGGGCAACCTTATGGCCTGTTAGTTTTGATACTGTTTTACAAAATAGGAAAACATCTAGATTTCCTTTTTGGTGACTGTTTTTAGTTGTATTGTGTGTATTATTTTGGAAAATATTTTATGGGGAAAAAATTGCTTTATGAACCATTGAATTGACCTTTTTCTTTCCCTGAATATCTACTATGCTTAAGGCAACAGATTAAAACTGTATTTTCAGCAACATTTTCCCAAGTTGACCTAAATGATGAACTTTTGTCAATGAGATTTTGCTGATGCCATCTGGTACTTTCTGTGATCTTGAATTACTGAGATTTCAGGTAGATTACCTCTTCCTTAAATACGCATTTAACCTTTCAATTTTGACCCTTTTTTCAGAAGTTTCCCAGGGTTTTGTAATGGTTCAAACCCCCACCTGCAATGGATTATTGTTCCCAAACTTAGAGTGGTTCCTTTTTGGCAACTCTTTACAGGATGGATGACCATAAATAGAAATTTTACCTACGCTTTAGAGGTATTTTAAATGGAAAAGTCTATTGCTGCTGTCCACAATTCTTATCTGCAGGACATGCTGGACAGCTTTACACAAAATGCTTATTGAAATTTCAATTTTAAACATCTTTGTATCAAGCATAAGTAAGTACTAAGTTTGATGAGCCAGTAACAGGTTTTCCGATGTTAAGGATGACAGAAAATCAAATAAAGTATTCCAATACATTGGAAATCCAGTATTCTCTTCTACAGGTAACTCAGAAATGTCCCATTTTCTGTCATATTAAAGAAGCCTTAGTAAGTTCTTATCTTGTCTAAAACTGCCTGTTAACAAGAAAAATGAGGTGGACCCTGACTTATTTTTTCTGTAGTTAGGACTTTGGATAAATAAGTGAAAAAAATAAGTACTGGTAGAAAATATTTCCCACTGTCGTTCTAGAACACTGTTTAAAAAATTATGAAACCATAGAAATAATTCCTTTTTAGTCCTCTGAAATTGTTTCCATCATGAAGCATTCCAGAATGGCATAAAATGTGGTTTTGCTATTTTCATTTCAGTTCAACTCTGATTTTTCATTGTGGTATTTTTTTAGCCTGTATGTGCATAATAGGAGTAGCTTAGTAAATGCCCTCTGAGTTCTTAAAAATCTCTGAGTACTGTTGTCATGTTACAAATTTGTGTTCAGTTCTGGGCCCCTCAGTTCAGGATGGATATTGATGTGCTGGAGCGGGTCCAGAGAAGAGCAACAAGGCTGATGAAGGGACTGGAGCATAAGTCCTATGGGGAGAGGCTGAGGGAGCTGGGGTTGTTTAGCCTGGAGAAGAGGAGGCTCAGAGGTGACCTCATCACTGTCTAGAACTACCTGAAGGGAAGTTCTAGCCAGGCATGGGTTGGTCTCTTCTCCCAGGCACTCAGCAATAGGACAAGGGGGCATGGGCTCAAGCTCTGCCAGGGGAAATTTCAGTTGGAGATCAGAAAAAAATTCTTTCCAGAGAGAGTGATCAGGCATTGGAATGGGCTGGCCAGAGAGGTGGTGGATTCACCATCCGTGGAGGTTTTTAAACTCAGATTGGATGTGGCACTGGGTGCCATGGTCTAGTAAATGGACTGGAGTTGGACCAAGGGTTGGACTTGATCTCAGAGGTCTTTTCCAACCCAATCGATTCTATGATTCTATGAAATACATTTTATTATTAAAAATGTATGAAAAATATGGGTCTGGTATAGATTCCTATTAGTTGTACTGAATGTTCTGTGGGAATGCTGGATTAAAATTAAGACACAATTACTGAAGATAGCTCATTGTAGGATATTAAAATTCATAAATATTTGTGTATCCTTCATAAAATGCACACTATTCAGAAAAGCTAATTAAAAAAATGTACCTAGGCCATAAATGCACCAAAAAAGGTATGAATGGGCAGGAATTCTGTGTGAAATCCCCATAAAAGTAAAATTCATCATCCAGTAGCTGACTAAAAATCCAGAAAATGGAACCCATGTTACGTAACTATTGCTTCACTGGAAAGTCTAGATTTTTGAATTATGCTTTTGCTCTCTCTCTCTCTCTTTGGACATAAGGAGAAATGAATGGCAAAAAGTGGATAAAATTTGCATTTGTAACATCATATGTAGTCACAATATATGAATTTACAGTTATAATATGTTTTTTATATTACATAAACTCTCCTCATAAGGTAAATTTGTGGAAGTTTCTGCAATCTTGTAGCCAATTACTTAATTGCTAATTACTCAATCTTTAAGGAAATCGAATGGTCAGCAAGATTCCAGAGAATTTTCATTTTGGTTATCAGAGTTTTAGCTTTGATTAATAAACTGTCATGTTTGAGATAATTTTCCATCTTCTGAAGAAGGTGAAATAAAAATATTTTTTTCTACTGAATTTGTCTAAGGGGCAAAAATGTTGAAAATACTCAGAAACAAAATTTGGGAAAAAATAGTTTCTGTCATATAACATTTTTTCTCTGCTATTCAGATAGCACTTTTCTGCAAAATAAAACTGTAGGTTTGTGGATTTTTTTAATCTATGTTGTAGTTTAGAATTCTTATGTAAATTCTCTCCCCTGCCACTAACTGCCCATGCCAGGAGTTAACAAAAAGAGTCATTAACTGCTGATTTCTTGGGTGGGGGCAGGTTGTCTCTTTTGGTTTTGGGGACTACACACGGCTGGGGGGAAGGGGGGTTGGGAGGCG